>CM053407.1:94820686-94868124 GCA_028644305.1 Xerus rutilus
AAGGAAGGAAGGAAGGAAGGAAGGAAGGAAGGAAGGAAGGAAGGAAGGAAGGAAGGGTGGGTCTGGGAGGGGAGGGAAAGAAAAATATGCACTTGAAGTTTAAACACTCCAGGAAGATTGGGTTCTCCTAATCCCAACATGGTGACATAAACAACCTGAGTGGGACAAGGAAGGAATTAACAGGAGGAAGTATCAAGTCTCAACATGCACAAGACTGTGAGTCAGTCAGAGGTAACCCCAAGTAGAACCAGCAGGGGTGGAGAAGAGGAAGCAGTATTTCTTATTCTTTTTCACTCCACAGTACCAGAAGGGACACCACACCCAGCCACTACAGTGGCTTGAACAAAGATCATCACCTGAGGGGGCTGAGTGGGACTGATTTCCAGACAATCTCTGTTCACGAAGCTCTGCCCCTCTGGCGCCAGTCTGTAGGCATAGATAGGAAGAGATACCTTTTCTAACTCTTATAAAAAGAAGTAGGAGCCATCAGGATTCAGCCAGAAGTCACTGCACATGTGGAAAAACAATCAATCAATAATTAAACAAATGAATATTTATCAGATGTAGAATGGGATCCCAGAAAAATCTGAAAAAGTGGGTTTAAAGACATGGACCATAGCTCTAAAGACATGATATGGAGTAGAAGGGAATCTGAAGGAGAGTCCAGTGGATGTCTATATTCTTGGCCTCTAGAATAAAGAATCATGCAAGACACACAGAAAATGCAGCTAGAGTGTAGATTTACTGAAAGTGAAAGTACACTCCTTAAAGCAGAGCTGGACTCAGAAAGAATGACTCAAGGGTCTAAGACCAGGAATGGGGTGGCTTATACCTGCCTTCAACTGGGGATTTCCAGAAGGAGTGTTCCTTGGTCTAGGTTTTGCCTTCCTTAGTCCTATTGACACTCAGGACAGGAGTTTCCATGGTAACCTAGGTGACACAAGCAGGTACATTGTTCAGTGACCCACAGACATCTCGGTATATTTCACCATTTTGCCATCTCCAATCTCCTACCTTAGGGCAAGGGCTCCTTGAATTATATTACAAACTTCTATATGCAATTCATTGTGTAGACCTGTAGATAGATTATCTGAAATTTCAAAATTGTAGAAAAATTACTTCAGTTGCAGAACAAGAAATACAAGAAAAAGAACAATACAAGAATAACACAATATAAGAAGAACAAGAAATATAGCTGCAGAACAAAAAATACAAGTCTATTCACTACCAAGTATGAAGGTCACAAATAGGTTCAATATCAAAAGACCACCCCAACTGAAGGGGTGGCCACCCAAGCTGTCCTATATTTGTGCTGTCTGATCCCAACCACCTGCTGGACCAACATGGCAACAGTTCTCAGTCCAAACATAACAAAGGATATATTTTCATGAAATTATTGTTTTCTCTTTTTGACTGAATACTCTTTATTCAAGCCATAGATTTATAGGGTTTCATGGAGCTAGATCAGATTATCAGAAACATGAGTTAATTCCTCCCCAAACCAAGACCTATTTGTGTGGATTTTTTAAAAATCCAATGTAATTGACCATTTAAAAGACTTTTACCCCTACTTTTAACAACTGGAGCTCTCATAAGAAACAGCAGAGTTGTACTTTTTAGTAAAAGGAACAAAATAGCTGGAGTTATACACTGGAAAATATTATGGAATGACTCAGCATAAGAAGATGGTAAACAAGAGTGGAGAGGCTGGTTGTCTTAAAAGAGCAAATCACTGAGTTACTTCCACATTTAAAGAAAAGAAAGCAACATTGCAGCTAAAGAATAAGCAAGTTTCCAATTGTCTATTGCCATTTTTCTTTGAAAAAATTATATTAAAAAAGTAGATCAATCATTCAATCAATGAGCAATTACTTGTCAGATATGCAATCAGTTCTTGAAAGAATTCTAAAGAAAGGGTAAATCTTTCTTATATGAGGTGGTTAAAATGACTGTTACACTATGAAATGAGTGATAGTACATGTTAATCAAATGTATTCAATTACATTTCTGACTAAGCTTAAAAGATAGCAAACTTATGTCTATGTCTTCATTTTATTTGTTTTAATTACTTTAGTCCTTAAATTCCAAATCTTGAGACTACTTTATAGATTGATGAACCCATTGATCTATCACCAAAAATAAGTCAACGAAAGAAATAGAATACGTATTAGAACATTCAACTGTTCAAATTATGTTTAGGTGTTCAAATAGTTTGGGAGGGAAGAATGGAGAAGGATCTAATAAATTGGTTAACCAACCTGAGGGTAAATCTGGTAACTAAATTCTCCCTCATAAAACTCTTCTATACATTTATTGATGCACTCATTCCTCTGTTCTCCAAATTTTTATGAGTGTTTTCAATGGTATAGTCAGGGTTCTAGGAGCTAGATTTATGGAAGGATATAATGATTTAGAGAAGAGAAAAATCATATAAAATGAAAACCAGGTTATATGACAAGTCCAGAAGAGATCCTTTAAAAAGGATGCAAAGTTTTACTTGGTTTATCTTTTATCATTATGTAATTATATAATGAATAATGAATGACTCTATACAAATTTAATAATGAAAAAATGAACAATTCATGTTTATTATAAACAATGTTGATTTTTAATTTTAAAATATGCTTCAAGAACCTTTAAATTAAGTCACCCTGTTACCCAAACCTTCTTTTTCTTCTAGCATTATATATATGTAAATACATATATATATTTATGCACATTTTATATATATATAAAATCTGATAAATTGCTTTATTTAGATGATCATCACAATTTTGGAAATATAGGTGAAAGAGTGGATCTCTAATATAGAATAATGATCAAATAAATTGTAGTGGATCTATAATGTGCCATCACAAAAGGTAATCGACTACTTTAAAAAGCAAGTGATAATGGGGGAAATTCTTAGGACAGAATGTTAAGTGATTTCAGTGTGGTGAAAATAAATCATACCTAATTATCTCTGAAAAGTGAGAATATGTGTTTTTTTCTTTTTAACTTCTGTAGTTCTAAAATTGTTCACAAGGAGGACATAACTTATCTATTGCTAGGGGAATTCACTTTTTTGAGGTTTGCTTGTCAAGTCACACTGTTATATACCCAATATTGAGGAGACAAAATGTTCTCTTTCTTCTCTAAGGTCACAATTTTGATGAAGCAAGGGACATCAAATTTCCCCATGATGCTCTTTATTTGAAGTGTCAGTTTGATGTAAATCTTGGCCCAGGGTGCTCTCCCAGCAATATGCTTGCTTTAAAATCCATGTTAGGATAAAATTGCTTCCTAGTTTTTTGCAAAAATGACTTCCAAGTATAGTACAAGTGCTAATAATTTTCACCATCTCCATAAATTGGCAAGAACCAAGTTTGCAGCTGCTACATCTCCTATTTGCTTCAGGAATTTGCACATTTTATGATGGAAAAGACCACTAGATATAAAGTTAACACTGGTTTATGCATGCAGATGTGTTACTTGAATTATCCGCTTGATGCTTAAGTTTGCTTGTTATTCATAGATATTTAATATATATTATACATATACATAAGTATATATCACATACAATTAATATATAATATTATATAAATATTACCATTGATATATATTAATATATAAATATATATTATTATAGCAATAAGATTATATACTTCTATATTATTACTATAATATTATATTCTTATGAGTCTTATGAGAATATAATTAAAAGATAAATATCTTTTATTCTTTTAAGAGTATTATAAAAACAATTACTACATATCAGAGATTCTGAAGTAGATATATTTATGTAATAAAAAATTAGATTATTGCCTTCAATTTCAGAAAAAAAATTTTTTCTATTGTTTTAGTTAAATTATAAAGTTGCAATTGTGTTGGACCTAGAGTTGCATGCCTGGATCTGATTCCATGCCTAGTAAACCACTGACTATCTGGTATGAAAATAAGAACCCCAGGACACAAAGAAACTATATGACTTTTCCAAGATTATGTATGTGCCATAGAGAGGTCTAGCAATTAAATCCTCTATCATTAATTGGGTGCTGTCTGTACACTGTATTTATTTGGAGAAGTTTGTAAAGCAGTAAAAGTTCAAACAAGAAATTATGTTTTGACAACAGGCAGTAATATTAGCACAAGCCATTTATTAAGGGCATTTATATTACAAATACCAAAATATATTCACATATAAAATGCAAAAACAAATACTCTGGTAATAAATATAAGCCTTCAAGCAATTAAAATTATAATATATTTGTCTGTATGTCTGCATCTTTTCTTCAATATTATGTATGTGAGACTGATTCATGTTCTTTCGTGGACTGTAACTCATTCAGATTTATCTCTTTATGATTTTCCATTGTATGAACATATCATAGATCCTTTATCTACCTTATTGTTTATTTACTTAATTGTGTACAATTTATTGCAGTAATTGATCATTTCTGTCATTAGAAAATTCTACAGTTTTGTTTATTTATTTCTGGGTAATTTTTTCCTAGCTCAGCTTTCCTAATATGTTCTTGTTTGTTTTCTGTTTTTATGAGGAGTTTCTTTCTTTCATAGAATAAGTAACATATTATTTTCTATTTCCTTATATTTTCTAAATTTTCTTTGATTCAATTTTATTAATTTTATTTTAAGTATCACTGATAAACTTTTCTTCAAGCTTAATTCTACAATTTAATTTATTCCAAATCTAATTTATTTAATTAAGGTCTTCTTTTCAATGCATTCTCTTTCTGCTTCTGTTTGATACATAAAATACTAATCAAATTGAGAATAGATAACCTTGTTTATTATATGAAATAAATGTTTGCAAATGAAATCATTTTTCCTTTCTCTAAACATAATCCACTCATTCATCTCAAATGATTGCTTATATATTTATAATTAAATTTGATATTTAATTATTGGAATGACTCCAAAATTTCAAAAAAAATTGCTTTTAAAATCTATCTAGAGGTACCTGTTCTAAAAGAGAAACTTAGTAAACTCCAGAGACAAATATAAAAGTAAATCATTCCAATGTCTTTAATACTGATGGAGAATCCTAAATGTATTCAAGGTGATATTGATGGATATCAAACCCACATTCATACTACTTTTGAATATATAGAGAAATCATATATGCTGAAAATTATTGGATGAACAATTTGGGGAATAGGTTACAAATAGCTTCTTAATTATTAGATGTTATTCTATAATTTAATCTAGAAAAGGGTATATTCTCATTTTGTTGGTGTTCTGACTACTGCCACAAATTATCTTCCCTCTGGTTGATTTTAATGAAGTATGTAGCATTCCTTGTTATTCTATCAATCTTAGAAAAACATTTTCACTAGGTTTTTAGCTACATAGTCATAGTGTTAGTTATATTGAGTTAATAATCAGTCAATCTTCCCAATGATATTTTTTACTGAACTGTTATCCAATCAGGCACTATATGATTCACAGAAACTATTAAATAAGCACATTGTAAGCTTCAAATCTCAATTGTATCAGCAACACTAACTAATTAAGGCTCATATTACAACAGCAACAGCCCTATTCTTTTGCACAATAAAATATCATCTCTTACTCATGTAAGGACAAATATTACTGTTCCTACTTGCATAACAACTCTTTGATGTGGTTGGCACTCAATGGCTTCACTTAGCTGCAAGGAATGTTTGGAAACAGCCTCAATGTGTACTGGCCTAAAGGAAAAAGGCTGGGAGAAACCATGGTAGGCCCTGCCCATGTCTATTTTGTACCCAAATAGCCATTCTATTCTTTCTCTCACAGAACACTTGTCTCCCTCTTCAAGTTCAAGGAAGGCACTTCAGGTTCCGTTTAAACACCACAATCATTCAAATCTCAAAATAATAGGATGTATTATTGTAGGATGTAGGATGTATTCACCTTTGAGTGCAAATGTAGCTCTTCATGAGCTGGTGATCTATAAACTAAGATAAGTTCTGTGATCATCACATGCTTTATATGGGAAAGAGTAGAGGTGGGCAACTGCAGGAAACTCCCTCAAGATGTGAAAACACAGCCTGTGCATGTCTCTAGCAATCATAATCTTGATGGACAGCCAGTCTCCCTTGAGTTGTGGAAATTTCCCTGATCAGCTCCTGATTTTGTTTGGGGGAAGAATCTCCATAGTCCATTACTCTCCATGTCCCTTGGTTTCACACCTTTCCTATGGTGTCACATTTGATTTGGACATTATAAATTCTTTCCATGGTGGCTGTCCAGATCATGCAGATTATGAAAATCTAACTGTCTCTGACTTTCATGTTTCTGGTTAAAGAAAGGTTTACATAAGCCAATTTACCAATATTTTCCAAATATAACAAAAATTATACATGGATAAGAGCTGTATTCAAAATACAAGATAGATCAATGGACTTTAATACAACTGTGTATATAAATTTCATTAGAACTAGCCTTTAAAAAATTGCTTTTGTAATGTTTAGGTGTAGAATCAAAGAAGAATGTCTATAATCATAGCTATAGTCAATATCTACAGTGAGAATATTATTAAATACTACTCCATTTTCTAAATATCTATCTGTATGAGGTCATTTTTCCATATACTTCAGTCAAAACAACATATTGAAACAGACTCAATATAGAAACATATGTGTAAATTTAATCATCTTCTGTTAAAACATCATGACAATGAAGAGATTTATAACATGTAACAATGCAACTTTCCCCCTTTTTTGGAAATATATCTGTTTTTCATGAAAAAACATCATTTACATTAACATGAGGAAGATTATTATTGTTATTTTCAATATATTAAATATTTGAAAATTTTATTTAATTTCTAATACAGTAAAATTTGAAACATAGAATACACATAAACAAGAGCATATTTATGGTCAAAAACAAATGTTAGAGAATCACTGGTCTAGAAACAAGCTCAGAAGGAAACAGAAATGGGTTTCTGGTGAATACATAATGTCCCTGCTACAAACATTACAGAATGCATATCTGCAGGTAGAATTCTCTCTTGCAAAAATCACAAATTCCTGAAGGAAAACCTATGATATGAGAAAAAAACAACCAAAAGTATGTTCTGGGTTATTTCATACAAAAGAAAAAAAAAGATTTGCAGATAGGAAAAAAAATAGCAGGACATGTGAAGTTCTGACTCTTCTCATTACCTAATCTGACAGGGAATGTACTGTCCAGGTAAATGTCCACCCAAAAGTGATAGGAAATGGCATGAATACAGATTTGCTGATGTTCCTAAATTTAGGTGCTGTGGTTTTGCTTTATATTATGTTTTCAATGTCTTTATATTTGCAGTATGGTCTTTTAAATAATAGGAGACAGTTCATATGCATAGCTGTTTATTTATAAAATATTTTTGAGATGATAGATTCTTCATGTCCTTTTTCCTTGAGACACAGAAATAATAGATCACAAATTTAGCTCATTGCTTTTACAATAACAGTTGCTTAATAATATTTGCTCTTACATTTTAATGCACAAATAGAATGGCTAGACAGGAATTACCAAGGAAATAGAAAACTTGAACAGCAGTAGACCTAACAGACAACTACAGAAAGCTCACTCAATAGCAGGATTCAGATTCCCCTCAAACACTTCTGGAATATCCTTCAGGTAGAGCAAATATGAGGGCTTTAAGCAAACATTTAAAAGTACTGGAATCATACAAAGTATACTATCCAACCCCAGATATGAGCGAGAAACCAATGACAAGAAAATATGGAGAATTCTTCAGTATATACAAACTAAAGAACACATTAACCAAAGAATGTAAAAAAAAAATCAGATGGTAAATTAGAAAACAGTATGTAGACTTAGCTGGAAATTCCATACAATTATTAAAATAGTGACTGATCTATCTCACCTGCATCTCTACCTGACATTAGGAGTCCACAAACCACAAAATGTGTAAATGCATCTTTCTGTTCTCATTTCTTCATCTGCTTCTATAAAACCTCATTTAAGTCATAACAATCTCTCTTAGCTCATAGGTCACTCTAAATTATTTCAGCCCAGAAGTGTAATTAAAACATTAATTTGTTTATCTCAAATTTTGTGCATCCATAGTCAGTCTGTGACTAGGGTGATTATATATATTCTACTCCATTTGATATAAACACCATAAATAATGGGAATTATAACTTACTTTTTGTCATATAATTTACTATTTGTCACCACCTAAAAGAGTAATTTTTGTTACCATTTAAACTATCAGTACTATTGATGACAAACTTTTGAACATAATTAATGAAGAACAATTAATGAACAGAGGAAACTACAAATGTCTTACTAATAATTGGCACTAAAGTGTTTATGGAAAAAAATTATCATCTTTATTACAAAAAATTTAGAGAAATAAAAAAAGGAAAGATCTAGAATGTGTTTCAGAGCTATCATTGAATAATACACAGATCCATTAAGAATTGATCTCCTCTCCAAGTGTAAAGAAATATGGAAACTCTTACACTCATAGCAATATTAATTCTTGAAAAAGTAATATAGTTCAAAATCAAATGGTAAAAGAGTAGAGTGAGAAAACCACCAGGCACTTCTGTTTTCTTATCTATCTAATTATTCATGCTCTCATTCCCAAATAGGTAACTTTAATTATCAATTTTGTGTGTCTACTTCTAGATACACTTTATGCACTCACAAGCAAAAATGTGCTTAATATTGATATATTAACTTAACTACATATCCTGGAGATATTTCCATTTACTACATAGGGAGCTTCTTTAAATGTTTATAGTTTCATAGAAGTTTATAGGGGAAAAAGTGAACCAGAATCTATTTTACCACCTCTATTTTACCACCTCATACTGATAAAAATGCATGACTTTCCCACTTATTTACTGTTTAAAAAATGTTTTGATGAATAATACTGTACATACACTGTTTTAAATGTATTATTACATCCTTAGAATAAATTCCTAGAAGTAAAATTGATGAATCAAAGGATATATACCTTGATAATTTTGATAAATATTGAAAAATTACTCTCCCACAGGAATAAAACCAATTTGCATTTCCATCAATATATACGATTTCCTGTTTCTTAAAGCCTTACTAATAAAGAATATTGACATTCAACTTTTTATCTTTTGAAAACAAGCTTAAGGGAGCTTGATCACCATGTCTGATGTTTCAAGCCTTTTATTTCTTCTATTAGAATTTCTAGTGGGAAACTGAACTGTTAAAATCTGAAGAAAAAAAAAACTGAACTGTTATGTACTTCTAAGATCTCTTTATACATTAAGAAAATCAGACTTTTATTTGTGATCCGGTTTGGAATATTTCTCCAGTCATCTGAATTTTAACTATGCTTAGTTTACATTTGTTGGTTTGATTTTTCCATGCTTAAGTTTTGGGATTGTATTTTAATGTGACAGAATATTTCAGTTTGTTCTTGATGGGTCTCGGGTTTTCATTGAGAATTGGAAAGTCCTTCTCCATTGTAACATTATAAATTAATTCTAAGTTTCATTACTTGTATTTAAAGACTGACTTAGTGTTTCAAGGTGCTCTGTGTAAGGCAAGAATATAAATTAAGGTCTTTCCAGCCAGCTAACCTCATTTTCTCAATAATATAGATTGAATAGTCTACATTTTCCCATATTGATTTGAAAATAAACTTAAGTTAAATTTCTATATTCATATGTGTATATTTTAAAATTATATTTGCATTACTCTACTCTGTACAATCTTTTCATTAATAATTTGATGCTATACTATTTTGATTACTAATTATTTTAATTGCTTATAATAGTATTGCCTATTTTGTCTTGAAACTTAATTGTATCATGACATCAGCTAATAGTTAAATATTACTTTTATCACAAACAACTTTTAAAACTAATTCCTTAGCTTAGTGTTTTTGTTCCATAATGCATTTATTGCTTTTCTATCCCTATGAATTCCTTTCTTACTTCTCTTTTAATTCATTACATTTATCTTTCCCTAACATTTTGAGTGAAATGTTTAAATCATTTGTTTTCATTTCTTGTTTTATTGACATAAGCATTTAAGGCTATATATGATTTTCTTTCCACGTTCTTCAGGCTATAACCCAGAAGTCATTTACATTTTCATTATTTTCTTTTCTAATTGTTTATGGTCTTGCTTGGTGTTTGTTTCTTTTTTGACCAAGAAAAATAGTAAAGATACTTGAAATTTTAGGAGAAAAAATGATTGATTACTAATTTGAAAATAAATTTCTAGATATATTTCTTTTAGTGCAGGGTTAAGTCTTATGAACCTTAAAATGCTACACTTATGAAACAAATTACATATCAATAATTATCAGTCTATATTCTATTTATCATATTATGTTGAGATTCCATGGTTGAGCTCATTTTTGGCTCTCCTAATCTTTGTACCCAGAGAAGTGCCTTCAGTTCTCCTTCCAGTGAATTTCTGTCTGTTCCACATCTTATCTCCTGGAATATCTCCTTAAAAGCTCAGTATCTGCTTTTTGCTTCATAGATATTTATATGTTACACACACTGATAATTATAACCTTTAAAGGCTATAATCATGTTAACATGATTGCGTCCATTTTCATTTAATATTTTGTATTTGGATTTCATTTTATCTAATATTAACAACATAAATTCTCCTTTCATTTTCATTTTCCTTATCTTTGAATATGATTTTATTTTTGACATTTTCAATCATGTCATATACGTGTCTCTTACTTATCTGGGTTTTGTTTGATGATCCAATATGAAAACTCTTATTTCTTTTGTGAGGCAATCCCATTTCTAAGAGATATGTTTAGTCAGAGTTTTGTATCTTTTAATACTATTATCTGTGTTATTTTATTTTCTTAAGTCTTTTTATGTGCCTTGGGTGTGAGTTTGTTTGTAGGATATGTATGTGTGCTTTTTCTGCTATTTAGAAGTTTTATATTTTTGTCTAGTATTTACTTTGATGATTTTAAGTGATATGTTTCCCTTAGTTTTTGGACGGTGTGTTAATTTTAACTTTGAGTCATGACAAAATTGGCTTATGATAATTTTGAGTCATGATAAAATTTTGCTCCTTTAGATTGTCTTCTCAACCACTCAATTTAATCATAATGGTATCTTTCCTAATGTTTTCCTTTGTATTGCTAATTATGTCCAAATTTTTATTAGAGGATTGGTAAACTCTTAATATTCTCTTGCTGTGATGATTTAGATATAAGGTGTTGTCCAGAAGCTCATGTGTGAGACAATGCAAGAAGTTTCAGAAGTAAAATGATTAGATCATTAGAGCTTTAACCTATTCAGTGAATTAATTTACTGATATGGACTAACTAGGTGGTAACTGTGAATAGCTACAGATGGCTGGAGGAGGTGGGTCACTGGGGTCATGCCTTTGGGGTTTATATTTTATCACTGGTGATCAGAGTACATTTGTTCCCCCATACCCCTCTTTCTCTTTGCTTCCTGATTGCCATGTCCTTCCACCCTTCCACCATGATGTTCTGCCTCACCTTGGGCTCAGAGCAAGGAATTGGCCATCTATGGACCAAGACCCTAGAAACTGTGAGCCAAAATAAACTTTTCCTCATCTATGTTCCTCTAGGGTTTTTTTTTTTTTGTCTCAGTGATGAAAAAGTTAACACACCATCCAAGGTCTTATAGGCAAAGCAATCGGTGAACTTGCTCTCATTCCTTTATATCTCTGTTTCTATTTCTCTGTTATTATACAAGATGAGTATCCCTAATCTAAAATTACAAAATCCAAAATGCTGCAGAATCTGAAACTTTGTGAGTACTGACATGACACCACAAGTAAAAAATTCCACGTCATGCAACTTTTTATATGAGCAAATAAAACAAATCCAAAAATACTTGAAATCCAGATTATTTTTGGTCCAAATCATTCCAGATGAGGAATGCTCCATATATATGATATTTTCATTCTGTTGTCACCCTAAAATCCATACACTTTTTTCATAATCATCTGCTTGAACATGTACAATACCCATTGCCAGTCTTTTATCCAATCTTTTGAAGACTATTTTTGTTGCTTATAGTGTGTCTTCTGAAAACTTTTTTGAGAAAAAATATTCTGACTTCTAGCATGTTAGAAAGGCTTCTCTTGCAGCTTCTATTCTGGAGGCACAATTGGGCTGAATTTTGAATTCTCAGCTCATAGTTCATTTCTTTGCAAATACTTCAATGCAGTTTTACTATTGAAGGTGTTAAATGTTGCTGTGAAGTCTGAGAATTAACTTTTACTGTTGTAAATGACTTGATCTATTTTCGGCAGAGTGCTCAAGTAATTATGAATTTGTGAATTTCATCCTATGGCTCCATATGAACCACTTGAGGAACAGTTTGCCCAGAATATGCTGTCATCTTAAAAGAAATGCATTTTAATCTCATTTTCATTCCTTGAGTTGTATCAGTAAATATTTTCTCTATTTTGGTTTTTGCTTTTGTTTCTTAGAGACTGTAATTATACACAGTCTGGTTTTTCTTTTCATGTGTTTTCCCTTTAGTCTTTTTCTTGGGCACTTTATTACTATGTTATGCCTTCTTTTCTCATTCCTTTGTTTTTCATAGTCTTTGTCCCCCACCCCCACCCCTTTTTTTTGCTATATTTTTAATTCTATTGTGGTTTTGTCTCCTATTTTACTTCTCTTCTGATTTCTGCCAGTTTACATTTAGTTCCTCTTTTTCCATGTGAAGTTTCCTCATGAAGGTGATTGTTTACTAAGTTTTTATTTGGAGAATTTTTTTTTTAATTTAAGCCAAATTTTTTCATCAGAGCTTTTATTTTCTTTAGGGTAACACTTCTCCTGTTACTAATTTTTTCTGATATTTTCCCCTTTTTTTCTAATTTAACCATTACACCAATGTTATACTAATTTTTTTTTATTTCTTATCATTAAATATGTTGTCTATCCTCAAACTAGGTTCCTATTGACAGGAAGGCAAAGTAGTTTTTCAAGATTTCCACTTTTCACTGCACAAATGTGCTCTTCTTTCTTCTTGCTGCCTTCTCTGCTCCTTTTAACTGTAGCAGTCTGTCTAATGACATATTTTTACATATTCCATGGGCTCCTTTCCTCTGGATGGGCTCTGACATCTCTTGAGTTCTGATGTCCCTGCGTCCTTCATTCCTTCTTGCATCTTTCCTTTCTCCACTCACTTTCCCTATGAATGTGGTTGGAGTCTAGGAATTATATCTCTCTTCAGGTTCACTATAGTTGAATTTTTTGGGTTTTTACTTTGGAATAATTTCCACAGGGAAAAGGAAAATGCAGACTTTTTCCACCGTCATCACAATAGAATTCCTCTTTGGTAACTTGATACAATCACTTTTAGGGTTGATATTTTTATCAGAAAAAGTATATATACACAATTTCTCCTCCATTAAATGTTTATCAGAAAATAAATATTAACTATAAACTTGAATCTTAACTATGAACTTTAAACTAGAAAAAATATTATAAAATGAAATCTTTTGACACAAGACATGCACAGAGTGGAAGAGGTTTTAGCTAAGGTCTAGAAGAAAGAACTTGGGTGTACACATAATCCCAATTTTGTATGCCAGGTAAAGAATAGTTAAGTCCTTTTTCTCCAAAATTTACCATTTGAAAGTTAGGAATTGTCAACATGTAAAATTACTTGGTCTATTTGATCCCACAGATACAACTAGACAACAGTAGGGTTATATTTGTCTGAGATATAATAGCAACAATGAAACTCATAAAAGAGTTGTCAAGTCATCTTTCCTATTTCTTATATCCATCATCTTCCTCCCCTTTTCAGCTTCTCTTAAGATGGTTAATAATAAATGAGATCCGTTCTTCTCAGGTACTCCCAATGACATGGAATGTTATTGCATTGTTAAATGTATACTATCCGCACTCTATCCAGAAAAATTATCATACCTCCCTGTCTGCATTCAGTAGAAGACCAAACCTCCTTTTGGCACAGAATGGCAGGATAAAATCTCAACAAAGTGTTAGTATTGGCAACCTGCTGAAACAGACCATGTGTGTTGGAGTGGAGGAGCCATGTTATCTGCTTTCAACTTTCTCTTTCTCCAAGATAGATACACACATAAGAAAAAAAGAGATGATTAGAAACACAAATGGATGGTTGGTTAAATAGGTGAAATGCTATAGAAAAAGAAAAGATAGATAAATAGACAAATAGATAAATTATAATATAGATGAAAGATCAGTGGACAGGTACGTAGATAAGTAGATTGATACAAGTATACATACGTGCATATGAACAAAAGATGATTAGAGACACGGATAAATGGATAGATGGATAGATGGTTAAAAAGAGGATAGATTAGAAAAAATGATAGGACAGAAAAATATGATAAGTGATAGACATGAAAGATAAAATATAGGTAGATAGGTAGTTAACAGTTACATACCCACACTATACCTGCATAATATTTTTGTGATAAAAGTCTACTTGGTGAAGAATTTCCAATATTACATGGAACAGTTAACCTTTGTTCTCCCGTTGCTGCCGTCTCATTTTTTCTTAATTTTTAAATAATTTTGACCTTTCTACTCAAAGTTTCATGGTTTAAATCTTCTGTTGCCCTCTTTCCTATACTACTCTGCAGTACTTGTAAATATCATAAAAAACACTTCACCATATGAAAAAATTCTACCTAGAATATATTGATGATACTGACTGGCCCACATCTTCTCCAGGTGTTGTCCGTGGTTGCTCACACATCCAGTTAATAAACTGGCTTCCATGGCCAATAAGCGAATATCATCCCTCCAGACCTGCAGTCCAGGCTGTTTATGACTATTCCAGGAATGGATGGTGAGTGCATGATGTGAAATTCAGTTTGTTCTTTTAATAATTGAACTGGGACTTGAAAACTACATTTAGTCCATTAACAATTTAAACCAAGAAGCTCCATAAATCTGAGTCTGGGGTAGCCATATTTATGTAAATGAGAAAAAATTGAGAGGGATGGAAGAGATTAATAATTAAGCATAAAGCCTTGTCAGAACTTCAGGGGTACAGGTCCATGTTTTGTTGTAGACTAAGTTAACATGAGTAACTCCATCTTAGCTAAGGCATCCATTTTAGTTCCTTATGACCCTGTTTGGAAACCCAGAGCTTTGTCAGGTACAAGTGATCACAGAAAGTACGCATTGTTTGGCTACAGCTAAATTCAGTGTCTGGACCCCAGCTTGCTTGTAGCTATGTCGACCAGGATGTGGATTCTGCCTTTAAATATCCTGAAATGCACAAGCTTGGTCCTGCTCTCTGCAAGGTATTGCAGGGAGCAGTCGCTGGAGGGTTAATAAAGACATCACTGGGACTGACCAGCTAATAAAGACTCTCTAATTTGGACATCACCAGGACTTGGTGAGTTTTCTAAGCAGTCTGCCCCATAACAGTTTATGCCAGGATTGCCAGTTATCAAGATTCCTTTTGTTGCTTAGTTTCATTAAATTTTCACTTTGTAAAGCAATGATTCCATAATTAGATATATCTATTTAAAATAAAACAACATAGAGACATTTGTTGACAAAGCAATGATAAAAGCAACAGAAATATTTGAATTAAAAAATTACAACAGAAATTCAAATTAAAGCTTAAGGGGAAGAAAACAAAAGATACTTTAACATTTGCAGCATTAACTACATGAAATAACTTATTTGTGCAGGTTCATTAGGCCTCAAGGAATTCTCAGTGGAGTATATTATGTAGAATAAAATTAGAATAAAATTTCACAACCTCCTACATTTTCAACCCAGCTATAAAAATCAGAAAGCCATGCTTCAATATCCACTTACACATCTCCATTTTAAATCAGATTCTTGAGACCACTCCGACTGATAAATCCAGATTCACAGACATGGAACTAACACCCCTTTGACAAAGTGGGGATCCTCTCCAAGGTACTGGAATCTCTACTGATTAGAAGCATTTTTTCTTTTTGTTTTTGAAAGATGGCAGCATGGATGATGATTAAGGCAAGAATGACTTCAATGGACACATTTGAATAGGAGTTTTACTATGTGCTGGATTTGCAACACGAGGAAGTTTCTTCTTCTACACAACAAGGTACATGGTCAACTGAGGACCGAGTGATGATATTATATTCCAAATGAATGAATGAACTTGACCTTGTCATGTTTCTATACCAAGAGTTTCACAATGAACATCTTGTGTTGTCAAACTAAAGAACTAAAAAAATGTGTACATGAACATATGAAGACACAGGCTCATGTCTGGGCACACTTCAGATGTGTGCCCTGTGTTCTTAACTGAATGCTCAATGCTGCTAAATCTATGTTTGCTAGGAAGCTTTCAGTCTTTTTTCCTACATGTCACATATCTATTTATTTTTTAAAGTTGATGTACTACAAGAGGAAATTGGACCTTTTTACTTTAAAATATTTAATTAACAAATCTTGTATATATTCAAGGTATATGACATGATTTAATATACATTGTGTATTGATTACCGCAAATTAATTAATACCTTATTACCACCTGTGGGGAGTTAGCTCTATGCTACACCCTTATGACCAGCCATTGTGTGTAAATGGGAATGGCACAAAGGAAGGAGAAACTATGTGATTGGTTTACTGTTGGTTCCGCTAACGTACAGCTCGTGGACAGAATTCAGGGGGTTTACGTGCCTTGCCACCTGGACGGCTATTGCCTACATGCATTGTCTCTGATTGGCCCAACGGCCCTATAAGTTGAATGCTTGTTCGGCAAATAAACGGGTGCCTGCTCTGACTATACTCCTTCGCGTGTCTGAATGTCCTGCGGCGGTGGAGGTCAGGGCTGAGAACGGACGGCTAGTCGGCTCCAACCCTTCCCAACTTCCACGGCTAGGTGAACGTGGGGGTGCCCCTTTGACCCACTGGCTTGGGATGGACTGTGACCCCCGCAACCACCCATAGTTTTCATTGATGTCGTTGGGGGAGGGGCATGATGACACTTAAAATCACCTCTTATAATTTTATATATAATTAATACTACACATACATCATGGTGACTATAATTAATAGTGTCAGTTCCCCATGTTATTCATGTTGCAACTGAAAGTCTATACCCTTTGACCATCATCTTTCTTTTATTTTTTAAACAGAGGCACACATTTTTATTTGAGATGTTTAGTTTTCTATATGTTTGTTGTTGTGGTTGTTTGTTTCGTTTTGTTTTCAGTACTGGACTTTGAACGCAGAGGGTCTTTATTACTGAGTTACATCCCTAGCCCTTTTTTCATTTCATTGTGAGACAAGATCTTGCTATATATCATAGTGTCACTTTGTATCCTATAAGTAAATAAGGTTATAATTTATCCATACAAAAAGCAATTTTTGTAGAAGCAAACAGAACTGCCATCATGTCCTGAATTGCATAAATTTTTTTTTTTATTTAACTTGTATGTCCTTCTGTGGGATTGTAGCAATTACACATGCATTTTAATTGTTTTACCCGCATAATATTAACTAAGAGGCTTATGTTAATTCTTTTCTCTATTATTTTGGTGCCTAAATGTTCAGTGTACTAAACAGTTTTTGAATGTATATCTGATATTCCTCATAAACACCATAAATATTTAGCAGGAAGTGAAGTTACCTAGAAATAACCAAGCTGAGAGTCTCTTTGTGCATGAGCATTGCTCAACTTGCATGGCCTCAGAGCCTGCAACAGAGTGGGATCCACTGGTGCCTTGCCCTGACTAGAGCCATAGGTGTGGCAATGCTTGTCCCTTGTGATTTATTTAGAGTTTTTGGGCCACTCCATGGAATAAAAATAATATATATTTGACTTTAAATTAATGGCTTCTAGACTGCATTTTTAAAGTAGTTTTCTTTTCCTCAAAGTCCCCAGTATGCAAAATAGTGAAAAATAGAGCTTCTCTAGATAAAGGAGGGAGGATCATTGTAGAGCAAAATACTCCCTATTAAATCCACTGTTCCCTAGAATGCAGGCCCACAGGCGGGGATTAAATAGAAGAGACTTTGTCTTCATGGATTCTGAGGAAAAACTGCAGGTTGCCTATCAGAAATTGTTTAGTTGGTATGGTCCTGAGCACAACTTATTTATTGCCCTGTCTGATTGTCACCCACATTGTCCCATTTAGGGTCTTTTCTGCGTCCACACAATTTTGACACCGAGTTGACCCTTACTTGCAAACTAGCCCTGTTCTTTAGCTTCTCATATTCAATATTAAACTTGTTCTGTCTTAATCAAGAGAATTGTGGGGGAGGCTTTGCTTTCTGTCTACAAGTCACTTAAATGCCTGCTACTAACAGCATATAACCCCAGGAAGTTTTTCTCTACCTTTTTATTCAGGTCTTCAGTCACACTTTATAACATGAACGTGGTGCTATTTAATAAAAGTTGACCATGCTTCCTCTGTTGCTCTCTTATTAGGTGTATGTTAACCTAATATGCTTGATTCACTGCCTAAAGTTAGAACTAAAGAAGATGGCTATGGTTTGCATGCAGTTTGTCTCCTCCAGAATTCAGGATGAAATTAGATTTCCAGTGTAACTATATCAAGAGAGGTGGGTGGCTTTGAGAAGAGATTACTTCCTTACCAGGGATTAATGAGCTTTTACAGAACTTTGATAGACTGGGTTAATTTTTTTTTTTTTGTACCAGAAATTAAACCAGGGGCACTTAACCACTGAGTCATATCCCCAGCCCTTTTTATTTATTTTTTTTTATTTTGAGACAGGGTCTCACTAAGTTATTTAGGGCCTAGCTAAATTGCTGGGGTTGGCCTTGAACTTGTGATCCTCCTGCCTCAACCTCCCAAGTCACTGGGATTACAGGTGTGAACCACCATGCCAGTCTAGGACTGGGTTAATTCTTATGTGGGGACTGAGTTCTCTCCCTCTTGGGACAGGACTAGTTACCTTGAGAGTGAATTGTTACAAAGCCAAGGCCACCCATGTGCTTTCTCTTATCAATATATGCCCTCTTGCCCTCCCATTATCTACTGTGATTTGAAGCAACACAAAGCTGAGCAGATGCTGGTACCAGGCTCTTGGACTTCTCAGTCTCCAGAACGATAAGCCAATAACCTCTTTTCTTTATAAATTACTTAGCTTATGGTATTCAGTTATAGCAACAGAAAATGGACTAAGACAAAGAACTATCCCCAAAAGGTAGAAAGATGACCTCATGACCTATTCAACATAAGACCTTAAACATCATTAATAGCCACTGTGGCAAATCATTTCCTTTCTGTGTATCTGTTGCATGCCTGTTGCCTTGTGGGGATCCAGGTGATTTTATATATTTAAGTAGAGTATAAATATGTCCAATGAAAATGGAATCATTTTGAGAGTCCTACTGGATTTTCTTCAACTTTGGCTACATATTAAAATCACCTGAGGAGAATTTGTTGAATACTTAAAATATCACCAGCATACTGGTTAATTCACTCAGAAAGTCTGCAGGGGGGCCCCAGGCATCCATTGCTTCAGATTGCTCAGGTGATTCCAAGAGAAGCAAAAGCTGAGTGCTATTCAGTCAAGAGAACCAAGTCCTTCCTCCTAGACAAAGTTTCCACAAGTTTCTCTTCATTTCTCTGTCTCCATAGTCAACAGGGGAGGATGGCAGGGCAGGTCCTGATGGAAGGACAGCTGGAAAGGACTGTTCTCTACTCATTCAACCTGTCATTTTGGGACAGACATCCAAGAAATTCCATTTGCACCTCCCAACCATACCATTTTCATCAGTGCGGTCTGAATAGAAATGGTGATAATCTCCCCCTGACTCCTGAGTCCCTTTCTCAGTTGGTGCAAAATCCAGAGAATGAGTGAATTTGAATTTCCTCTAGGATACAAATGCAAACTAACTTGGGTTCCTAGGGCTGGAGAGCATGGTAATGCATGAGGACCACAGCCTGACACCTTCTCTAGTTCAGCTGTCTGTGGTGCTCAGAAGGGAAAATACATCAGTTGCAAGATGCTTTACAAGTGAAAAATTAAAATACTCAAACATTTGAACTCACCCAAATTTCCAGCCTCATTTGAAATATTTTTTGTAATAGACTAGTAATTATGTTTTGGACTTAATAATGTGGTCATTTTTTTATCTTTGACAAATTAAGAATTAATTTTTAAAATATATATTGAGTGTCATGAATATTTTAACAATAATATAAACTCCACTTTCCCAAAACATATTATATTGATGCCTCATTTATTTCTGTCACATATTTCTTTTTTTCTATTTTTTAACCAAGGAGTACAGATTTGAGAATCTCAAGAAGCAGATTTAAATCCTAGATTGATGTGATATAAGAGGGATGAGCAGCAGCTCTGACACCAACAACGCAGGCGCCACCTCAGCTGTGTGGTCTGTTCTCTCATTTTCCACCACGTGCATTGGCGCACACCTGTAATCCCAGTGACTCCAGAGGCTGAGGTGGGAGGATCCAAATTCAAAGCTAGCCTTAGCGATTTAGTGAGACCCTAAGCAATTTAGGGAGACTATGTCTCAAAGTGACAAGGGCTGGGGAATGTGGCTCAGTGGTTAAGCACCCCTGGGTTCAATCCCTGTTGTTTTTGTTGTTGTTGTTGTTGTTGTTAAAGCAGCAGTTTATTTTCCTTGTCTAGAAAATGGTGGCTATATTACTTTCTTTATGCAATTATTATGGGGACAAAATGAGGTAATGGTTATAAATCCTCTTACACTATGACTGGCGCATCATAAATGTTAAATTACTCTTGGTTCCATTTCTCCCCTCTTAATCACACATAGAAATATTTCAAGTTTATGTATCTGAACCCCTATGCAGTTCAGACAGTCACCATCCATATGTCTTTCTGATCCCTCGACTCAATGTACGACGGATCAGGTTGAAGTTTACAGCAGCTGAAGATACCTCAGTCCCGTTAATGAGTCAGTACCCCTCAACAATAGGTTTTCAAGAAGGGTAACATGTCTAAAAAGTTGTTTTCTCCCAGGAAAAATACATGGACTTTTGGCCCCTAGAGTGAAGGCTGCCACAGGTAGAAGACAGCAAAGTGAATGAGGTCCTCACAGGAATTCTTTTTTTTCCTTTCTTGGCCAAGCATTTTACAAACACCTGCTGCCGGAATCCTTGGGATGCAGATGACAAGTTATCATCTAGCTCCAGAATTAAATCAATATTCAAAATGTTCTGTCTCATAGATGTGGATGTAGTGGAGCCCCCCTTAGCATGTTCAATGAAAGGATATATAAAATCTTGGGGCTTGTCCCCCATCAAGTGTTTATCAACTTTGCATGTTATATTTAACACATTAATTGTATTCATCTTTAGGAAGGTGTTTATACACCCATGTTACACACATGTACAACATCCTTAATGCTTAGGCAGATTCAGACCTTTGAAAAGATCGATTTCAGCATCTACCTTCTTCTGCTCACCAACTTTTGAATGTTGGCAATGGAAGAGACCACTTGAACAGGATATTAAATATGTGAACCCACTCCTTGCAGAGGCATTTTCCACACCTTCTCTTATAACTAAACATTTGGGCTTTCCTTAAATAGTGATAGGACAAATTTATAATAGAAAAATCCTAGAATTGGCCAGTTCTGGGCTTAATTTCTGTCTTCATTATTTAATTAACACTTTAATTTGGATTTAAAAGTTAACTGGTCTGAACTTTAGTCTCCTACAAAGGATTGCAAAATCAGACTCGCAAAATGTACTTCTTCTGTTTTCCTTTCATTCATAAATCCTGTAACTTCTGCTCATTGGTCTTTTTCTGTCCCAGGAGCTACCTCTCCTCCATTGTTTAACTGTTTCTCAGGCTAGCATAACCCAGCCTGTCTGTATCATTTCAGCATTGTCAAGCAGAAGAGACAACAAAGCAACTCTATCTTAAATCAGAAGGAAGTTTTATCAGCTTGGTAACTGAACAATTTTGAGCTTCATAGATTTCTTCATGCCTCATCTGTTCAATGCCATCAGTGCTGTAGAAAGTTCTTGTGATTCCCTGTGCATGCTGCATTTGCCCCCAGAAAGATGCTCTCCACAATAATGGGGCTTCAAGCTTCATATCAGGAAAAAAAAAAACTACAGTAAACTGTGTCTCTTCCTGTGTATGTGTGTGTGTGTGTGCGCACGCGCACAAGTGCGTGTGGGCTGGGGATTGAACCTAGGGCTTTTTGTGCATGCTAAGTACACACTCTACTACTGAACTACATTCTAGTCTCTCTTCCCATAGCTTTTTAAAAATACTTCTTAAGCTTCACTATACCTGGACCATCTCAAGTCATGAATCCTCTCCTAACTCATCACTAAAACTAGGACACATATTACCCTTATCAGCTTAGACTAACTGAAGTCTCTCCTGAATTGATAATGTGGTCTTTCTGCATAATGCATGACTGGAAAACACAGGGAGAGAGTTAGTACAAATTTCTACATTCCAGTATTTCACCATTCAATTCTTTTCTTTCAACAAAATTTTACATTTCTATCATGTTTGCTCTACTATTCTAATTCAACATGACCCCAGTGGCCAGTTCTAAAAACTTCTATAGGAAAGATCTGCTGTTGGAGAACAGAATAGTGACTGTGTTTCCAGGAGAAGGTTCCCAGTGACCTCCCAGGAACATATAAATTTGCTGAAATTATAAAATAAAATAAAATTGGGAAAGCTTTTTATAAACCAAAGATGAGTGTAAATGTCTTCTGACTGATTCCAAAGCAAATCCATCTATGAAACTAGACTTGTGTCTCTGAGGAGACCCTGTTTTATAGAAGAGGAAAAAACTCAAAGGGAATTTGCATGAACAGAAGTATTATTAATCTATAGAATATTGTTCACTTGATTACTGCCTTTTAAGAAAATGGGCATTTGAACACATAGTATCATGGAATTTAACGATGGTTACATTAATTCTATATATTTTTATATAAAAAGTTCTTTATATTTACATAAAACAAATCAAAAAAGGAATGAATGTGGGTGATATAGACAAAATCATGAAAATATTTCAAGTGTTCATCTTAAAGCTAATGGATACATTCTTAATAGCAGAAAGGAAAATAAACATTTAGTTTTTAAAGTACAGCATATTATCAACATATTCCCTATGGAGATTGCACATTATAATAAAAAGATATAGACTCTCAAGGTGAGTACTTTATTTAAATGAGCAAGATCAGTTATGTTTAGTTAAAAAAAAATGAACACAATACCTGATACCTAATACATTTAAGATGGCATCTAATATTGGCCTGTTCATGATGATCAGTACAGTACTGTTTATCACTTCACAAACATTTAGAAAGTTTTATTCAGTATATCAGGCCTCAGTGATGTACATAGATGTGCAAAAAAATAGCAAACATGGTACATGTGTTTCTATCATAATAAATTTTAACACTTCATAAATAAATACAAATACATCTCTATTTTTAAGAACTCTCATACTCATCAACCAGTAGGGTCCTATCTAACAGAAACACCTATCACAGGGCACTCCATAATTGTATTTTTTCCTCAAGAAAAGCTGGTGCTACCAGTTTCTCCTTGGCTGAATTCCCAGACACTGGATGCTTTAGTTTTATTACAAACCTTGCCCATTTTAATCTGATTCTTTCTTCATGATACATGAGCCTCTCCTTGCAGGGTAAGTTCATTCGAGTGCAGTTCTCTCATTTTAAATTAATCGGCTGCCTTCTACATTATCCAGATTGAAGTGTTGATTGTGTACTATTTATCTTCTTAATAACAAAAAAATTAATCTGTAAAGGAAAGATCAAAGAAGACACTCTGTTCTCCACTGTGAGAGATGAAGTGGTCTGATGTCACTGAGAGGAAAATTTGCCTCCTTGTATTTATTTCTTGGTGGCTGTTATTTTATTTAAATGTGATTGCTTTCTGGACTTTATATTTTTAACATTAGTCCCAGAATACCCATCAGATTCACTTCCGGTCTTACTAAGACTAGAGCTGCCTCTTGTCAGGAATGCTGAAGAGCCCTTCCTGACATCCACTTTTAAACCAACTCCAGCATCCTCTTCAGAGCCAATATGTAACATCCACACCCAAAAGAAAAGCTGCAAAGAGATACTCAGACTACAAAGCACTCCTTCCTTGCTAAGTGACCAGCACAATCACTTCCTAACAGCCCCTCACTTTTGCCTCCTTCCAACCACCACCTCTTTCCCATTCTGCAGTGTGATGAAGAAAGAAGACATGTTCATTTGTAAACACAAGATGGAACCAGGGAACACATCCACACATGTATACCTAAGAAATTAGATCACACATGTTCAGGACTCTCCTTCCCAAGAGATCAGCTCTGTGTTTACTGGAAAATAGCAGTCTAGGGTTACTTTAATAGGATAAGATGCAGAGAGATATGGGTTCTTCTATAGAGCAATACTCAAAAGAATGAATAAAGATGATGGGGCCATGGTATAGATGTCGCCAGGGCCCTGGAATTAAACTCTCATCTACATATAATTTCTTACTATTCAGATATTCCATCTGAATAGTTTATGTAAGAAGTTATATGTAGATGAGGTTTAATGCATGCCAAGTACTGAACATATACCAACTCTGAAGAATGCAGTAATAAACCCTAAAGTCCCAGCCATGCTCTCATGTAATTTAAAGGATATGGTATATGAGCCCAATAATAATATGGACTTTCATGGAGGGTTTGTTAGATGCCAGGCATTTCTGTGAATGATTTATTAGTTGTTTTAATTTCCATAGAAATTTTTTAGGAAAGTCACTATTGCTAGCTCTATTTTATACAGGAACAAAGATAGGCACAGAAAATTGAAATACTTGTCCCAAAAGACATAGCCAGCAAGCTACACTGCCAGGTTTTGTGTGAAGGCAGCAGGAACCACCCCAAAATTTGGGCTCTGAGACTTCAGCGGTATCAACAGGTCCAGCCATCTTCAGCATCCCACTCCAGCTCATCTTTACAAAAAAAGGCACTGTCTCAGAATATTTTAGGGTGGAGAATCAGGCTGGAGGTAATCTTAGACAAAACTCTTTTATTTGAGAGAAGAGGCTGAAGCTAGCAGAGGGCTTCTGACTAAAGAGGCACTGGACATCACGTCTCTACACTATACTCCACAATGCCTTCCTTTCTCATTTAAAACTAGATGCAGCCAGGGAGGTGTTCATACTAACTAGATCACCCTGCCCCACATTTTCCAGTGTGAGTTTAGCAGAATAAGTAAGTTCAAACCACATTGCCTTTATGTTAACTTTGGCTTTCTTAGTTTTTTTTTTTTTTTCTTGTCTATGTCCCCTAGAACCCCGACTCTGTATTTTCAATCTTTTATTTTGACAGCATGCCTTCATTCAGTAGAAAGACTTTATTTACAATGTCCAAAGCTCCTCCCTTCAGGGTGATCTTTTTCTAGATGTGTCTTTCACAAGTAAGTAGTAGCTTGCCATCTGGAAAATCCAGGAATACCAGGACATACCCCAAACATTGGTACCTTCTGAGTACAGCAGGGTACTTTGTACAGTGCAGAGCAGCACAACAGGCGAAGGGGAGTGTGTGGTAGGAACACAGACCTAGCCGGTGATGCACATGGGTCTCCAGTGCACCAAGTAGTAGGTCTGTCCTCTCAGCCTGCATGTCCTCACTCTAAAATGATGATGGGAAGTGCAAAGACTCTAGGACTGTAACAGTCTCATAGTAAGTGCCTGAAAACTGTAGCTCTGATTATTAGTCAGTGAGATTTAATCTGGTGTTTGTTACTCAAGTGTTTTCATTTGACAGCAATTTATCTGCTTTGAATTGTATGCTTTTCTGTGTTCATGACAGAATACACTCCATAATACACATGAGACCTGAGATCACATAAACGTAAGTCTAAATCTTCAGGCTTTCATTCCTACCTTTGATTCTAGGCAAATCTCCTAGTCTGTCCTGGTTTCCATTCATAAATAAAAATAATAACACTTGCCAGAGTTCTCCTGAGAACTTTTTTTAAGAGTTTTATACCAAAAGCTTATGAGGCACAGTAGTCTTCCATGAAAATTCTTGTAAGGAAAGAACTTGTATTGTCATTTTTCCCCAATTCTCTAATAGAAAGCCTTAAGAAATGTTTTATTTAAATTGCCTATGAAGTTATTCACTTACCTTTCTCAAAGGAACAGACATTTTATACCAAAATGTTAAGAGTTCCACTTAATACTGAATGAGACAGCAAAGATATTCTTCACACAACCCAAGTGGTAGAAAGATTCACTAGATAATAGTGGATTCTCCTATCCAGGTGAAGACACAAAATCCTGCTGAGTTTAATATAGTCCTTCAAGACCTGGCTTTAAATGGGCCATGTCTGGCCAAGACACATGGAGTGAGGCAATGAGTATTTATGTCTGTAATTACCTGATTTGCATAGCTAATTGCCCTCTACTGCCTGTGCAGCCTGGACTGTGCCAGTAGTCTAGATGTGGGGCTGAGAGCCAACAACTGCCTAGTACAAATGCTCTTTCTGCAATTCATTTGCTGAATGGCTTAGACAAATCACTTAGCGCCTCCACATCTCAATTTTCCACTCTCCATAAGCGTGGCAATGGTTTATACTTGTTTACCAATTAGCTGACTTAGTTAATAAATTTAAATTGCTTTGTAGATAGGTGATATTGAGTGCGAGTAAGTATTAATTATTGTGATTTGTGAACACTTCTCAGATAGTGAGTCTTATATGCAAATGAGGCAATAACTAGCCTAATTTGGTAAAAAGAGAAATAAATGTTAAGTAGACATTGTGTCAGCAAGTGCAAATGTTTACATGAAAGCAGAAAGGAAGAATTAGAAGATGCACTGGTGGGAAATTGTCCTTGGACTGCCAAATTAATCTGTTGCTTGCAGAGTCAAAAACAGATTGAGAAAGTGAATGATCTGGCAAGAGACCCTTGGTAGCCTCACCCCTTAGAAAGAGCAAGCCCAAATCTA
This sequence comes from Xerus rutilus, assembly GCA_028644305.1. NCBI lineage: Eukaryota > Metazoa > Chordata > Mammalia > Rodentia > Sciuridae > Xerus > Xerus rutilus. The sequence goes on from CM053407.1 coordinate 94,847,599, forward strand.
CATGGTTGGACCTGGGAAAACTAAAGGGTAGTCCAACAGTTATAAATGCCTTCCTTGATAGTAATTAGTTACCATATTCAATACACCTAAATTGCATCTGCGTTAGGAGCCAAATGTTCCATTGGGTGATTGGCAAGGGGAATGAATGTGACTTAAGAGAGAAAAATACTAGGAATTATTCTCACCCTTTGAGGAACTCATAATCTAAGAGAGGAAGACCTATAAACACAAGCATGTGCACACACACGCATGCACGCATGCCCACACAAACACACATACTTACATATACCCACACACAAGAGATTAGGTAATTATAAGAGACATCTGGATGAGCAACTAGAGTTAAAACAAATCAAGAGAGGCTTCAGAGAGTGTAAAGTAGAAACAGCCTTCCCCATATCCAGTTTCGGCCCTCCCTTCTCTAAAGCCTAGGTCAGTCTCCGCCCAGGCAGTTTCCCTCCTGAGCTTCCTGCCCAAGTCAACAAACCCTAACCTCCCAAATTAACTTTCAACTCCTAGAAGTGACTTCAGGGGCATCACAGCCAGACCACCAATCCTCACCTGACACACGAGCCTGAAATAACCAATCCACAACGCATTTTACCTCAAACCTTATAAAATCCCATGCTCTGCGCTCCCCTTCCTCCCTCCGAGAGCATCCACTTGCAGTCACTCCCATAAATAAAGATCCCTTGGTTACATGGAGTGTGTTGTGCCCAGTTCGGAGCGAACATTACAGAGAAGAGGTGATATTTGAAACGGGTCCTATAAAAATAAGTAGTAATTTGCAAGAAAGAAATGAGCACACAGTTCAGCCTTTTGAGTGACAAGATTAGTGGGTCTTTTCTGGCCAGCACAGGTCCAACAGAGGAAAAACAAAAAGGAGATAATTATAATAACAGGTGACCAGAGAAGGGAGGACATGGCCAAGGAGGGTCTCTGAACCACTTTCTTAGCACATTATCTCCTAGAAAAGCAGGACATGTACTAAGAAGGAATTTTATATCCTTTTAAAAAATGTTTTATTGGGGCATCATAGCTGTACATAATAATAGAAATCATTGTGATATACTCATACATGCTCATAACATGGAATTTAAGTCTACAAAACCATGGTTTCCTTCAGCCACTGAAATTTCCCTTTTCAATGAACCTCAAGGAGGTAAAAACCACAACAAAGTAGAAAGAGTATAAAAATTTCAGTCTAATGGCGTTAAGTCTCAGGAAGCCAAAATTGCCTTTGTGTAATGGATATTTATTTTTGTAATTATCTGAAGGGTGGCATAATCATTTTATTCATTTCTTTACCCACCTCCTTCATACCCACAGTGTATCCCTATCCTAGAATCCTATGTTGGATATTGTCATTTGATGACTCTTGGGAACTGTTCCTCTTCCTATCTGGGGAAACTCTCAGTGTTTGCTTTGGTGGGAGGTAGTTCTATACCTCTCTCTAGGGAAGCTATCAGAAAGCAGATAATCCCTCCCTCTTTGGGTAGCCAGGAGGTGGAAAGGTAGCCTGACCCCAGCCACCAGCTAAACCCAAATACCATGGTTTCTGCCAAGACTGTGTGAGTATGGAGGGAATGAGGCAGAGGACCAGGAAGTTCAAGAGTCCAAGGGGATTGCTGGATATGGTGGAACACACCTATAATCCCACCAGTTCAGGAGGCTGAGACAGGAGGATCACAAGTTGAAAGTCAGCCTCAGCAACTTAGTGAGGTCCTAAGCAAACTAGTGAGACTCTGTCTCAAAAAAAGTAAAAAGGGCCGGGCACAATAGGACACTTCTGTAATCCCAGTGGCTCGGGAAGCTGAGGCAGGAGGATCCAAGTTCAAAGCCAGCTGCAGCAACAACAAGGCACTACGCAATTCATTGAGACCCTGTCTCTGAATAAAATTCAAAATAGGGCTTGAGATGTGGCTCAGTGGTTGAGTGCCCCTGAGTTCAATCCCCAATACCAAAAATAAAAATGAAAAGGGCCGGAGATGTGGCTCAGTGGTTAAGCACCCCTGGGTGCAATTCCTAGTACAAAAACAAAAACCAAGATTTCAAGCGGGGTTGACTACAAGTGTGTCCTCACTTGCAGATCACAACAGAGGTGGCATTGTGACCAGATGCTATGGCAGCTCCTTGACCTCCTTGGACTACAGTCCTGGCCATTCTCCCAGCTTAACCCACAGCCCTAAACAAGGACTCTGAGAACCCCAGTACCTACTGGAACAATTTATTGTCTGTTTCACTTTGCAGGAAAGAACCCTGACTGCACTACAGAGGTTTCAATCCTGAACCTAGAGGAACAAAGAACAGAAATGCCCTGAGACTCAGTGGTACCTTCTTAATTCCAGCCACACCATTTAATCTAGCCACACCATTTAATCTAGCTCTGAGGTTCTGACCAGCACCAGAGTGGTGAGGCATTACAAAGTATACCCAAGTTTTGAAGCATGAGGGGGACTTAAAATTGTACAGTAATTATTATTTTTCTATACATATACCCCATAATTTATGTAAGAAAGGATAAGAACAACCATTTATTTCCTACTATGTGCTTGGCCTTGTACCATAACATACTATCCTTTATGTATTCCATCCCATCTAATATCTTCATCATTATGAGAATAGTATTTCTCCCATGTTTACAGACAGGAACTGAGGCTCCAAAAAGTTCAGGTTATTTACAAACAACAGAAAAGCAGTATGTGTTTGCCTAACATTTTTTATTTCATAAAGCTGTGGTAAGACTTGAATCAAAGAAGCCTGGTTTTCTGTGATAAATGTCATTTAACAGCTGGTGCAAAAAGATGGACAGAATCGCAGGCACAGAATTAACAAAGCAGGTATTTATGCTTTAAGGTTTGGTATATTCATAAATGACCCCTTATGCCTGCAGAAATAGAAACTGCCTTTTTCTGGCACTAAAAAAATGAAAGAATAAGAAAAAATTAATAAATCATATCTGATAAGAGATTTCTATGCAGAATATGTAAGAACTCTTACAACTCGGTAGTAAAAATTACAACAGTCTAATTTTAAAATGGACAAAAGATTTGAAAAGACACTTTTTCAATAAAGTTACACAAATAGCCAATAAAGTCATGAAGAGATACTCAATATCATCAATCACTAAAGTAATGCAAATCAAAACTGAGGTGAATGAGATTTCACCTCAAACCCACTAGAATGACTAAATTAACAAGTCTTGGTAAGGATGTGAGAAGTTGTATTTGATACATTGCTAAAAGAAAAGTAAAATCCATGTTATAGTACATGAGCCACAAACAATATGCTAAGTGAAAGAAACCAGCAGGAAAGACCAGCTATTGCATGTGCCGTTATATAGGATGTCCATAAAGGCGAAACTATAGACATAGTAGGTTGACCATTGCCTAGGGAATGGTCAAGGGGACCAGTGTGGAATCATTTAATGAAATGGGGAGTAGCTAATAATAGGCAAAAGCTTATTTTGGGGTTAATAAAAATGTTCTAAGATTAGATTATACTGATGATTCCACAGTGCTATAAATATGCTAAAAAGCATAATATACTAAACAAATGAAGTTCATGGTTACATAAATTATATCTCAACAAAGCTCTTCCCAATAAAATTTATTTAGTTGATAATTATACCATGTAAGACATTTTCAATAAATCTATAAAATCTAATAACTATCCTTCTTTATGACTAACAAACCTTGGGCTACAGAGATCATTTAATCTCTATAAGTACCTCTCTACATAACACAGTGAATGAATAACTAATATCTAAGTGGAATGCTCTATCATGCTTTTAACTAAACAATATTCAAATGATAGAACCCAATGTTTTGAAAACTTTACATTTAACCTCACAATCATTTTATGGTACATATATTATTTTTTATTTCTATTTATTTTACTGTGGTTGAGAAAATGAGACTGAGAATTTTTCAAGCATTTTACATAGGTAGTAAGTAAATTTATCAAATATACATTTGTTTAACTTCAAAATAGGAACTCTTTTCTACTGGTCCTACTTTTTTCTTCATTATAATTTGCTTCAGAGATATTAAAACATCAGGAAAATAAAACTGTTATTTCTTTATCATTTGTATAAGGAAACAATTTTTGACACCAAAAGATTGCAAAAAAAATATATCCCAAGTGCCTGTAATGTAGGTGAGTGACAATGCTCCCTCAGTTCTCAATCCAGTATTCCTGAAGGTGTTTGAGTGGTACTGTACTACTCACAACATACCTTTAATTTGGCTTTCTTTAATTCTTGTAAAACATATTTAATCTTACATTTTTCCTCTTTGGAAAAGCAATAAAATTAATGCACTGAAGGTAACAAAAAAATAAAAATAAAAGAACTTTCCATACTAGAACAGGTGTTAAATTAGGCACAAGAGGATTCTCGTGTTATTTCCCAAATGTAATACAATGGAATTACAGAGAATGCATCATTAAGAAAGGAAAAGCTTTTTAAACTCCTATGCTCCAGTATAAATTAATAGCTTCTAGGTTTATTGGATCCCAGAAGGAAACAAGCTGAATTTGTTTACTCCTACATATGAATAATCATGTCCATCATGTCCCAGCAGAAGAAAACATACAAAAATGATTAATGTTCTTAGTTATATGAAGTAAACAGAAGGCCCAGTCAGAAGTGAGGAGGGAGAGAGACTTGATATGTAACAAAGAATGCAGCTTGCTCTAGGGAGTTTAGATTTGCAGACTGACAATAATCCAAGAACAAGGTTCATGGCAGTACAAGAAAGACATGACCTCTATTATGTACCAACCATCATTGAATAAGACATACTTTTCTTCCTCATAGTGTTTAAGATCTTACCCATTTCAGTATAGTATAGACAGTTTCATGTCTTAGGAGCAGACATGCAGAAAACTGGGTAATGGGAATAAGTTAGTATCAAATAAAGTAACCTCTATATGCACCTTACATAAAAAATACATAACACATCAGCAAATTGAGGTGATTAAACTAGAGTCACAAATATTTTAAATACATGTAATCTCAATAACAATCCCATGAAACGCCATTTCTCACATTGTCCAGATGTGAATATTGAAGTTGGAGCCGTTATGTGTTTCCAAGCTTAGACAGCTAGGCTTGTGTCTGCCAGCCTGTGGCAGTCTTTGGGAAGAGACCATAGGTGAGCATAGAAAAAGCAAAAGAATCAGGAGGGACCAGATCCAGAAAGTAAGACACAGACTTTGTAACAGCCAATTCTTGCTGCATACCAACTTGGAATATCAATGGCAATGGCATGGAAACTTAGGAATTTATTCCTTATTCACCTGCTAGTAGATCAGACTGGGTAACTCCCCTCCACCTATTTTCTTCCTCCCTGCAGGTCCAGCTGACTCTGGGAGAATGTTCTTGAGTGACAATGGTTAAGGCCAAGGGAGACATCCAAACTGTGCAGGCACAATGGAAGCCCTTGCCTATGCCAAGTCAACTGTTGGCCCATGGGCCAAAACAAAGCACAAGGCAAAAATCAGAGAAGTGAGGAAGTATACTCTACCTTAGTGGTAGGAATAACAAGGAAAACAAGTGTAAGACTTGGATAAAAAGAGGTAAAGAGTGGGAGTCAATCTTTCCATCTACCTCTGCATCTACAGGTAGACTTCAACAGGTCATTTCTGGGGAACCACTTACGGATTTTACTCAGGTAGTTAAAACAGTCAGATTTGTCACAGGTGTACATTAGGGGGAACTTTAAAGAATAAATCAACTTTTGGGATGCATAGTAAGGAGAGAACTTTTCCTGTTTCCTGGAAAATATATGGAAAGCAAGGTTTTCACTGTAGCTAGAGGATGAATGGAATTCACCTACCTGACTCAAGCAGACAACTCCTGTGATTTGGTGCTGAAGACTCCTGCAAAGAGTGGATCTATACATTTTCCTGTGGTTCTTGCAGACATTTGTTCAAAGAAAAAAAACTAAAAGAGAGCTAGAATTAGATTTCAAACTTTGTTCAAAGTAGAGCAGTGTGAATATATCATAATAAATACTTGTATTGAATAGACAACTGTTTAAATCACCACCTAACTTTCATTCAGCATGTACATTTCTATTCAATAACAATGTGAAATCCTATCATTGACATTTTTAAATTGACAAAAGTATTTTCACACTTTGTACTAATCTTTATCCTCCATTTACCAAAACTATGCATGAGTTTGCCTATTCAAAATTGATTATCTTCCTATATGTTAAATTTGAAGTTGTGTAGATCTGAGCATGTACTTTATCTGAGTCTTACTTTTCTTATTTTTAAAAGAAAAATGCTAATACTTACAATATAAGGAAGTGTGGGTATTAAATAAAAATGTATAGCATGATGCTTTCATTCATGGGAGCTATTATTATCATTATCATCATTATTATCATTATCATTTGGCATGTTCCAGTGAAAAGTGAGCCCATGGTTACAATATATTAAAGACCTCTCTGCTTAATAATGAGTTACTTTGAGAACACAACAATCAATAGGATATTGTTTTGTTTCGTAAGAATCAGTGACTCTCCCAGCAATACCGGAAGCTGAGGCAAGAGAATCATCTCAAGCTCAAAACTACCCTCAGCAACTTAGCAAGGTCCTAGGTAACTAGTGAGACCCTGTCTTGAAATTAGAAAATAGGCCCAACATGCCAACATGTTGGCTCAGGAAATGACTTCCCAAATAAGACTCCTCAAGTGAAAGAAGTATAATTTAAAATTAATAAAGGTATGGCATCAAATTAAAATGCTTCCTTAGAGCAAAGGAAACAATCAAGATCATGAAGAGAGATTCTACAGAATGGGAGAAGACCTTTGCCACCTGCTTCTCAGGGCATTAATATCCAGGATGTACAAAGGGCTCAAAAAATAACACCCCAAAATGAATAATCCAATCAATAAATGGGAAAAGGAACTAAACTAACACTTCTCAAAAGAATAATATATTAAAATATATGAAATACATGAAAAAATGTTTAACATCTCTAGCAATTAGACAAATGCAAAAACTACACTGAGATTGTATCTCATTCCAGTCAGAATGGCATTTTTCAAGAATACAAGTAACAATAAATTTTGGTGAGGATGTGGGCAGAAAGATACTCTCATACATTGCCGGTGGGACAATAAATTGTTGCAACCACTCTGGAAAGTAGTATAGGGATTTCTGCAAAAAACTAGGAATGGAAGCACCATGTGATCCAGCTATCCCACTCCTCGGTATATATCCTAAGGATGTTAAATCAGCATACTAGAGTGATACAGCCACATCAATGTTTATAGCAGCTCAACTCACAATAGCTAAGCTATGGAGCCAACCTAGGGGCTCTTCAATAGATGAATGGACAAAGAAATATGGTATATATACACAATGGAATATTACTCAGCCATAAAAAGAATAACTGTGGCATTTGCTGGTAAGTGGATGAAACTGAAAACTATCATGCTAAGTGAAATTAGCCAGTCTCAAAAAGGCAAAGGTTGAATGTTTTCTCTGATATGCGGAAGCTTATCCAAAATTCAGGTTGATAAAAAAGAATAGAAGAAAGATCAGAGGTATAGACAAAGAGAATGAAAGGAAGGGAGGAGGGATGGGATAGGAATATTCAATGGAATGAATATGATCTAACTTTCCTATGTACATATGTGAATATACCACAGTGAATCTCACCATCATACATATCCACAAGACCCTCATTTTAAAATAAAACAATAAGTAAATAACAGAAATATCAGTAGAGCAGAGGGAAGGGAACAGGAGCGGGAAGAAGGGAGTAGAAGGGGAAATACTAGGGACTGAACAAATTATAGTCCATGCTTAAAATAACAAAATTTAAAAGGTCCTATAAATTTAATAAAATATGTGTAAAACCTTTATGATGAAAATTATATGGTGTTACTAAAGAAACAAGTACACCATTTTCAGTGATGGAAAGAATCAGTGTAATAAAGAGAACAATTTCTTCTCAAAAAAAGGGAGGGCTGGGTATATGGCTCAGTGGTTAAGCGCCCCTGGGTTTGATTCTGGGGAAAAAAAAAAAAAAGGAACTCAGGAATGGGTTTATTTTTCTTATTGCTGTTGTTGTTGTTCCTCTTCCTCCCTCCTCCTCCTCCTCCTCCTCCTCTTCCTCCTCCTCCTCCTCCTCTCTCTCCTGTTCTTCTTTTTAAAGCTATAGCTTTTTCTATTGCTTGGTCAGTTCAAATATAACTCCACATTGTGGAGACTCAAAGTTATTATTGCCTGATGACCTGCAATAAAGAAGGTAAGAGTCATGATCAAGTTCTGGCAAGACAGGTGACTGGTGCATCCAAACGAATGTCTTTAATTGCCAGCCCTCTTCACAGATCCTGAGACAGGTTAAGGATGTGCTAAGCATATTGATTTGTGGTTCATAGCCTCCACTAGTGGGGCTGGGAGGCAGAAGAGGAGGTAGAGGGGACAGTCCCCACACATCAACACTTCTGCTTCACTCTCTTCTTTTAAGAGAATAAATTAAGTATCTCCATCCAGAACATCATCAGTAGAATAATATTGTGTTAACAAGAGAGTCCATGGTAATGCATGTGGCCCACACTTGACCAAGTTCTCATCACATACATTTGCATGCTATGTATGTTCTAACATCTGATATCCTTTCTAAAATTAATACCCAAAGGGCCTAATCATCCATTAACCACATGCACACCATTTCTGCCCAATGCTACTCTGTCTATTTAACTCACTGAAAGAAAATCCTCTCTTCTATTAAGCTTAGAATTGACTTCCTCAATGAGTAGGGAATTTCTCATCATTGGAAGTTTCAAGCAAAAGAACAGTTGGTTGGTTAAGATACTGGAAAATGATGAAGTGCTTATACTCTATGAATTTTTGATATTCCATTTCTAATGTCAAGAAATAGAAAGGACTTTACCATGGGTTGAACTCTTATTAATTGTCAACTCTATTTTTCATGCTTTACATAGAAAGGTTTTATTCTGTTTATGTAATTATGTAATGACACAACTCTGAAAGGCCTTCATTTTATAGAGAAGGAAAATAAGATTCAAAAAGAAAAAGGGACTTATCCAAGATTTCATATCTACAGAAAGTCAGACCTGGGATTTAACCAGGGCCAATCAGGATTTTTATTTAATTTTATTAGAGGGTTTATTTTGCTTCATTACACAATACTACCTTACAACCCTCATCCAGGAGAAATAATTCTGCATGATCTGAATGTAAATTTGATTTGTTTTGGCCTTTTTCATTAGTGACTAATCACATCATGCTATGAATCAGAAAGGAGAGCAAAGAAGGCCACAGCACTTGTGGAATCAGCTTGTCCGGGGGGTTGGCTGGAGGAAAATGAGAGAGGCAAAAGCTGTAAGAACATTTTTGAGGTTAGAAACAAGCTGAGTGTAGTGGCACACGTCTATAATCCCAGTAGCTTTGTAGGCTGAGGCAGGAGGATCATGAGTTCAAAGCCAGCCTCAGCAAGTTAGGGAGACCCAAAGCAATTTGGTGAGACTCTGTCTCAAAATAAAAATAAAAAGGTCTGGGAAGTGGCTCTGTGGTTGAGCACCCCTGGGTTCAATCCCCAGTATATATATATATATATATATATATATATATATATATATATATATATATGTTATATATATATTATATATATATGTATTGTATACATACACATATATACAAGCTACCTAAATGTTACTGGAACCTTTTCTAACTCTTCTTAAGTCAAGAAAATGATGATATGGCAGGGTTTGAGAGAAAAAATATCTTAGGCTATGACTAAAAAAAGCAAAATTGTCCAATTTTATCAGATGAGCAAATAACAGCATTAATATTTATAAAAGTAAACCAAGTCTTTCACACTGTGGTAACTTGGAAGAGAAATCAGGTTGAGCACATAATATGTTAAATTTAAGCCTAACAGTCACCACCAACCCTGTAACTGCAATATCCTCACATTGTTCATGGTCTAGGCCAAACCCCTCAAGCATCAGCAAGGAACAAGCTATTCTCCCAGCTGAATAAGAAATTCAGTCCGGTAGTCTATCGGTAATCATAGCAAATAGCATTCTCTACAAAGACCCAATTGCAAACAAGGAACTAATTATTAAAATGGGAACAGTTATCAACAGGAGAGGGCCTGACATTGCTCAGAACCATCAGGGTCTGCCTTATGATTCACTATAAACCACTGGAACTTAAGGAGTGAGGAGGTAAGTTCAACCTTGAGAGAATACTATCTAGATAATTTAATAGGAGTACTTCAGTTATAGGAGATATCACTATTCAACCCCATTTACTTATTGAATAATTTATGTCATATACATTTTATTTTATGCCTTGTATTATAATCCAGTAGTATTTTACTTATTTATTTGCTCAAATATTCCAGCTTTAGCCATTGTGAATTTTCAATTGCCTCCTGTATCCCTTCGATATATCTCCATCATTAGTAGTTTATTCCTGAGAGTTTTGTCTGTCTATTTTGGGGGCTTGTTTTTTGAGGCCCTACTAACCTTCTGAACTAATAAAATGCTTCCAGCTCATCTTGTGTATTTCTTCCTTTAGCCCTAGAAGTATCCATTTTTCCTACATTACTCATTAATTTTATTCTAGATGGTACTAGAAACAAAGATGTGCTCATTGTGATTGGGGTGTTTGCAGACTCAGTCAACTGACAGAGCAAGGGAATATCTGGATCTCTATTAACCCATGTATATAACTCTATCTATAAAAATTTCTGTGTAACAACTATATCTATATTCTAACACTGAGTCCTACTATTGTCTCCAGCTCTAATCCTTTACTATATGGATCATTCTAGCCCTCTCCTCTGTTGATCCTGCCACCAACAGTATGACACGTATTACAGTATAAGGACTGTTAACCCACACCCCATTGGAAAACAACTTTACCAACTAGAATGTACTAGTTATATACTATAACTTTTGCCTGTAGTCTTACAGACTTCACTCAGTTCTAAAGTGTGAAGCTTTTCTTTTACTTTTCTTTTTATTTAGGATTCATCCACATATTTTTGTTACTTAATTGCTAATTTCTCTCTTCTTTTTTTTCAAAATAATATTCCATTTCATCCATTCACCAGTTGAAGAGCATCTTGATTAACTCCAAATAGAGATGTTTGTAAATAAATTTGTTATAATCATTCTCATGCCAGTGTTTGCATGAACATAAGTGATCAAACTAATTGGATAAGTGATGACATAAGTTGGACACATCAGCTGGATAAACACCCATGGAATGATTGCTGGTATAGTCAGGCTAGCAAGGTTTTTGTTTGTTTATTTGTTTTGCTTGTTTATATTCACAATTCTCTAGTGTCAAATTATGTGGAACATCTATTCTTATGTTTATGTGCCAATGTATAATTTATTTGGTGAAATGTCTGTTCAGATCTTCTGTCCATTATTTGACTTGTACAATTGAGTTTTAAGAATTTTTTATATTTTGTACATATTATCAGACATGCATTTGCACATATTTTCCCCTAAACTGTCACTAATATTTTCATTCTATTAGCAAAGTCTTCCATAGAACCAACATTTTTAATTTCAATAACAATTATATATGTTATATATTAACACATATAATTGGCTTATATATGTTACCCCAACTAGATAATATTGTCTTTAAAAACTATGATTATATCAAAACATTTATCACTAAATCTAAGAACTCTCAGATTTTGCTTTTATATTTTCTTCTAGGTATTTTATGATTTGGCATTTTTCATTTAGGTGTATGGTCCCTGTTGAGTTAATTTTTGCAAAATATGTGAGGTTATGTCTAGATTCAGGTTTTTGCATGAATCTGTGGGAAACAATATCTTTGCTTTATTGTGTAGTCTTTGATCCTTTAGCAATGATAGACTATTTTTATTTGGGTCTATTTCTGGGTTCTCTGTTTTGTTCCATTGATCTTTTTATCTGTTCTTTCATCAAATACTAAACCCTCATCATTATTATAAGTCTTTAAGTCAGATAATGTCAATTATGATATTTAATATTGATTATGATAACTATTATAGGTCTTTTTTATGTTCATATAAACTTAAAATCAGTTGTCAATGTCTACAAAACTACGTGCTAAAATTTTGATAGGGATTTTATTGAATCTATAGATAAAGTTGATAATAGTCATCATATTAACATTTTGCAATTCATAAATGTAGAATATCTCTCCACTAATTTAGATCTTGTTTAATTTCTTTTATCAGAGTTTTGTAGTGTTCTACATAAGGATCACATTTTGTTATATCAAGGCCTAAATATTTCATTTGTGGAGCTATTACATTTGTTTAATTTTAAGGTCCAGTTTTTCACTACTGCTATATAGAAAAATAATTGGCTTATATATGTTACTCTACTACCTTGAAATCTTTTTAAAGTCCCTTGTAGTTTTAGGAAATCTTTGTTGATTTAGCATAGACAATCATGAATCTAAGAATAAAAGCACTTTTTTCTTCCTCTCCAATGTGTATACCTTTTATTTCTTATTCATGTCTTTACAACATGATCTTGAAATAACTGATGATGCTCTTTTAGTTTTTTCTTACTCTATATTATACCACCCTCATCCTAGGACACACAGAAGTAAAAAATAACAGCTAACAAGGTAATCTGTGGCTCACATTTTTAATTCACCTAATTACACACACTAGCTCACATTTTTAATTCTGTAGTCCCATCATTGATTTTGTTTTTGATTCTTTCTTTTTAAATCCTGGATTGAAGACAGATGATGTTTTCAGCCCTAAATCATCTTATATCACTATGATCAAATTGACTTTGTTGTCTAACACTCACTTAAGAGAATAAAATCCACTGATGGTAACTGATAGCAAGAAAGAGGGAGAAAACCATTTTGGATACTGGGCATATTACGGGTAGCCACAATGCTTAGGATAAAAAATATGATTTGAATAGAATGAACATGGAGATTAAGAAGTGAAAAAGACTATGGAGGAAAAATGAAATAACAGTAAAGACAAAATCTATATACCTTAAGTATTTTACTTGGGTTGGATGGTTGAGGAACCATCTTAAGAGAACTTACTCTTCTCTTCCCCTCTTATGAAAGAATTTATCTTAAGGCAGCAATAAATTCTCCCCTAACTAATATTCTCACTCTATTACTTGAACATATACTAAAATTACCTTTTGAGAATTGACATAAATGAAAATATATAAGATTAGGACCATAGTACATACACTAATATAACAAGGTTGAAACCAAAATTTAAAAAAAAAAAAAAAAAAAACACTTGAATGAGATGTTACTGAATTTAGAAGGGAAGAGTATCCATAAAAAAAAACTATTGGTCAGTAATGCAGTATTAGGAATGCAGGTCCAGAAATATAGATTTTTGTAGAACTCTTATATCCCTCTCCAAAAAAGGAGGTGATTGTCCCCAGAGTTTAGCACAAGTGGAAATAGAAAAACATACATCTTTATTGAGAATGTAGAAGTACTGAGTTAGTCTCACCAATCAAATCAGCTCATTTCTGAGCTCAAGAAATAACCTCCATTGCGTAAGTCTTCCCATATTAGCCACAGTTTTCTGAGGGTGAAGGCACCAACAAGGTATTCTACAGGGAAATGAAGCCTCTTGAGCATGCTATCCTTCATTACAAATGAACAAAGTAGTGTCTTTTGTATAAAATTATACTTTCTCAGGAGTTTGGTTAACACTAATGAGCAGCTCAGAAGCTTCACCAATTTCATATTCTTTCCTTGTGGAGTGCCCAGTGGTTGGGGGCCAAGCCCTGGAGTCAGTAAGCCTTCCCAGTCGTTCATCATAGTCTATACACAACATGCCCAACACCAGCCGGCCCTCCCATTGAAGGCCAATCACATCACTTTTCTTAAAATATCAACAATCTCACTGACAATATTTGTCTTCCCCAAAGTATGAAATGATAAAGAGTTAAAAATGGTCGCCTTAGACCAACTTTCCCTAGAGAATGGCAGAACCCTTCAAGGAATTACTAGGTTCTCCAGGCACCACCTTTCTCCATCTTTTACATCTAAGGCTGAGTAAGCATTCAACCATCTCTTGCCCTTAAACTTGGAAAGAGGCTCATGTTAAGCTACACATTTAAATAAAATAAGTATTAAGAAGGTTCTTGGATTGTTCTCTCAAAAGAAGTACTTGAGCATTCTTTAATGCTAAGAAGTACTTGAGTTTCTACTTAAAGTCAAAAAACAGCCTAAGAGTAAAAGATTGAAGTGACAACATGACAGAAAGAAGTATACTTTCATTCACAGCCATAGCTGGAGCAGCAAACATCAAGCATCCTCCCTGACTCTGGCTAAATGGTACCTTCCTTCCATATGTCAGTCAGGGTGTTTGTCTTGGAATGTGATGCTCACATTCAGATTTGTGAAGGTTAACTTTAAATGATAAATTCAGTCATGACATCACTTCTTGCAAAAAAAAATTACAGAAAGGTGATTAATGACAAAAGAGCATAGGTGAGTGGACCACAGTCAGTCAGGGGAAAACATATAGAAAGTTAGAAAAGAAAAAACACATATTTGGGAGCTGAGGTCGTGGCTCAATGGTAGAGCATTTGCCTAGTTCAAGTGAGGCACTGGGTTGGATCCTCAGCACCACATAAAAATAAGTAAGTAAGTAAATAAATAAATAAATAAATTTTTTAAAAGTATGCAACAGTGTGTCTTTTCTCCTTCTCAGGGAGAACTGTGATAAAGTTGAGTGTGCTTTGGGCACTTAAAAAGTCTACTGTTCTGAAAAACGAAGTTTTCCTGACACATGAGGACTATGTGAAGGAACAGTCAGAGTAATAGTGTCTACAAGGTCCAGTGGTTAACTCAGCACAGACCTTCCTTGTTCCTGGGCTCTAGGGGACTGCTTGTTGAAATCATATTAAGATTCTCTGAATACTCTAAATTTTCCTATAATTTTCTTCTGATAGTATTGACAAAATTCAAAATATGTACTCAGGTTCATTTTATATGCTGAATAATTTAAACTATACTTCAGTTAGTTGTTGAACCATTTTGAGTACATAAGGAAACTCTAATTTAATGGTGTGCTGGTGAGAAGAGCTCATTCTAAGAGAGGAGAAGCCTGAGAATTAATTAACACAAGGGACAGCTAAGGCCATAGCAAAACCTTTCTTTCCACAGCATATAGAGAAGAGAGGGCACAATATTTCAAAATTCAATCTGAAGGAGAGTGACAGTCT
Source organism: Xerus rutilus (assembly GCA_028644305.1). Lineage (NCBI taxonomy): Eukaryota > Metazoa > Chordata > Mammalia > Rodentia > Sciuridae > Xerus > Xerus rutilus. The sequence goes on from CM053407.1 coordinate 94,862,835, forward strand.
CATCAGGTACTAAAAAAAATGAGTCAATATCCAAAAAATTCAATGGGAAGATGACTAATATATGATGTAAAGACAACTGAATGCTAGGAATTCATGGCCATAATAGATTGAGCATCTATACAGAATGAGATGAGATTTTATATAAGTTTGACTATTTCGGATACCTCACATGAGTGGAATCATGAGGTATTTGTGGCAGACTTATTTCATTTAGCATAATGTCATCCAGGTCCATCTATATTGTCATGAATGATAGGACTTCCTTTTTTAAGGCTGGATAATATTCCTTTGTACATATATACCACATGATCCTCTGCCAATGAGTATTTGAATTGTTTTCCATAGCTTCATTGTTGTGAATAATGCTACAATGAAAATGGGTGTATAGATAACAATTTGAGAAAAAATAGAACAGTGACTGCCAGAAGATGGGAATGAAAGAAGAGGGGAATTGTTCTATAGGTATACAGAAGAAGAGTACAACTCATTACTTCTATTTAAGAACACAGTGTTGGACACTTACACATTTGTTCAGATGGTAGATATCATTAAAATATTTGTCACACACACACAAAAATTTAAAGCAAAGGGAAATAAGGAACCTTTTGGAGGTTATGGATGTATTTATTACCTTGCCTGCCATGATGACATCACAGATGGATGCTCATTTTCAAATTCATCAACTTTTATATGTTAAATAAGTACAGGTTTTATGTATCGATTGTACCTAAAAAACTTGTAGAAGATTCAATAAGTATTGCTGGAGACAAAATCAAACTCACATAAATTAGATGAGAAATGGCAATATTCCTGATTATTAAAGACTGAGCTACAGTCACATAGAAAATTTTGTGGTCCAAGTTCAAGAGAACTGGAAGGAAGGGACTCTCATGTAGTAAAGTACAAAAAGATCTTAAAAAGAGGCTACAAAAAAAAAAAAAAAAGCCCATTCATGTAACATAAAGTTTGGTGCTGGACGACACGATTAGCTTTTAAAATTTATGACATTAAGATTCAAATATTTAATTCAGTACCTGAAAGTCCATAATATTATCATAATTCTAAGAGTTTTTAGGGGAAATAGAAAGGAAAACACATGGGAAGTGCCTGGAATATACTTGAGTTATGTAGATGAGTTAGACCAACAGATGACACAACATTTACATATTGGTTTGTTGCTTTGTTTGTTTGTTTGTTTACTACCCAAGGGCACTTAGCCACTGAGTGACATCCCCAGACCTTTTGATTGTTTTGAGACAGGGTCTTGCTAGATTGCTTAGGACCTTACTAAGGTGCTGAGACTGGACTCCCATCTTGTGATCCTCCTGCCTTATTCTCCCTAGCCACTGGTTTATGGTTGTGCTCCACTGTGCCCAACTATTTTATTTTTAATCCAATAATAGTTAATGCCTATATGCTTCCCTTAGGAGTGGGAAAATCAATTTTCTTTTCCATTGACAATGAGTAGGGATTGCCAAATCTACTACTAGGCTTGTCTTGGGTTGGCCTTGTGCCTGCACAAAGTTTCGCCTGCAGCAGAGACGACATTGGAGACAAGAGGGCCAGCAAGGGGCAGTCAGCCAAGGACACACAAGTGGGACTGTCCCAAGATAGACTGTGCTCCAAAAAGAGCTAATGAAGGTTTTAAGAGAACCACACAGGCTTGTACCATATGACAGAACATAGGACAGAAAGCATTCAATGTGGTGACTCCCATGCAGAAGTGGTTAGCTCAGGAAAGGTGAATGTGTTAGTATTCACCTCCATACTGCAGAGGCATGACAGCAATTCCAGGCACAAAGTCAACCAGGAAGTGTCTAACTGTGAGTTTCCAAGGATAGCAATGTCAGCAAGCAAAACACAAGTGATGATCAATCTTTCAAAAAGTTCTTAGGGGGACCTGACTGAGCAATTAAGAGACCCAAGCTCCCAAAAGTTGAATGAGAGGACACATGGAGAATAGTGCCTGTATGGGTTCAGGGAGGGGCAATATTGGCTGGGAGTTTCTAAACTACGGCAGTGGGAATTGCTGGGATGATATCAATTGCTAGCAAAGCAACATCATAGAATTGGGACAGGGATCAGAAATTTTCTTGGAAAGATCCAGCCACTAAGTATTTTAAGTTTTGTGAGCAATACTGTCTTTCTTGCAGCTACTTAGTTCTACAATTGTATTGAGTGCAAAAGCAGCCACAGCTAAAGCAAATGAACACAAGTGGCTACGTCCCAATCAAATTTCATTTACAAATTCAACTGTCAGCCAGATTTGGCTGCAATTTGTTGATACTTGTCTTAGAGGAGAAACTTTGCAGTTTTAAATAAAATCTATACTTTTGAACATTGTAATGAATCTGATCTAACTTTCCTATGTATACATATGAATATATATATCTATATATATATAGATATATATATATACTACTTTCTCTATATAGTTACTCTCACATTTATGTATATCCACAGGCATTATTAAAATATAAAAACTGGGGCTGGGAATGTAGCTCAGTGGTAGAGCACTTGCCTCGCATGCGTAAGGCACTGGGTTCGGTCCTCAGTACCACATAAAAATAAATAAATAAAATAAAGATATTGTGTCCATCTACAACTAAAAACATACTTAAAAAAATATAAAAACTATAAATAAATAGCAGAAAAATGAGTATAATAGGGAGAAGAATACAAGGAGGGAAAAGGATAGAGATAAGGGAAACACTGGAACTGAATTAGAGCAAATTATATTTCATGCTTTTATAATCATGTCAAAATGAATCTTAATGTGTGTATAACTAAAAAAAATAATGAAAATTATTCTTTTGTTCTGACAATTAAAAATAGGTGATTGATCATTGTTCAAAATTTAGAAAGAGTAGAAAAATGTAAAAATGTTTTAAATTACCCATTTATTACCAGAGAACCAACAAAATATTTTGATATGTGTTCAGTATTTTTGCCAACCTTTTATACAAAAGTGAAGTTCTAGTGTATGGATAAACGTGGTTACTGCTTTTCAGTGAAAATTTACTTATCATTTATATAATCTCACAAAAATTCCTCATAAATATTTAGATCACTACAAAATATTTTACCTTAATGATATGCCAACTTTTATTTAATCCATATGAACTGAAAAAGACATGATTTCCAATATTTTGCTATTATAAGTGGTTTGGCCGTAAACATTTACTAAGACATCTTTACCTATGCATCTGCTCTTTTCCTCATTAATTGATTACCCGAGATGAATGTGGGTGTACAACCCAAGATGGTTTTGAGTACACAGTGAGAAACCAGAAGAGCTGCTTTCTAACACTGAGCTGTGAACTAGTCTTTCTCAGGAATACATCAAAGAATTATTAAATAATTTTTTGCTCAGCTTATTATTACTATATTTGATGATGATCTTACCTTGAAAATTTTAACCATAAAATTGAGATGTAAACATTGGTTGAAAAGTATAATGAGGTAAATCATTTGATTCTAATATTTGACTTTTACATTTGAAAATTTTAAATAAAAGTATCTAAGTAGAATTCTAGAACTAAAAATTCTGAAGGTAATAATGTTAATAATAATTTATATTTTTACAATACCTTGATGGCTTTAAAATCACTTTCATATACATTCTTTAACCCTAGAACCAACACTTTTTCAAGATAACATTTTTTTAGAACGATGAATACATGATCCTATCTGCTCTTGGACTATGTATGAAAGCATCAAAGCAGATCCACTCAATATATTTCACCATCTCACACACACACACACACACACACACACACACACACAAATGATGTCTCCAAAGAATTACAGTTCATTTTAATAGAGAAGTATTCTGGAAAAGAATAAAAATATTAATTCTAGATTATTAGATTGAGACACAAAAGCCAAAGAAAAGATAGAAAGTCAAAATCTGCATTGAAAAATTATTTTGTTTTTGTCAATTTTCCATAATGTTGATATATCTTGAAAAAACTGAAGCATAAAAACTTTTAAAAGTTTTATACTACACAGTCTGAAACCCATAACAACTAAACCGTTCCACAATGTTTACAAGAATTTCTCAAAGGTCATCTTTCACTCCGAACTCCTGTTTCCACTGAAATGTAATGAATCAGTTTAATTTAATGAATTATCTGGAAATCCTACAAATGTCCCTGCTAGTTTATATTGATAGGATCTCAGTTTATACCCTTAACCAAGATAAGCAAAGAAACCAAAGTAGATACTTTGCAACATGAAAATTTTCAACTTAAACAGTCTTATTGTTTAAAGAATTTCTTCAAAGAACAGATGTTGAAAACTAAAGGCAGGTTCCAGGCTGGGCGTTTAAAAGGAGAGCTATGTTAAGAGCTGAGACACTAACGGCACACTTTGAGGTTAAATGTTGATGATTGATAGATTGATAGATAGATACATAGATTCATAGATAGAGATATGGAGATAAAGATAGAGATATACATATCTCCACAAGATATACATATAAATATGTATATGTATATCTATATGTGTGTGTGTGTGTGTGTGTGTGTGTGTGTGTGTAGATAGAAAGAGAAAAAGATATCAGTCTGGAAAAACAAAGAAACAACAGGAAATATACTTGGTTTTAGCTTTTAGCTGAAGGTTAGGTGAAGAATTTTTTTAAAAATCTCCTTCAATATACTTAACTAGAATTTATAGACACAATTATGCTACTTGTGTTGCCTAAAACACACAACTATATGTAAGACTATATATTTCAATCAATAGATAAGATTTCAAATAATCTGTACAGAATCCAGTTATTCAGAGAGAAAAAAATCACAAAACATGGAAGAAAACAAGTCATGATGTATATGAAGAAACAAACCAAGACTGACTCACAATGCAGTTATGGGAATGAATAGAGACACTAAGTATGTTCAACATGAGTCCCAAGATGGAAGTGACACTCTGAATATAAGCAAGGAGGAAAAACAAAATGCATAAAAATTAATGACCCAACTTCAGGCATTTGCTCATCCTGCTTTTTGTTTGTTTGTTTTGTAAAGATCATAAAATTATTGATAAATATTAAGTAATCCAAAAAAAGGAAAGATGCAATCAAAAATAAAAATAGTAACCACAAAATAAAATTAAAAACACAAATCCAAATACATCAAAATTAAAATAAGTGTACCTTTTTCTCCACATCCTCGCCAGCACTTATTGTTGCTGGTATTTTGGATAGCTGCCATTCTGACTGGGGTGAGATGAAATCTGAGGGTAGTTTTGATTTGCATTTCTCTAATGGCTAGAGACGTTGAACATTTCT
>CM053407.1:94878011-95047949 GCA_028644305.1 Xerus rutilus
GGATAAAGGAAAGCAGCTCTGCCTACTCCCCATGTGGCTTACAATCACCAAGTAACATAATTTCAAAGATAGTGTGGAGAAAAGCACATAAAGGAGACATTATCTAAGGTGTAAACACACATAGAAAAATAAACCTGGTGATAGATCAGGATCATTGAGAAAAATCCTCTTGCAACCCCATCCCTATTTAAATATAAAGTAAGCTAGAAAAATTAAGAAACCTGGATTGAATTGAAGGTAACTATAGCAACAGTAAACCCAAATCCTGCTTAAATTCTGTCTAGAGAGTCTCACACTAAAGGTCCAACAAAAGAGAAGGCATACCCACTTCCAGCCATAAATCCTATTTACTTTAGTCTCTTCTGTGGTATGTAAGATGTCCAACCGTCAGTGACAAATTAGAAGACACACCAAGAAACAAGGAAAGATAACATCCTGAAGAGAGACAAGAAAATCAACAGAGAGGTACACTGATATGACCTTATATTGGTCCATTGTTCATTATGTGAATGAAATATATGAGGCTGGGCAACTTTATAAATAAAATAAGTTTATTTGGCTCACAATTACAGATGATGAAAGTCCAAACACATATTCAGTTCTAGCAAGAGCCTCCTTGGCTATGTCTCACCATGGTGAAAGTACATGTGTGGAGAGATCACATGGCCAGACAGGAAGTCAGAGAAATGGGGATGGGGGAAAAATTTGTCTCCTTTTTAACAACCATTTCATGCTATCTAATTTAGGGGTATCGCAATCCCTTCTTAAGGCATGTTCCAGAATGACTTAAGGATTTCCTGCTAGGCCGGATCTCTTAAAAATGCCACACCACCTCCCAGCACTACATACTGGTGGTAATTAAGCTTCCAATGCATGAAATCTTGGAGGGGAAATTCAAACTATAACTGACTCGGATGTAGAAAATATCAGAGAATTAAAATAGTATATGTCAAAGATTTAGTAGGGAAAGGAGAAACATGCATGGACCCACAGGAATTTTAAAAGACGGAAAAATTGCATAAAAGAATTAAATGGAAATGCTGGAAATGAAAGCATTGTACCAAAGATGAAAAAATAAAAGATAAAACCCTCCTTCAACAGGTGCTTATTATTATTAGTTATTAATCAAAATGTAGACTTAACAGTATCAAGGAAAGAATCAGTAAAATTGAAGTTACAGCAATAGGAATTACCCAAACTGAAGCACAGAGGAAAAAAAAGGTAGAAAAAATTTAAAAATACTAGAGTATTCAAGAGCTATGGAATAATGCCAAATTACTTTGTATGGTTATATTATTGGAACCAAGGAAAAAAGAGAGAATGGGGAAAAACAATTGAAATTACAATAGTTGAGAACTGACCAAAAGTATTAAAGGACACAAAATCACATGAAAGAAGCTCAAAGAATGCTAAATAAGACAAATATATAAACTAAAAGTAAAGAGAAAATCTTGAAGGTGTATTTATCACCAGAAACTGTTCAAGAAAGAGAATAGTAGAATGATATGCCTAAATTTGTAATTACAAAACAATTATCTCATAACTCTATACCTACTGAAATTATCTTTCTAGTTGATCATGAAATAAAAACTTTTACATAAGCAAAAACTTAGAAAATACATTAAATCCTGACTTGCATTACAAATGGGAAAATAAGTTCTTCAGAACAAAGGAATAAGTTGTCTGACAAAAACTTTCATCTACACAAAGAAATAGAGTGTTGGTAGTAACATAATTGAAAGTAAATATCAAATAATTTCTTCTTTTGATTGCTTTAAAATACTATTACCTGTATTAAACTATGTAATAAAAATGCACTATGTTTATAGGATATGTAAAAGTAAAATGTATGACAATACATCAGAAATAAATGAAGAAAGAATCCAGTTGAGAAATCTTAATACTACAGAAGTGTCATAAATATTGGGTATTATTAATTATTAATCAACATGTAGGCTCTCTCTTCCCCTGGAGATAGCCTGCATTCTCCCTTGAATGTGTATTCCTTGCTTTCCCCTTAAAGGCTTCTCTCTTTCTTGAGATTACCCCCATTCTCCCTTGAATATGTATCTACTTTCCCAAATAACCACTGTCTATGCTTTTGAATAATATGTATATCTTTATATACACACATATGTACATATGTACATATAGAAAAAGAAATATATAAAATAAATATATCAAATGTATGTATGCATACATACTTACATATAATTATATATATACATAAATATATTCTAAACCCTGGATAGATCATGAAGGAGTTTTATTTTTTAAAAAAGACTAAAGGATAATACAAGAGAAGAGACAAAAGAGAATCATTGTTAAAAATACTGAATTAATGCAAAAAAAACAAAAAAATGGTTAACAAAATTTTAGATATTTCAACTATATTGAAAACTACATTAAATATAAATAGTCTAAACATACCACTTAAAAGAACCATTCATAAGAGTAAATAAAATAATAAACATCCAAATATATGGTATTTAAAATATGCCCATACAAAAATATCTTTAAATACAAAGGTACAAATGACTTAAATGTTAAAGCATGTAAGATACACAAAGCAAAAGAAAACTTGAGTGCCCATATGAACAGCAGACCAAATGGACTATAAAATAAGTAGTATTGCCAGAGATAATCACTGCATAATTTTCTTCTTAAAAATAATACTTCAAACCATGTGAACTAAAAGGAAAAATAGGAAAATTTACAATTGTAATTAGAAGCTTCGATATTTCTTTTCTAGTAATCAAAGGGACAAAGAGAAAATATGTATATACATAGATGACCTGAAGTACTCTATCAACCAGTTTGACCTCACTGACATTTATAGACACTTTCAAAAAGAACAAATACATATGCTTTTTTGAAGTGAAATTGGAAGAATCATCAGGATAAGATTCATTCTTGGTCAAAAACAAACCTTAATAAATAAAAATACTGAAACTTTACTAAAAATGTTCTTGAATCATAATGGGAATAAAGTATAAATGAATAGAGAAATACATGTGGAGAAATTCTTCAATATGTGGAGATTAAAACACTTAAGACACCTACGGGATAAGAAAGAGGTTACACAGATAATGGGAATTTTGAATTTTGTGAAATAAGGTCACAGCACATTGATTTCAACTAAACTATTCAAAGAAACATTGAGAGCACTGAATATTTATATTACAAAAGAATTAGAGCCTCTAATCAATATCTAACTTTTCACTTGGAGAAATTAGAAACAGAAGAACAAATGAAATCCAAACAAGCAGGAGTATATAGGAGAATGACAAGGACAAAGGATGAGGCAGGAATGTCACCCATCAAGGTGCAATTTTGTAGACAGAGTGGTGGTTTTGATCCCATCATCTGGGGTATTACTGTAATTTGTAAGAGATGATAATATACAACACAGGTAAAATTTGATTATTAATATTGTCAGGAGATTCGGTAAGAGGCACATTACTACTCCTCCCAGGTGAAAGGCTTCTACTGACATCTCCAGGATATAAAGCTGTGGAAGGATTGCACCTGTAGGACTAGGGATAAGCCACTGCTGTCCTCTGTGCTCATTCCCTTACCTGTGAAATAGGTTTTTAAACCAAGAGTAGCACTGCTGCTTTAATATGCCACATCAATAGACTGAATGAGAATCACTAAGAATTTTAAAAGATGAGAGAAAAAAAGGTATTTATCTTTTAATTTCTAAAAGGGCATTGTAAATAGCATGACATTTTCCATTTTTGAAGATACTAAGATGTTTCTGCAGACATGTCTTCCTTTCCAAGAAAATCAATGAGCGGGAGGGGAATAGGCCTTCCTAGATGATCCTGTGAGGGAGGGTTCCAAAGTATCTATTCATATTCTGGTAAGTAAAAAACTAAAATAGTCCAGAATACATATTTTAACTAAAACCAGGTATTTAAATGTAGCTGCTAGCTATTTCTCATTCATGGTCACATAAATTGCAAAGAATAAAAACAATACAAAAATTTCTCTGATTTTCTGACCTCAACAGCAAATGTGATTCTACTCTGCACAAAGCCCCCATACAAAGAAATACTATAGGGCACAGTAAGAGGTGGCAATAAAATGGTAGAAAAATCTTAAAAATGCCATTCAGGTAAGTAACATTTTAGTAGTTGGCTGGATGTTTTCTGTTCTGAAAATGTAACTCTACTTTACATCCCTTGTCAACTTTTTCCTATATTGAAAACATGTCCACCTTATAAATTGTAGACTTCTATAAATTTTCAAAGGTCAGAGTTTTCTTTGCATATAATATTAAATATGTTATGGATACATATTGGTGATTTTTCTTTACGTATTTGTGCATCATTAAGGAGATTTCAACCCCCTTTACAGAGTTTCACTCCAATTTAGAAAAGTTTTACAGGGTTGAGGCTGTCATTGAGAAGGTACAAGCTTGAAAACTCATTTCCCCAGCTCTGTGAGGGAGCACCAGCTGTTGCAGCAACCAGGGCTCACCCAGCAACATGTGACAGCAGCTCTTTACACCTTGAAAATATAACAATGCCCACCATGATATTTCTATTTTCCTTTTCATGTTAACTATGGCAATTCATTTCTTCTATTTTTAATTTTTCCTTTTTTATAAATTCTAGTAATATTGAGTCATTGTGAGAGAATAGGCAACATAGGTAAGAAAACTTGAAATACATATATATATATATAATTCTATTCATTAGAAAAAAATAGCATTAATATATTGGTTTATACCTTTCCCAGCTTATATACATACACTCATATAATAATTTTATACCTTAAGTAATCTGCTTTTTCTCTTAAAAAGCAAGGCTTTTGATGTAATAAATACAATAACCTTAACATTTTCAATAACTACTGCTTTGAGTTTAACAGTAAAAAGAAGTTTTAGCTGGAGGCTATAGAAGGAACTTTATCAATAAAAGATAGACTTAGAGACATAAAATGGCAAAAGATGTGAGAAAATTGTGTAGGCAAGTACTTTGTATTTTAATAAATCAATTTACTAAAAATCATTTATACCAAGTCTTCTGTATATCTGAGTATCTTCTAAGCTACAAGGAAATAATGATGAATTGCATGAAGATTCTGATCTCACAGTGTTTACTATGTGATAAGGAAGGATTCCAGTTCTTCAAACAAACATTTATTCAACAAGCTACATAAAATGCCAGAAAGAACTTCAGGGATGACATAAGGTATTTAAGTGTCATGATTATACCCATATGGCATAGTCTTCAACTGAGCAACTGGAAGAAGGGTTTGTGGGAAAGATGGCATTTAATTGCTTTAAATTGATGAACCTGAAGTCAAAATTGACAAGAAAGGCCTAGGATAAGGAAAACAGCCCATGCAGCATACACCACAGAGAAGTCTGAAGTACAGTAGGAGTCTGATGTTTGACCCCAAGTCAAAGGACTGGATCTCATGCCTTAAAACTCAATAAGGTAGAGGATAACATTGCAATCAAATCAGAACTTGTGGTTCAATTAATCAAAGTTTCCGCACATCCAAGTCCCAACTACTTGAGGGAAATTTACTGGGAAAACAGAAAATAAATTAATTTCTATTTTAAAATAATTAAATTAATTTCTCATGCAAGCATGAGAAAATATATGCCTTAGATCACATCATCTTCACAAACCCCTATCTGAAGTGGATATTACTAACTCCATTTCTTAAATGCTGAAAAACTGTAATCTGAAGAGCATCAAATGTGTCCTCCAATAATGGAGGTCATAAATGATGGAATCCAGTGTAAACTCAGGGTAATTTGTTTTTAATCTTTTCAATCACCTCATACCCACGCTGGAAGTGATTAAATAAATGGAGGCATAGACCTGAAACAAACTTTTAAAGGAAAGAATGGCTCTGAGTTTGTGAAGAATAATAAATGTGGAATTGAAGGAAGAAGATAAAGAAGGAGGATGGAGAGCAGAGTCTGACTGAATGGGATGGAATGTTAAATGATGCTGCTTCTTTACTCTAGGAAGGAAGCCCTTTAAGTACATAGGAAATTAGTAGAAAATCTTTTCTTGGTAGGATTTTCACCCTTCCACCAGTCTAGAAATTCATCCCTGATGATGTGAGATCTAGTATCTCCAGAAGTAAGAAGTAAAACCCAAAGAGCTCTCCTGCAAGTCCCTTCCCTTCAAGAGCTGCACATGCCGAGGAAAGAGTCATTGCTAAAAGCCATAAGAGATTTGCAGCAGGAGAGAAGGAGAATGACTCAGTTTCAGATGCATGGCAGGTGATTAGATATTTAATCAGTGAACTTGAGACTAACTGTAGACATGATTTTGCCCAGTTTTCCAAAGCAAGTAAATCTATGAGACATGTAAGTATCACTGAAAATGTTGAGATTATTTTGATAGCATATTTGGGAAATAGAATACGAAGTTCCCTACTAATTAATACTTTCAAAAATTAAACTCTATTTTTGGCCCAAAGAAAGACCTCTCTTTAAAAGCAGGTCTTTAATTTCTGTCAGGTGGTTTTCTAACCTCCAGAATCAATGGCTTGTTTCCCTTTGGTGGGATTTATTCAAAGCCAAGAAAGATCCCCAGTCACCTGTCACATAAAGATATTGATTAACTATAAGCAACAGATTATAAGAAAAATCTTCCATGCATCAACAGCCACGAGGCCACACAGACCCCTAAAAGTTATATCAATCACAGTAGTAAACTTGTTGATAAGAATTCATGTCCCAAGAGAAGGAAATTAAAAGCTATTTCTAGAGTGCTGAAATGGCCTAGCCCTATTTCCAACAGTTCCAGTGTCTTCCTTGCTTGGGTCAGGTTTATAGTTTTTCAGTGATAGATGGCCACCACTCAAGATGGCTGTTACCCACTTTGGCATGAAGTGATGAAAATGTCTCTTCCAAGACAGCAAATGACAGCAGGATGATAAAGCCCACTATTGGCTAGGCTCAAAGCTGCAAACAAGCAAGCAATTAACTTCTCTTACTGTAACAGATGGGCATCCTGCGGGGGGATACTAGAGAGATTTTAACTAGAAGGTTTGAGATTGTATCATTCCAAAATCAAGGTGTCTACTGCAGCAATTAGTAGGCCAAAGAGTGATATCTTAGGCCTTTCAGAATTGTAATGTGTGTAAACATAGGTATGGAGTTAGTATTTAAAAGTTATTTGCAGGCTTTTTCATAAAACTTTTTCTGTAAAAATGTCATTTTGATTAGGGCCTGGCTGCTTGAATCTGAGGTATTATGACTTCACACACATAGACATATCTTTTTCAAATCTATATTGAGGGAAAGGAATGCATTAAAATGAGAAAGGGCCTCTCTTGGGTGGTCCCTGTATTATTGGTTATTTGCTTCTACATTGTATCATTTTCAAATCATCTTAGATAAGCATATATAATGTTTTGTTAAATGCTTGCCTTGTAAATTTTAATATCAGCAAGAAGAGTACATGCCTTTCCTCAAGATTGTAGCACAATAACATAAACTTTGGTTCCATAAAGTATTGCATTTGTTTTATGGATCCACAGAATCTAGGATCATGAAGTAATTCCAGTAATTTCACCATAACAAAAACCTCTATCCACAAAATTCTGATCACATATAAAAGTAGAAAGACAAAATACTCATTTTTTAACCTTTTGTTTTGGACAAAAAAGGAAAATGATCATCCTAATGTCATCTTATATCTAGTCCTAGCATTAAAACAGTATTATGCAATGGAAGCAGGATTATAAGTTTGACAAGTAAAAGTACAGGATGCTCCATTAAATTTGAATTACTGAAAAACAACAAACAATATTTTAATATAGGTATAGCTAATGTAGTATTTTATGTACTTCACCTGGGAATCCCAAATGGAAAAATTCTGAGATAACAAACCTAGGAATTTAATTTGTAGTTCAGATTCTAGCTCTGTTCCTAAAGACTTGGTCTTCAGTTTCCTGAGTTAAATAGGAGGGCTGGCTCCTGGTTGAAGTGTAAGCAAATATTCCTGATGAACTTCACTGCTTGAGGTTGTGATAAACCAAAATTTATTTTTCCAAAACTGAGAACTGAGAACCATGATTTTGGAGCATAGGTTTTGAGGTCTTTATGTTTATTTCATTGATTTTTCAGATTTTGTTTCACTTTTTCTAACAATTTTTAAAAAGATATAAGCAAGATTTCTCTCCAGTTGGTATTTAGAAGGATGTGTGCATAGGGATAGGTATGTCACTTCCATTTTATCAACCAAAAATGGAAAGAAATGTTCAGAATGTTTTATTTAAAAATTCACTGAAGAGCTGTGGATGCAAACAAATTGAAAGGAACTAAAACTCCAGAAGGCAAATACATCCTAGGTGAGCCAAGGCTAAAGCTCCCCTCCCATCATTCTGAATTGGCCTGAGGTAGAGTGGAGGAACTTGTGTCTTCCAGATAAAGACTTATGACTGATATAATCAGAAAGCATGCAAACTTCTGATAAACTGTGATCAGGCAGGTCAGCTCAGGGTCTGAAGAGAATGCAAAGGCAGAGAATTCTCTTCTCCAAGTAATTCTGTGACCTGTGATTTTGCTGGGGGTATGAAAGGTGTAGGAAGGCTGGACAGCAGAAAGAAAGCATGAGCTCTCACAGTCTAAGTTATCTGAATCTCACAGCACTGCAGTGTCCAGATCTCGGCCTTTATGCTCCCAGGTTTCCAGAACTGGATGTCTCTAGGTCTTTCAGATTTATTACACAGCAGCCTCACAGTCTCCAAGGGGCAGTGAGTGGTCTTCCTGTGTCTTGACTCTAGAATCTTGGGGACCTATAAGAGAAAGAAGCTTGAGCTTGCCTTCAGAGCGTTGAAAGTGACAGGTGAGTCAAATTTAAGACATGCTAAAGTGAGTTTTCAAGTAGAAAACAAACAAGTATTCCAGATGGAAACTTGTAAATGAAGATGAAGCCAAACCCAAGTCAAATTAAATTGTTAAAATTATAGATAAACAAAGAAAGCATCTCAATTCTTGATCAGCTCAGATTGGTTTATCTTAACTGTCCATTATTACAATAAATACTTGAGATCTACTTATAAAAAGTTTATGTTGACTCACAGTTTCATATCCCAACACTCTATGGCTGGTTAGTCCTGTTGCTTTTGGACAAGTGGCAAGACAGCACATCATGGCAAGGACCATGTAGCAGAGCACAGCCATTCACTTCATGGCCAGAAATGAATGAGAGAGAGAAAGAGGAGGAGCTGCACTTCTCTATGCCCTCAAAGGCATGCCCCCAGTAACAGAAGCACTACCACTTCACCCCACCTCTTAATGTTTTCCACCACTTCCCAATAGCACTATGCTGGAGACTAAGCCTTTAACACACAAGCATCTAGGCGACATTCCAGATTCAAACTATAGCATGGTCCTAAGCTCTAGTTGTTTAATATGCTTAACAGAGACAATGATGTTTCATAAAATAAGAATATATCGATTTCTATGTATCTACCTATACATACATGTGTGCATACACACACATACACAGTTATTTGTTAAGAAAAATATCAATTAGAAACAAGCTAAGAGATTACTTATTTTTTGAATTAGCAGATATGTACTTTAAAATAACTATGAGTTGAATATTTTAAGTTTATATGAAAGATAGATATAGGTTATAAATTTTAGAAGAGATATAGAAACTATAAAATAACATGCTAGCACCCAAAAAACTCAACATCAGAAATAAAATTTTGCTATATAGGATTAACAGGAAATTGGACACAGAATAATCAGGATTTGTGATTTGAAGAAAAGTCAATGGATGTCACTGAAATTGAAGTATTGGCTGAAAAAAGATTGTTTAAATGAACAGAGCTTTGGTGGTCTTTCACCAATATCAAGCATTCTGACTTATGTGTAGTTGAATCCCTAGTAGGAGAGGAAGACAAGAAAAGAAAAAGTATTTTTTAAATGTTGGTCACTTTTTAAACTTATTCACAAATAACAACCTAGATACACTGCAAGTTCAACAAACATTAAACAGAATAAATACAAATGAAATGAGAACACAGGAACAGCATAGTCAACTGGCTTAAAAACAATGACATGAAGAAAATCTTAAAAGATATCAAAGAAAAAGACACATTATATATAGGGAAACAATGTTTAAAAATATGCTCGGCTTCTCATTAAAAACAATGGAAGATAAAAATCATCATTAAAAAACAGCTTTAAATTAGGAAAATAAAAACTCGCTAATTTAGAATATAATATTCAGAAAGAACTATTTCCAAAAATGAAGGTGAAATTTTCAGATAAACGAAAATTTAGAGATTTTGTTGCCATAAGATCTGTATCATAAGACATGCTAAAGTGAGTTTTCAAGTAGAAAACAAACAAGGATTCCAGATGGAAACTTGTAAATGAAGAGCACTTGAAAGAGTAAATAGAAAATTATTTTACTTTTTTTTTCATTTAAGAAAAAATTCAGTTGACTGTTAAAAGCAAAATATTAATGACTATGTCTTGTGAGGTTTATAGCTTATGTAGAAGTACAATATATAACAATGACAACATGAAGAACAAGATCATGCATTCATGGAGTTATGTTCTTATCAAGTTCTTACATTAGCCATGGAGGGCAGTAAATTAATCAAGATAGACTGTGATGAATTAAGGATACTTACTATAATTCATACAGCAACCATGACCATAACATAGCCCTGATCCCATTGGTAATTATGATGGAGTAACCACTTTAAATAAAAGATAGAATTTTTTCTTTAAAACATATCAAAGAATGAGCACAATAATGGTCAGGTTGACTTTTCTATTTTATGCTGCTCTTAAGAAATTAATTTTAAATATAAAATTATGTAGAAAGATTGGCAGAATGGGAAAGCTACACTACTTTAAGAGTAAGCCCAAAATAATTGATGTGAAAATATTAATATTAGATAAAATAGAATTTTAGACTAGGAGTATAACCAGATATGAAAAGAACCATTTCATAATGAAAAAGGTCAAATAAGCACATCCTAGTAATCCTAAATGTGTATAAATAGCATCAAAATACTTGGAGAAGACAATTGACAGCACTAAAAGTTTTAAAAACAAATCCACAGTCATAATTATAATCATAATTTCAATGTCTAGCTTTCAACAAATGATAGAAAATATAAACAAAATTCAGGAAGAATATTTAAAAATCTGAACAATATTATGGAACCAACTTGCCATAGTTGGTATTTGTGGAACACTACACTTAACATCTTTTCTAGAGCTCATGGGCAGTGACCAAGATAAAATACACCATGGTCCGTGAAGCCAGTCTTATTGTATTTTGAAAACTTAAAATAATAAATATATGTCCTCTAATCCACATTAAGTTACATTAAAAATAAATACTATTTAATTGTAAAATATCTAGAAAATTTCCAAATACTTGCAGACTTTGTAGCAGATGTTAAATAAAAAAGAGATCAAACAAAACCCAAGAAAGATTAGAAAATATTTCAACAATGATAAAAAAAAATCCCCAAATAGCAACTCTCATGAGATATAGTGGTTCTTAAAGAAAAGCTAATTTTAAATGGTTTTAAGGAAAGCATACAATTATGCAATCATTCATTCTATTTCATTCTATGAAATACTGCAAAGAGAAAGAGAGAGAGAGAGTGAGAGAAAGAGATTGATTTACCTAATGAGATAAATGAAACACAAACTATAAAGCATATCTATGAGGCACAAGTTAGGGTTTTTAAAGTAGAAATTAAATTTCAAGCAAATAGAGAAAGAGTATGTAATAACAAATCTCACTATTATGTATCATTATAATGTGCCAATAAAAAGGAAAATGCTTAATTTTTTAAAAATTGTTTACTTTAAAAATTGAATTTATAAGTAATCTTCCTCCAGGCTAAGAGGGCTTCACTGGTGAATTCTTATCAAATATTTAAGGAAGAAACAATACCAATTTTTCAGAAAACTCTTTCAAATAAGATGAAAAAACCTTTCTGAAATTTCTTTTATTAAGCCAGTGTTACCCTAAAAGCAAAACCTGAGAGAGATCTTAAAAGAAAAAAAAAGGCAGACCAATATTTCTCATGAAAATATAGAAATCCTCATTAAATATTAGCAAACTAAACCCAGCATCATGACCTAGTGAGGTTTTTCCCAGAAACACAACATTTGTTTGATGTTTAAAACTTAATCAATTCACACATTAACAAAAAAAATTATGATCATGTTAATATTTGCCCAAATAGATGTGTTGAATTCAACACTCACTCATTAAAAAAAAACTAAAAATGGCAAATAAAAAAATAAATTTCTTGAATCTAGTAAAGAACATTCACAAATAAAATTTGTAGCCAACATTAATTTTAATCATTAATTATGAATGATTTCCATGTATCATTGGGAGTGAGACTCTGAGTCTTTTTATTTCAAATTGTATTGGAGGTTCCTAAAGAACACAATGAGGCATTAAAAAATATAAACTAAGAATTTTTCAAAAGCACTTAAACTATCATTATTGAAACTCATAAAAAATTTTTCTTTAAACATTTTTGAGGAATATATAAAGTAATAATTACAATGTGAATTTGCCAGGTGATAGGATATAAGATCACAAAAATCAGTTCCTTATATACTAGCAATAAACAATTTGGAAATAGAATTTTAATTGGCATCCTTTTTTTTTTTTTTTTTTAACCCAGAGGCACTTGACCACTGAGCCACATCCCCAACCCTTTTTCTTTTTATATTGAGACAGGGTCTTGCTAAGTTGCGTAGGGCCTTCTAATTTGCTGAGCCTGACTTTGAACTTTTGATCCTCCTACCTTAGCCTCCTAAGTTAATTGTCATTTATAATAGCATCTAAAAGCAGCAAATGCTTGTACTAA
The DNA here is from genome assembly GCA_028644305.1 of Xerus rutilus. Taxonomy (NCBI): domain Eukaryota; kingdom Metazoa; phylum Chordata; class Mammalia; order Rodentia; family Sciuridae; genus Xerus; species Xerus rutilus. The sequence goes on from CM053407.1 coordinate 94,890,867, forward strand.
ATTTTTTTAAAAGTGTTATAAAAATATCACAAAGACGGCTGGGTTTGTGGCTCAGTGGTTAAGCATTTGCTTAGCATGTGTGAGGCACTGGGTTCAATTCTCAGCACCACATATAAATAAATAAAATAAAGGTCTCTTGACAACTAAAAAAATATTTTAAAAAAATATCAAAAAGAAAATATAAACAAATAGAGATATAGACTATGTTCATGGATTAAGCTCAATATTATTAAAATGTCAATCCTTCACAAATGTATCTGAAGAATAGTACTATCCCATTAAGCATTTCTATAGAAACAGACATAAATTCAACATGTCTTATGTAAATTCAAAAGAGTTAGAAAAGCTAATACAATTTTCAAAATTTTGGAAGCATGAATAGTATTTATGTCAAGTCTTATTAAGCTATTTAATCGGGCATTATAGGTGTTAACATAAGGATATATAAATCTGTGGAACAGAATAGATAGATAGAACTGACTAATTTGACAAATTCTGAAAGGAAAGTCATCTTAGCAAATGGTACTCAAAATGATAGGGGTATCTACTTGGAAAGAAATAAACCTTGACCTCTATTTCTGGACATACCACAAACTTACCTTGAACAAGATCATAGACCTAAACATTAAAAACTCAACTTATAATGCCTGAAGAAGAAAACATGAAAAAATTCTTCTCAGTCTCAGAAAAGTCAAAAATATTTTGAAAGGGGGAAAAAAGTAGAAAACACAAGTTTGGTAAGTTGGAATTTATGAAAATTTAATATTACTGGTATTACTGCTTTGTAAAAGACTATTTAAACCTGAAAGTGCAACCTTTCAAAAAAAATTTTTGAACAACAAAAAAGCAGAAAATATTGATAATACTTTTATCTATCAAATAATTATATCAAAAATATATAAACTTCAGAAACTCAACATAAGGATATATAAATTTTTCCAAAGGTAACTGCAAATAGACTACAACATAAGATATATGAAGAGTTACAAGCTTATGAGAAAATATTCAACACTAGGGAGTCAAATGCAAGTTAAAAGCACACTAAGATACATTTTTACACTCACTAGGATGGTTAAAAGTATTAAAAGGTTAGTAACTTCAATGTTGAAAATGATGTGATACAATAGAACTCTCAGATATTGCTGGTAGACATGGAAAATGCATATAGTCATTTTGGAAAGTAGTTGGGTAATTTTTTATAAAGTTATTTATATGTCATAGATACAGCAATTACACTTCTCTGAGAATATATCTCCACAAAATTACTTGTGTAAAAATGCTCAGTTAGCTTTAATCATGATAGTCAAAGTGTGGAAATGACTCAAATGTTCTTTAGTAAGTGAATGGAGAAACAAAGTGTTAGAGCCATACAACGGAACACTCTCAGGAGTTAAAAATAATTTTCTGAGGTATGTAATCTCACTGGTGAATCTCAAAACCATTACACTGATGGTGTTACCAGGTTGAGGTTTCCTTGGCTCTTGTGTTCCTAAAGGAAAGATTTCAGATGAGACATACGAGCAGTGCATTTGTGTGAGCAAGGAGATTTATTAAATAGGAAGTAAAAGTACACTCCCAAGAAGAGGGAGCAGGCCATCCTGCACAGAAACAATGTCCTGGAACCCCATTTATGTTCAATCTGTCTTTTCATATCCAATCTTGTCTGAGTCTTTTCCTCCATTTTCCTTACCTCACAAGATTGTCAAACCTGATTGACAGGTAATGTCAATGATTGACAGGTCCATGTGCTATCCCAGCATTATCTATGGGAGCCCACAAAATGTATGTGGGGTTAAAACTGCAATGCTGATAGTTTTATAATGGCTTGGTAATTTGCCACAGGTTATCTTCTAGCATATGGAAGCTTAGTGCATGAGCCCAGGGGACTGGTTTGACTGAGCAGACATGCTGTTTCCAGGTAGAACACATACTTCTACTGGAACTGGGCAAAGCCTTTCTGTCACCTGGTCTTTCCTCTTGGTCTGCCTCTAATTTCCCTCTCCTTTCCCATGGTCTTGCTCAAGTCTATCCTAACTACCTAATAAAAGAAGTCAGACATAAGAAACTATGTGGCACTAGCTGATTCCCTGTGTGGAAGTACTTAAACAAAAGAGTAGTGATTTTCTGGGTTGGTGTGTGGAATGGAGTTGGCAGTCAGATAAAGGCCTGAATGAAATGGATAGGTAATTTCTGATATGGTAACAATGTATATTTTGATTTTGTGTTGGCTATACATTTGTGTAAATTTAACAAAACCACAAAGTATATAAAATCTGTGCACTTTATCACATTAAACTATTTCTCAATGAAGTTGGTTTAAAATGAGATAAGCAAAGGTACTTAGATGACCACCCTATGAGGACCATCATGTGAATTTATTTCCAACAGTTCAAATATGTTTATTATTATACTGATATGGCATATGGTACAATTTTAATAGTCACAGACTCAATAAGAAACAGCAGTGAATCTTCATAAATAACAGTTGTAGTTATGTTAAGTAGAGGACAGTTACTTTATGGGAAGCACTGCTAATAAAGTGCTGAAGTAGTTTAAACAGAGAAAAATATTGAAGAATCCAGGCCCCACCAGGCATGAAACTCTGGCAGTGCTAAGCACAGAGGAACCAGAGTAATTAGAAACATGGGCCTCCCACACCAAGAGTAGCCATGGGGTTTCAGGAAGATTCCCTCCTTGTCTCATTAAACTGGTAGGTCTGGCTTCAATTTCACTGGTTTTATAGTTTATTTTATATCTAGTCTGTAAATTAATTTTTATCATTGCCTAAAAGCTACAAGCTTAAGGATTTATAATGTTTTATGTTTGTATATATTTAAGTAAAATTATAATAAAAAGAATTTAAGTCAACATTAGGGGATCTGTGTGAATTTCCTCCTTAAAAAGAGACCAATACATTATTCAAGACTGAAAAATGCTGAGTATTTCCAAATGGTGTTTTAATTGGAAAAGATCCAGAAATCTTGATTGAATACTGGGGCTGCCAGAAAAATGTAGCGGAGCTGGCAATGGCGACTCTTTGCACAATTCAGGAACAGTTCTGTCTCTGAGAGCACAAAGGCAGATTTTCTGGGATGGCATGAAAGGAATTCTTGTGCAGAAAAAGCAGTGGTTTAATCTCTAAGTGAGAGACCACTTCTGAGAGCAGTGAAGATAGGCCTAAAACCCACTTTGAGTTTAATCCTTATGGTGGGATTTCAACATCTGCAGATAGGTTTGGGGGCCACAGTCTGAACTATGATATTGCTGAATTCAACTAATAAACATACTGAACCATTTGATTTGTCAGGACTTTTGAATTTGCAAGTGACAGACAATTCTAATTCAAAATGTCTTGGGAAAGAAAAATATTTTTAAAAAACATACATGGGATTTGTTGATTGAAAAGAACACCAGCTGGAGACATCTTCAATTCTGCAAGGACCTCACATGATATTATCAGGAGTTGATTTGTCTTCTTTTCTTGTTTCAGTTTTCTTCTGTGCTGTCTACATTTCAGACAGAACCTATCACTTGTGGTGCCTCTAGTTGATCAAGCCTTAATGTTTACAAAATTCAGGACAAATGGGAAAAAGAAAATATTTTCATCTTCACGTGATTCAAGCAGAAGTGCTAGTCTTGACTCTCATCAATGCAAAGGGATCATATGAGCATCCCTGCACCACTCATCATGACACAAAAGACGAAGATGCTAGATATACCTATTTGCCTTGTTCCGGGTGTTAGCTCTACCCGAGAAGCAGCTGGGCTAAGAATGGGTTGGCTTTGGTTTTCTAGAAGAAACTAAAGTTGTTATTTGACATCAGATGAAGGAGAATGGATACTGGGTGGCAAATATTTATACACCTACTGCCATATAGATATAAATGTTTATCTCTCTGTACACATTCTCCAACAAAATTAATTTGAGCATCAATAAATAAATTTTTAGTAAGTGAATGGTAATTGTATCTTTGAGGCACAAAAAAGAAATAGTTCAATGCAAGTGTAGAAGGAGGCTTTGGAACTATTTGAAAGTTTCTACCTAAAGAATACTAGGGAATTTCTGGTGTATGTTCCAACATATATAAAAAGCTTTGAAGTCTTCCTGCAGTACTTATAAATAAAAAAGTTCAGCCTACTGAAAAATCAACAAACACCCCTTCCATTTTTCAGAGAAATGAATTCACAAGCAAACCTCTATTCCCAAATTTAGATAAGTGAATACAGAGAATTCAAACTTACTGGAGCAAAAATTCAGAGTAGCAACCTCCATGGGAGATAGAGATGGGGTAGGAAAACCTGAACTATATTTAACTAATTGCTAGAGGTCAGTGTGAACAAGTCCCACACTGGAAACCCTACCTGAACCCAGACATAAGGTCCACGGCACTTTTGTGAGTTTTGTCTGCTGTAGCTTCACCAGGTTCTTGCTTCCAGCAAGGGTATGGAAAAAGGAGCTATTTTGAATTATGCCAAAGCATTCTGTTCTCCATACAAGTGTTAGCCCTCAGGAGAAAGTAGTTAACAGTGCTTAATCTGCTGGAGTCTCATCTGAGCCCAATGTCTTTGGGGAAGGGAATACTCAACTTCAACCCCCTGCAGCCATCCTGTGCCACCTGAGGATGAAGCTAATCTGAAAGCACTGGTGACATTTAGAGTGCAGGGATACAGGCCCTCCAAAGACTGAAACCTGATAAAACTAAAGAATGCTTCCCTTTTCCCCACTTCTCAACATTTAAAGGCCTACTTGATTTGTACCAATTTTTTTTTGCACAATACATTATGCCCCTCCATCAAGAATAAAATTACAAAGTATAATAAAAAGCAAACAAACAAACAAAAAAACAAAAAGTTTGAAAAAACAGAACCAAACATGGCAGGGAAGTTGGAATTGTCAGACCAGGAATTTAAGACAACTACATTAATATACAAAGAACTATAATGGAAAAAGTAGACAATATGCTAGAACAGATTGGCTATGTAAACAAAGAGATGTCCTAAGAAAGAACCAAAAAGAAACGTTCAAGATCAAAAACACTACAACAGAAATGAAGAATTCCTTTCATAGGCTTATTAGTAAACCACACAAAGGAGAGAAAAAAAATGAGTTTGAAGGTATTTCAATAGAATGAGTTTGAAGATATTTCAATAGAAACCTTTAAAATTCAAAGGAAAGAAGAAGAAAGACTGAAAACAATAGAATAGAATTGAGATGATTCTTTGAGATAACTACAAAAGTTGTATGATATATGCTATGGGAATTCAAGAAAGGAAAAACAGAAAAAAAGGGATGGAAAGAATGTTTGAAACAATATTGATTGAAAATTCCCCTAAATTAATGTCAGGCACCAAACCACAGTTCCAGGAACTTCAGAGAACTTCAAACAGGATAATTGCCAGAATAACTGTGCCTAGACATGTCATTTTCAAACTACCAAAAATCAAAGACAAACTCCTGAATGATGCCAGATGGAAAAAATACCTTATTTATAAAGAGGCAAAAAAGAATTACATCTGACTTCTCAGAAATCATGCAAGAAAAAGAAAGTGAAAAGTAAAATGCAATTATGCACCACATAACATTTTTGTCCATGACAGACTCCTTTTTGTTGGTAGTTCCATAAAACTATAATGGAGCTGAAAATTTCTTGTAAATTTCTTGTTGTCTACTTAATGCATAACTGAAGAGAACCTCTACCCAGGTTATTACTGCAACTAAGGAAGATCCTGAGAAGATACTAAAGCCTTTATTTTTGCTGGTTTCTTGGGCTTGGGATGATGTCAATAAGGAGTGAATAAATGACATCTGGAATAAGATACTCAAGAGGTTCTTTCAAGACTATGAAAGATTTTCCAAGAAAGAAGAAGTTGCAAAAATCAACAAGACTATGGTTAAGACAGCAAACACCTTTGCCATGTGTGTGGTTGAGGATACCATTGAGGAAATCCTGAAGATGGTTCCTGAGGAATTGACTAACGAGAAATTACTCAAACTGGAACAAGAAGTTGTAACTAAAAGATAAGCAGGAGAAAAAGAAACTGCAGGAGAAAGAAAAGAAGAATCCCAAGAGAATTCACAGTGAAGGGTTTAGCAGAAACATTTGCAGACCTTAATGAGCACCTTAAAAAATGTGAAAACAGGGCTGAGGATGTGGCTAGGTGGTAGATGGCTTGCCTGTCATACCTGGGGCTCTGATTTTCATCACCAGCACCACCAAATAAATAAATGAAGTGAAAACATGGATCTCAACATCATCTACTGAGATGGAAATTTGTGGCACATTATCTACTTACATGATGAAAAAGAGAAACAATCCAAGGAAACTTCCTTGGATATATCTCTGAAAATAGTAACACCTCCTCAATCAGAGCCCCAGAAAGGTCCCTCAGGAAGAATTCCAGAAGCTGCCATAGGAGATGCCAGCTCCATGCATGTTAACAACTCTGAAGACCTTCCACTGGGACAAGGTGTGGAGGTGGAAGACCGTGATAATGATGATCCTTACCCTGGGAAGGCCCAGACTAATGTGTGCGTTGTGTCTTTTTTTTCCCAATGGAAATGTTTAGAAAGTTAAAGTAAGTAAATGAATAAAAAGTTATTCTATAAAATAAAGACATAGAGAAAGATTTTACAGCATTACAATGAGTTTCTGATATAACCTAAGTGTTATTAAAAAAGTGTTTAAAAGTTTAAAGAAATTAAACACTTATAAAGTAAAAGAGTTCAAATATTTTTGAACAAATTTAGTATAACCCAGTATACAGAGTTTATAAAGTCATCAGTGATACCCTATACCTGAATATGAACCTAAATATATTCTGAAAAATTATCTTTTAAAAATAAAGAATAAATAAAAATTTTTGCAAACACAAAAATTGAGAGGATGTGCAACCTGTAAAATTGCCTTGCAAGAAATGTTTTAAAAAGTTAGAAGGAAAATGATATAGCTCAAAAACTTGGATCTACATAAAGAAAGAAAGAATATCAGAGAAGTAATAAATGATGGTACAATGAGACATTTTATTTCTCTTGATCAGTTAAGACCAAGGTATGAAAGAACAAAATGAAGTCATGAGTTGGTACCAGTCCAGAAGCAAACCAACAGTTGCATGGTAAGAAATCCTGTGCTTGGTGATAGAAACTTGAAGCTCAGTTCATCAAATATCTAGATAAACAAGGTAGAGGTTGCTTAATTTGCTGGAAGACAGAACTTTGATTATCAGAATAATGGACCAAATAGAATAACTTGGTATAAGTAATAAAATTAAAGGCCAATGATTACTGTATAATCAAGTTCCAACAAGAATAAAATAGGGAGGTCTTACCCATTCTCCAACACTGGCAGGCCCCCAGCCACCTTGTCAGTGAGCAGTGGTAGACATCAGGTGTGAATGCCTCACCAGTCTCACCGAGGATTTCCTTCTTAAAAATCACAAAGGAGTAGAGAATAATGAGGACAAAACAAGTATGCACTGGGCTATAGAACAGGGATTTTTAATCCACAACCACAGAGAAATCCCAGGCTTCTTAGTGCCTGGTGCTAAAAGGAAGGAGTTTCTCTTGATAACTGGACTAACTAGTATGTTCTTAAATCACAAACAGAATAAGAAGTGCCTAGGACTCTCCAGCAAACAACTAAGAAAGTTCAGGGGGCCTCCATGTGTGAGAGCTCAGTGTATTTGCAGGACAGTTATACATGACTAAGCACAGCCTGGAGGTGACGAAGTAATGGAGGAGACCTATGAAAAATCACCTTATGTTAGTTTTTTGTATTTCTTTGTTAATTCATCTGATAGACATTTGTCATGCCCTTGGCACATGCTAACAGATGTGCCATGCGTTTGATGCTAAAAATGCAGAAGTGATTTAATGGGTAGTTGGGGCATGGAGGGTGAAATACAATTAAACAAATATAATGGATCCTCTACATTGATTCCACACCCTCAGATTCAACCAACTGTGGATCAAATATATTCAGAAAATGTTCACATCTGCAATGATCCTGCAGTCCTTTTTTTCTTTTTGTTATTCTCTAAACAATATAGTCTAACAATTATTTACATGTCATTTATATTGTGCTACTTATTATAAATAATCTAGAGATGATTTAAAGTATGCAGGAGAATGTTTGTACATTATATGCAAATAGTATTCCATTTTACATAAAGGACTTATGCATCCATGGATTTTAGTGTCTGCAGGGGTTCTTGGAACCAATCCTCTGCAGTTACTGAGGGATGACTCTATATACAACACTAGCTTACAAGTGCTAAGGAGTTTGTATTTGAAAATAATGGCTTTTGAAGCCTTCTTGGATGGTTTGATGGATACAGACCTGTCTTAGTTCAGCCAGCCCAAATTACCACCCATCTGAGAAGGACCAATCAGAAGTGAACAGCATGAAAGGCAACCTATACAGGAAGAGCCTTTTCATGATGCTTACAAGTGCATCATTGCAATGTTATTGTACTCATTAGATACTTCCCACTCTCCCTTGGTCTTCAGTTTCCCCAGTTTAATCACCAACAAATGACCATTTCTTCAATAGCCCATATCTTCTGCTTTTACCTCAAGTACAACCCTGTCATTGTCCTTGTTCCCTTAAGTTCCAAAAGAGTAGGTCTTTCTGGAATAGTATAGTACAGTTTGGAAGTATCCCTTACAGATTCATGTGTTAAAGTCTTGGTCTCCTATCTGTGGCACTATTGGGAGGTGTTAAAACCTTTAGGAGATGGGTCCTGATGGAAGTAAGTCAGATCATTGGGGCATGCCTTTAAAGGGGATATTGAGACTCTTGCTCTTCCCTCCCCTCCTCTTTTAGTCCCAAACCACCAGGAGGTAAGCAGATTTGCTTCACCACTTGCTACCTACCACGATGTACTGCCTTGCCACAGGCCCAAAAACAATGGAGCAAACAAATCATCGACTAAAATCTTCAAAACTGTGATTCAAAATAAGTCTTTCTTCCTTTAAGGTGATTGTTCCAGATATCTTGTCACAGTGATGGAAAGCTGATAGTCCTTGACTGTTATACTATGTATCCTCTGATTCCATCATTGCTCAAGTTAGTAACTGGCAACATCTGGGAAAGTGTTGAGATGCCCCAAAGGATTTCAAAGTTTCTTGGAATAATATAGATTGTTCTAGAACAAACCAGCTTGGGACAGAGAGAAAAATCATCCCTGGAAGACATGTGCCTCTCTACCAAAGATCTATGTGTCACCCACTCATTATCAGTCCACTTAATAGACCCTCCATTCTTATCTTGCTTCTGCATGCTCAGCCCAGGAAGACATCCCCTGCATAGCCTCCTTGGGGAATTGGAAGACAGGATATCAAGCCAGGTTTGTGTCTGGCTTATGGGAAGACAGTAAGCCAGAGAAGCAGTTAGGAGAAGAAATACCCTATGCCAGTAGTGCTCCAGATTGGATTCCAGTTGTTCTCTATAAACCCCAAAGAAAATCCTGCCCTTCCATATCTATGTGGCATCCAGCACCTTCAAGAGACTTCTACCTTTGGAACTTTGGAACCATCCAAAGGAAGAAGGAAAACCTTGAATGATGCAATTAAAGGTTCTTTACTTCTGCTTGACCCACTTGAAGCCTTTCCAAAAGAAGCACCAAGATGTGCCACCAGCAGTCCCAACGATTCTAAGCAATCTGCTCATTGCACTCCTAGACCAATAAACTCCAATCAGCCCTTGTTTCCTAATAATTGTTTCAAAATTTTCTTGCCCATCAGTATTGATGTGATCTGTGATACACATACAATGAATGACTCTGTGGTATATTAAAAATGAATCCCTGGAAACCTCCTTCCAAGGAGCAAGCTTTTGCGACTGATTTTAGAAGAATATCTCTGAGTCTTTCATTTGATTATTTGAACAGATGCTGCTGACTTTTGGCATCATAGCAGAAGGGATGAGTCCCCAAGGTGCGTTGTAATCAGGCAGCCTGTGCGGCGGGTTGGCCCAGGGAACAGTAACTCTCAAACCCAGGCATGTATCAAAAGGGTAAGCAGTAATGGAGCTGTTGCTCTGTAGACTGATAGTTTGCTCCAGAGCAGAACTTTAATTAGTGGCTCCCTTAACAGCCAAGCAGGCTCTGTGTACATCCATAAAAAGCCATCTGAGCACCAACAGTGGCTTCTTCCACTCATTAAGTTGAGTTAATGGTCAACCTTCTGCCTGAACCACAAAAGTCCTGCTGACCTGATTTCAGGTGGATGTGGTTTTTATTCCCTGTAAACTGGAAAGAGAAAGGCTTTACAGCATTTCCTTCACTGGCCCAAGTCCAGAATTCAAATTGAATGTGGCTTTGTTAAAGGTGTAAACTGAATGTAAGCACCTGTTATTTGTTTGAGTAGGGCCTTGGGCAATCTGAAGGATAAGGTGAGGCTCTTCATTTGTGTTGGCCTTACATACTCCATGTACAGTTGAACTCACTGTACATGGAGTATGAGTTCCCACAGGCCTTCTGTCCCCTGGAAGCTACATCCTACTTCCCCATCCACAAAGGCAAGGCCCTTTGGCAGGGTTCCATGTCTGTCCACTGCCACTACTAAAGCTATTTCACCTCTGTATCCCCAAGCAACTCTTTAATGTTGAAAAAATGCACAAGGTACTTGCTCTTTCCCTGTGTCTGCTTTCCAATCCCCATAGGCCTTCTCTGTTTGGGGGCCATTTTCCAATAATCCTAACTTCATTCCATATTTTATTTAATACTATCTCTTACCTACTCGCAATTCCAGCAGATGATTTTGTCACAACCTCCTGTGAGCAGATCTAAGCTTCCTGGTATCTCTTCTACTACAGTGAGGTGACCCCAAATGGATGCAAATAATGGAGCCTCTGATGTGCATCCTATCCTAAAGCACCTTGTTTTCCATTTTCCTCCAAGGTGAACCTGCTTCTTGGTACCTTTTCTTTAGAGTCTCATTTTCCATTAAACTACCTTCCCTCAGCCATGCACCTATTAATTTGTATCCCCATTCATTGGCATCCTCTCATTCACTGAAACTGTTAGAGGTGGCCACTAGCCTGAGGATGTGCAGCTGGGAAAATCTCAGGAACCAACCAACTTCAAGGATAACAACAGGCTGTTCATTGTTTCTCTGCAGCCTGATGAGTTTAAGGCCCGGTAGGTAAAGTTGTATAGTGTGGACAGAATAGGGAAGGGGGAGCAGATTAATTAACACAGTGAGTGATCCACTTCTCCCAGACAGCAGTTGGGCTGCACTGGAACATGATGCTGGAGCTGGAATTTTGTGCTTTGAGGTCAGCTTGGCCTTTCCATATTAGTTGTATGACCTTAGTCAAGTCAAAATCTCTTTGAGGTATAGTTCCTCACTGAAAAAAAATGAAACAACAACAACAACAATCATAGTGGTTTTGCAAGACCCTCAAAATTTGAGGTGCTGAGTGAGATGGTTATGACTACACCCAGCATTGTGTAGATGATAAGCAAATTTCTTCCAGGTTTTACCTTTTTTTCTTTCTTCCTCCCTCCTCCCTCTCTATTAGTCAATTTCCAGTTATTGTATGAAAATTATTAAGGCTGACTACTTTTTTTTTTTGGTACTGGAGATTGAACTCAGGGGCATTCGACTACTGAGCCATATCTCCAGCCCTATTTTGGTTTTTATGTAGAAACAGGGTCTCACTGAGTTGCTTAGTGCCTCACCATTGCTGAGGCTGGCTTTGAACTCGCGATTCTCCTGTCTCAGCCTCCCTAAGTGCTGGGATTACAGGCTTGCTCCACCACGCCCGGCTTAACGCTAACTACTTTACAAAGAAAATAAATGCATTTTGGCTCATGATTCTGGAAGTGCAGTCTAGGTGATTGTGATGGCTTTCTTGCCAGCAGTGTTCCAAGGCAGCACAGTCACTTGGTGAGTGACAAGGAATGTATGTACATCTATCTGGTCTCTCTCCCTCTTTATAAAGCCATGAGGATGAAATCCTATTCTAATGACATTTTCTAATCCCAATCACCACCCCCAAAGGTCCCAACCAGAATCAGATTAAGTTTTCACCCTCTTCATAAAATAAATAATGATTTGGGGGATTAAACTCCTGGATGAGTTCAAAATGGTCACATATTCAAACCACAGCTTCCTTCCCTGCTCCCTCCCTTCCTTTTTTCCTTCCATTCCTCTCTTCCTTCTTTCCTCCTTCCCTTCTTATTTAGTTCTTTAAAGATACTAGGTGCAAGACATAGAGATAAGTGAAGCATAACCCCAGCTCTTTACTAAGCTGCTATTTCAGAGTGAATGAGGATACCTCAGAGCAATGAAGTTGACTGTTCTAAAGGCTGTAACAGAGCAAAGGAAGGTAAGGTTAAATCTGCCTAAGGGGACAAGAAAGGTGACCAACATTGAAGTGGAAGTCTAATCCTCCCTGGAACCTCCCTGCTCTGCTTTGCTGAGGACTTGACCTGAGGCCCAGCACACACTCACACTAGCTTTGGAATATGGTTGTGTTTCATCTGACTGATCTAACTCCTGCACAAAGAAAGAAAGATGGGAGTACTAAACTGGATTTAAAATGGCATGGTGGCAGACATATGCCATGTTACCAGGGAACTTAGGGCTTCCTATCCATTCAGAGATTCTCTCTTTTTCCTTTTAAAGGCAAGAAAATAAAGACCTTGTAACAATGGGTGACTAGTCCAATGTTGCAAAACCAGACCTTGGTGGAGCCTGGATGAGACTCACATCACCATACTCCCTGACCACAGATAGTTTCTGCTTCTGCCTTTCACTCTGTAGCCTAAAAGACTAACAGGAAGGAAGGAAGAGAAGAAGAGGTGGGAAGAGAAAGGAGAAAGGAAGGAAGAAAGAAAAAATGGAATGGAGAAAGGGAGGGAGATGTATTACAACAATTTATTGTATTGGCAATAAACAAATTTTAAATTCTTTCAATGCTGGCTAACTCTGTACTTTGAGTTACACCACTAATAAAGCTGTACGGGTGTTGTTCCTATTCACCAAGGACAAGTCCTTCTGCAATTGCCTTCCTCCCTCATCTCATCTGTCCCATCACATCATCTCTGAGAATATCTGATAGAAAAATCTGGTTTATCCTTAGTTTTTTCAGGCCCCTTCTAGCAAACATGAATAGCTCGTATTTATGGTTCTCCCCTGTGACCAGGAGGCTGGGAGAAAGAATTTCTGATTCAAAGAGAGCTGTGATTGAAGCAGAGCCAACAAAAAGACATCATTATTCCCTCACTCAGACCCCAAACAATTTTTCAGTTAGAATCTTTTACACATACTATCATAGATTCTTATTATTTGCATCCATTTGGGGTCACCCCACTGTAGACATATATATTTTGTCAAACAAAACGAACAGGACAGTTAATGACAGAAACAGAATTCATTAATAAATAAACCAAAGAAAAACTTCCTGAATTTCATAGAAGTGTTTGATGGTGTCACAAGATCCTCCACTTTGCACCCATTTTCCACACTGTATATAATCACACCTCCAAGCCCCATTTCCATATTGGAGGCACTATGAGATCTGTGGCATTTCTATTAAAGACATCATAAAGACACACAAGCCTAATGATGGATTAGAGCTTTTGTGAAAGAGAGAGAGGGCTGGAAATCACTGGACAGGTGATGGCTCCACCATCAGGGTCCACAGGCAAAGGTGGCCCGTCTCTTATCTTGAGATGCGCAGAAGAATAGAGAGGAAGCAGCAAAGGCAGAGCACTCAGATTATCCTAGACTTATAAACCCTCCAATGGACCACAGTTAGCTTTGTCTTATTTTCTTTTTCTGCTGTTGCTGTTTTTTTCCCCTGCCACTTCTACCCTAGGATTTTCAGGATTTTCCTGTTCCTTCTAGGACCTCCTTTAAGCCTGGTCTGATCACCATAAAGTGGTGAGAGAGAATAACTTACCCTAAATCACACCCCACCTCCAGCAGAATGCCCGAGCTTGTAGGGAAAGGTTGTGTTTATCATCAGAGCATTTTCAGGGATTCTAAAATACCACCAGTATTTTAGAATAAATATGAATATAAAAATATGTCTATAAAATTCCTGAAAATAAATATCTATAAAAATTCCATTTCATAGGTTAATTCGAACAGATACCATTACCCTTTCTCCCTAATCCAAGAAAAGGAGTGCATTCTGTGATCAAGATCAGAGAGTAAACACAAGCCTGGTCCGCACAAGCCTCCACTTAATGGTTTAGCATTTTCGTGAGCCTCCGAGCCCGGCTTAACAAATTAACAATAAAAAAATGTTTTGGTCTGTGGTAGAAGAGAGTCAGCAGAAATTCAGAATGTATATTGTTTGGATTTTTGTGAAGTTTAGTATTTTTATGGGTCTATACCTCTGGGTTTCTGAATGTAAAAAGGGATAAAAACTTCCCAACAGTCTAAGCCAATACGGCCTTCGCATCCCAAACTGAGTAATTTGGTTGTGTTTTTCAACAGTGGCAAAAACCAGCTGTCCACAGAGAGGAAAGCCAAGGGGGTCAATTAGGGAGTAAGAAATTAAATAAAGAAAAAAAAGCCAAGATGAAAGGTCCTTTGGAGAGTGAGTGACTAGCCAGGAGAATGGCAGCTTGGGCAGCGCTGGTGACCCGCCAGGGAGGTAAGCAGACCGCCTCGCGCTAGACTGACAGGTGAGCTGAGCAGCGCACTAGCAGAGAGCGTGCGGAGGGAGGTCCTCCCGCCCAAGGATTTCGCAGACAGTCGAGGCTACGCCTCCCTAGCGGGGGCAGCAGAGAAACAGGGCGCGAGTAAGGCGGAAGGTGGCTGCGACAGGAGGCGGGAAGCTGGAGGCGGGTGCGCCAGCTACACGCCAGCCTGCGTACCACTCGCCCGCCGGACGAGCTGTGGGCTTCTCTTCCTAGGACACGGGGCGGCTGCCCAGACACCTTCGCCGCTAGGTCTGGAGAGCTCCCGAACTCGCCTGCCCAGAAGAGTGAGGCGGAGGTCTGGCGGCCCCCAGGGCGCTCTTTGTCGCGGAGACTCAGGGACTAGACCTGGGGATGAGCAGAGGAGGGCGGTGCGGGCACTGACGCGAGCTGAGACCAGGACAACCCGCCGCTGGCAGGGAGATGCGCCAACCCTGGCAGACAACCTAACCCCGTGCACGCGCCAGCCGGAGCGCGCAGGTGGGACTGCGCTCTCCGTGGTCTGCCCCGCGCGGGTCCCCTGCCGGCCAGAGGATGGGCACTGGTGCCCCAGGGCTGCGCCCGCCGCTGCTGCCCCCGCCGCGAGCCCGGCGTCAGGCCGGCGTCCCATGCTCATGTATGTAGACTGGGCGCCGGTCTTCAGGGGATGAGGGTGCATGTTAGGTGTCCGCGCCCGGCGCGCTGGGACGACGCCCAGCTGCTGGAGTGAACCCTCACTTCCCCGCAGCCGAAGTTTGTAAATATGGGCGATTCCCCTCGGGTTTAGGTCGGATGGACGCGGGCTAGGAATAAGCAGAGGGCAGGTATGACCAAAGCCCTAAGGGAGAGGGTTGAGGGGGAGGGGGACAAGCGCACTGGAGGATATCAAGTGGGTGGGCGTTTGGGGGAGCCAGGCTAGGTTGCAATTGCCTAGCCGAGATGGGGGCTTTCTCTGCTTCTTTGGATGGCAGAAACTTTGAGATCCAGAAAGGCTGGTTGGCATCCTTCCAAGTGTTATAGTCTTAATCCCACTTTGCGTGCTGTAGCCCAGACCTCCCCCACAGTCCACCTCAGTGCTGCTAGGCACTTATGCTCCATCACCAGGACCCCTCCCGGGTAAAAGCACTTCCAAGACTGAATGCTATGGCTGGCTACCCGACCTCGTACACCGCTCCAATCGCCCGTGGCGGGCTGGGCGCTGGGGGCCGGCGAAGGAACAGATGCCTCAGGAATCCCCGACTCCACCATCCTGGAAGGATCAGGGGTATCCTTCCGGGTAGCAGGGGTTAGAAAAGGTGGAGAGCTTGTGGTCCCCGGACTGGAGGCATTTAAGAAGTTAGGAATGAGTCACCTGGTTTAAGAAGAAGCCTTGTTAATCCGCTCCTCCCCTCCTTTCCCCAATAGGAGCCCTTAGGACAAGTGAGGAAAGGTTTCCCTTTAATCTTCCTGCCCATTCAGTGTCCAACTCCACTGCAGAATTTTCCATTTAATAACCTTGGAGAAATATAGCCAAGACCTAGGGAGGGGCAACCAGGGTGCCTGAATTATGTGGTTTCTGTACGAGCTTTGCAGGCGTGCACGGGCCCGGCTCGCTGCATTCCCTAGCTCCTCAAGCCGTTGGTGACCATCTCCAACACTCTTTACCACTACAGAAGACCCCGCCGGCCAGTGTATTTCTTGGACTTCGCTTCCCCTGTATTCCTTCACAATTTGCGATGTTTATGAACCCCAGCTGTGCACTGACGCTGGGCATGCTGCCTCTGCCTCTGCGGGCGTCCAGCTCTTTACTCTAGAGCTATGCTGGAGCCCGGGAGGCGCCGGGCCGGGTGGGGGCCGCGGCGGTCCGGGGCGCGCGCGGGCCATGGGGCTCAGTTGTACTGCTGTTCTCTCCGCAGGGACCGCGGCTCCCGGCTGGCGGCGGCGCGCCCCCGGGCTGTGAATGCGACTCTCCCCGTGTCCGCGCTCCCCGCCCGCCCGCCCGCCGGGACGTGGTAGGGGATGCCCAGCTCCACTGCGATGGCAGTTGGCGCGCTCTCTAGTTCCCTTCTGGTCACCTGCTGCCTGATGGTGGCTCTTTGCAGTCCGAGCATCCCTCTGGAGAAGCTGGCCCAGGCGCCAGAACAGCCGGGCCAGGAGAAGCGCGAGCACGCGTCTCGGGACGGCCCGGGGCGAGTGAGCGAGCTTGGTCGCGCAGCGAGGGAAGAGGGCAGCAGTGCCCGGGACTGGAAGAGCAAGAGCGGCCGTGGGTTCGCCAGCCGGGAAGCGTGGAGCAAGCAGAAGCAGGCCTGGGGTGTCCAAAGCGGGGGCGCCAAGGCCGGGGACTTACAGATCCGACCTCGCGGGGACACCCCCCAAGGGGAGTCCCTGGCCGCAGCCGCACAGGACGCGATCAGCCGGGAACTCTCGCCCACGCCGGAGCTGCCTGAGGAATACGCGTACCCAGACTACCGAGGGAAGGGCTGCGTGGACGAGAGCGGCTTCGTATACGCTATTGGGGAGAAGTTCGCGCCGGGTCCCTCGGCCTGCCCGTGTCTGTGCACTGAGGAGGGGCCGCTGTGCGCGCAGCCCGAGTGCCCGAGGCTGCACCCGCGCTGCATCCACGTCGACACTAGCCAGTGCTGCCCGCAGTGCAAGGAGAGGAAGAACTACTGCGAGTTCCGGGGCAAGACCTACCAGACTTTGGAAGAGTTCGTGGTAAGAGGACAGGCGACTTTGCACTTTTCTGGAAGGGGGTGAAGCAGTTTTTGTTCTATGGTTTCCTACTATTAAGAGGCAGCTTTTGATTCTCGTGCCCCTTTAACAAGACCTCTCTTTTTCAGTGTAGAAGTAACACTTCAAAGAGGATATCTGCCCAATCCATATTGAGTGCTTAGGTATTCACTATAAAAGGGTTTCATTAGAATGAAGCCCAAGACATTGAAGGGAATAGCTCCAACAGTTACTGACTGTACTTTCAACATGAGTGTATGGCTTCTAATTCACAAGTGTTATAGGTGAAATGCTCAACCTGTTTTCAAACAGGGTAATTTATCATGGCACTTGGATATATTCTTAGACTAAGAGCTGATTAGGGAGGGTGGCTCTGTGTGTGTGTTCCATTTCCCTAGATTATTTGTTCAGGGTATCATGCAAGTGTTCTAAAAATTAAAAGAAGAAGAAAACATTGGCTCATTAGGTACCAAAACATACTGGATGGCAAAATCACGAAGTCCAGTTTATAGTTAAAAATGGTTTCATTTCAGAAGAGTAGCAGTAACATTCACAGTACCGGCCATGTCCCTAATGCTTCTGTGGGGGCTCCAGGCTATGTTTTTCGTTTGCATTAGTTTACTTAAATCTCATATACCACACTAGAAGGTAGATTATTATTTATCATCTCCATTTTATGAAGAGGAAACTGAGACACAGAATATTTAAAGGCAATGAAGCTATTAGAAAGCAGATCCATGTGTCAGAACTCTGCAGTTCTACTCCATATTTCATGCTTTTAACCCTTACTCACCACTTTGAAATAAAAGTCCATCCCTGTTGAGTCGTAGATATTACTTGGAGGTGCTGCCCAGCACACATGTGCTGGCCCTGGGTAAACTATGCTTCTCCACTAGGGGCTTCAGAGAGAATTCAGCAGACGTTCAGCATTTCCAAACTCCCCATGGTGGATTCAACCCATGGCTGGCCCAGGTGTAGGCCATGGACTTAACATGCCACAGATATTTTTTTTTTCCCTGCCTGCAGAAGGCATACTGGAACTAGCAGCCCCTAAAGTGGAGTTTGAAAGGCAGGTAGGGAGGACCATTTTGGAATCTGTGAGAGCTGCTGATTCCAGGGCACAGGATGTGAAGGGCACATCAATGAGTTTTAGCAATGTGTTATAGAGTTGTATAGACATGTAAAGGCAGAAATGACAGACCATACATAATGTACCAAATGTGGAAAGAGGTGTGGGATATAGAGTCAGGAAACATGGGTTTCATTCTGGTTTGAACATGTCCCCTCTGGGTTTCTTTTCTCTCCTCTATAGGACGAGAGTCAAGTAACACCCATGAGCAAATTACAGTTTCAGACATGAAATATTTAATTACTCACAGTCTTTGGCTTCATCTCTTTGGAGAAAGATAACTCTGATGAAAATTTCCTATGAACTATCCCTAAAGGATACATCACTGAGACATGAACTCTTCCCTCCAAATCCTTACTGTTAGCTGGGAACTCTGGTGTATACTTCTTCAGATATTTTGGTCACAACACAAAACGTACAGGCAAAAGTTTCCATGGGTGCTAAGGAGCCTAGAAAAGGGGCCTTCCATTTTGGTGTGGGAAAGTGTCCTAGGCACTGCCCAAACAAAACAATTTTCTTAAGTATTTGAGGTTCATTAAGATAATCAAACTTTTATATGGTTAAAGATAAGCAGCTGTTTTTAAATTAATAACATTTGTTGTTTGCATTATTTAGTGTTCCACAGTTTTTTTCTTAGAAAGTTCCCATAAAATAAGCTGAGGAATTACTACCACTTTGATATAAAGAGCCCAAATACTTCCCAGAGTGGCCATTCATCCCAGGTAGAAGGAAGAACTGAAACTTGTTTAACTCATGGCCAAGTACAACCCTGAAGCTGCCTTTGCCTCTGGGGGAAAAGAATCTCTTATTTGATTCCTGTTTGCAAAAACTGGTTGTCAGTAGATAGAATGTGTTTTTCAAACTCGAGATAGAAGATATTGACCAAAGAGGGATTGGAAAGATTACAATCTTATAAAAAACCTATAAAGTTGTTTTTAGAATATTAAGTGCATCTTCCATCTTCAAATGACATTTTATTCTTAACTTTCAAGCAATTATTATGCTAGGATCCACACATGCTTGAATGCTAAAACATTATGAATTTTTAATTATATGCTTTCTGCTTTCTCTTAAGTAAATTATAGAAAGATATTTTTTGTATGGTGTCATGTTTGCTCATTTCTGTTAGTATCAGGTAAATTTCTAGGTATTTTCCTTACTTAGTGTGGCTTTGTGCATGTCATGTAGTGTCTGTTTTTGTTCCCTCAATGTCCAAAGGAAAACCCAGCGCTTTGGTGACAGGTGTGGAAAAGACAAATGTAGAAGGATGTAGGGTTAGTTGTAAGTCCTTGGGGGTTCATAGGGTGCAGTAATGGAGGTTTGTTGTGAAGCGTAGGCCAGACCAAAGCAATTGGTAACATGCCTGCTCTGGGTATTGTGGGCTTTAGAAAGAGATAAATTGTAGTCTGCAGTTTGCACAGCACAAAGTATATGGAAAATGAAAAGGGAAAACATTTTCTATCAGAAGTGCTCTAAGCTTCTCTGAGGAAAATGTAATTCAAATGGAGATTGTGGCACAATAAGGTCATACTTAGAACAGTGTTTACCTTGGCACAGAAGGAAGTGATGGTGCCAGTCTCTTTCTCTGGGAGATGCCCAGCCCTGCAATAGTCTATTCTCTGCTTCCTGAGAGGAAATTACTACTGATAGAGTCTGGACCCACCTTGATTGTGACCGAAGTGAGCAGCAGATAAAACTCCAGAGCTGCTATTGCCTATGATGTGCAGGGCACTTGGCCCCAACAATAGTGGCTTCTTAGCTTCCTGTGATTCTGTGTCTTTGGGCACATGTTTTCTTGCCATTTTCTGTGCCTAATATTGTATAGATTCCAAACCTGGCTTCCCTCTTCTCTCTGGATTCTTTTACCCATCAAAACTCCTAGTCCTTACAGTCTGTTTAATCTCAGCCACATCAGTAGAAAACATCATTGACACAACCAAAAACCATTAATTTGCTAGTAATAATGAGTGTAGCATCCTCAGTCCTTAGGGAATGGCTGTAATTTAATTTGTGAGTCCAAAGAAAAATGTAATTAGTAGTAGAGCTTGTTCTCTACTACCTCTCAAGTTCTACCAAACATCTTATTCTTCAACCTGTGCCAGCAGACATCCAACTTTGAGGAAGCTTGTTTATTGGTTTATATAAGTTTTTATGAATAATTCATATTTCTGCTTCCTAGGGTATATTGACTTTTTAGGGCTTCCATAACAAAGTACTAAAAACTGGGTGCCTTAAGCAACAGAAATTTATTACCTCATAGTTGTGGGGGCTGGAAGTCTGAGATCAAAGTACATGCAGGTTTGATTCTTTCTGAGTTCTATTTCCTTGATTTGTAGGTGGCTTTTCAGTGTCTCTATCTGTTCTTCCACCTGGGGATATGTCTTAGTCCAAATCTTTTTTTTTTCTTTTGCTGGCACTGGGACTTAGGTCCTTGTGCATGCTAGGCAAGAAGTACTATCCCATTGAGCTATGCCCCAACCCAAATTTCTTCTTTTTCTTTTAAAGACACCAAACTTAATGGATAGAGGCACACTCTAATGATCTCATTTTAACTTAATCACCTCTTTAAATAACTCATCCTGTCCCCAAGTACATTCAGATTCTGAGGTATTTGGGGGAGGGGAGGGTTGCAAAATATGAATTTGAGGAGGAGACAGTTCTGCCCATAACATAGGGTGTCTGTGACCAGAGTTGACCTTGTAGAAATAGACTCAAAGAACTTTGGGAAAGGATGCACTAGTAAGTTTAAATAGAAGGAAGAAAGTGTTCACAAAGAAGGCAGAGAGTGAGTGATAATAAACTCAGTGCTGAATATACACACTGAATGGCCTACTGTGCACATTCAGGTTCTGTGTCTGTTCCATTCTGAGTGCCCCTTTTAGAGGTCTTATATTACTTATGTAAATGGATCCTTTTATCATAGGTAGCTAAAAGGTGAAGGAGGGAGGGGGCTATTGAGCAGTTTTAAATCTTCCCTTAATGATTACCATTCATTCCACAAGCAAATCAAATTTGAAATTCATTAATAAAGTTATTTCTATTGTGATCAATCCGATAAGTTGTTTCTTTTATGAAAATTATGGTCTCCTGTTGGACTGTGAATTTTGAACAGGAGTCTACAGCCTTGTTTCAGAGTTTTGTAGAACCTAACAAAATCTATGCTTTCTCAAATAAGGCCTTACAGGATAACTAAATTGTTATGTTCCTTTGTGTTTAGTTGGGGTGGTATCAGTCCAGGGTATCAACACTGGTCATCAGAGCCGATCAGAAGCTCTTGATTGAGAATTGTATAAGACTTTGAAGAAAAAGAGAAAATGAATTATTAATAAGTGCTGCTTGCTAGACTATCTTTCAAAGCTTAAAAAATGCTGAAAGGGGTTCTTGTGGATGAATTGATCTGGGACCACAGAGTTAAGCCAGCTGCTCTCCCATGGCTTGCCATTAACCTTATTGTAAAATCTCATTTCTGGACTTTTATCAATGAAAAAAATTTTCACATGAATTTGGAACCAAAACCTTCATCTAAATAGATCTCTATTAAAACTTGGAGATGGTGCCAGTAACAAGAAAGACACAATCATATTTTTCAGTCTTTATATTCTTGTGGCTGATATTGCTTAAACAAAAACAATGTAATTATTATCTACCTTTACAAAGTAAAATGAATCCATTTCTATTAAGTTTGTGCCCTTTTCTGTGAGTCAGTATAATATATGTGCTATTGCTGCCTCTGATTTAGTTCTGGTAAGATTTTGCAGATTCTGCCTTTCTGCCTAAAGCCATTTAAATAATCACAAATTTTAAAAAAGGAGGAGTCCATATGGCTTTTTGGACTTATCAACATGTTTTTAACTCAAGTGGGGGCAGCACAATCTTAAAAACTCTTACTTCCATGCCCTACACAATGTTTGATGTATATATATGGTGTTTAAGTATAAATACTATAAAAGTTACCCTTTTATAATGGGCAGAGGAAGCCAATATGTATCTAAATTTTTTATGCATTGACTTTTTTTATCTGTCAATTTATATGACAGATTGATGAGGTGGTGGTATTTTCTTTATTTTGAAGAAGAGAAAACTAAAGTTCAAAAAATATCAAGTAACTTGATTCTGGTCATAGAGCTAGTATATGGTAGAGCCAGATTTGAGTCCTAGTCTGTTGAAATCTGACAATCATGCATTTCCAGATGTTTCACAGTGTCTTCATGACCATATGCTGATGAAGCAGCAGTTTGTGCATGTCAAAAACAATGGCATTTATGATCAGGTACCTGGAAAAAGGAATACGTACTCAGACTTGGAACACCTGGCCCATGTTTATGTTCAACAAATATTCAATGTATTTAGATAAGCTTTATTTATGTGAATTTATGTCATATCTAACTCAGGCCATCTAGAATAATATAAATGTCTACATCCTTCAAAGTTTGAAATATTGAGTTATAATGAGAACAAAAACATTTAGTCCTGGGTGTTCCTCAGGGACAATGGGGAAGGATTCCAGTGGGAAGTGCATAAGAACGTGAGTGAGATCTGGAGAGGAGGACAGAACCTCAGATGTCACCAGACCCACCTGGGGCCAACCTGTGACCCAAGAGTCATATCCGGCCTGAGAAGGTATTCAACTGGCCAATATTTACCAAATGGGAGGTTTGTATAAATGTTCAGATTGTCTATTTCTTGTGAAAATGGGATGACTCACTGATGGCAGCTATGTGCCACAGCTGAGCACCTAGAAAGGGCATTTGCTTCCCTGCTGATCACCTCTCCACTTAATGGGCATGTGACTCTCCCCTGGATCTGGTTCTTTGAAGTTTTACCCTAGAAAATAGGAAATTAGATGAGTGAAGTTAGCTTTGGGGACTTCAAGAACAGGGCACTTAGAGTCTAGAGACCTCAGTATAAAACATTGTTCTCCATCATTCTGTGCCTCTGGGAAAATTTTTAGAGCTTCACTGTTCTTATTGTTTTCTGGTGGTATAACATAGGTAAAACCTGCACCTCTCACATTATAAGAAGTAAATGAGATTCATATAAGAGCAGCCCACTCCTAGATCTGACGTGGACATTTAGGAGAAAGTGTGTCTGTGGGAAGTGATTGCATCCTAGCAGTCTGGGGCTCTAGGAGAAATACCTATAGATACCCTAATCTTCAGTGCTGGCTTGCTGGCTTTCTCTCTCTCTCTCTCTCTTTCCTTCGTTCCTTCATTCCTTCGTTCGTTCCTTCCTTCCTTCGTTCGTTCCTTCCTTTTTTTTGTTTGTTTGTTTTTGGTACTGGAGGTTGAACCCAGGGATACTAAGCTACATCCTCAACTCTTTTTCTTTCTTTTTATTTTGAGACAGGATCTCACTAAGTTCCTTAGGGCCTTTCTAAGTTGCTAAAGCTGGCTTTGAACTTGTGATCCTCCTGCCTCAGTCTTCCAAGTCACTGGGATTACAGGCATACACCACCATGCCCAGTTCAGTGCTGGCTTTATAGAGATAGTTTTCCCTACAAAGCATTTCCTCTCCAAATCTGGTAAATTCCAACAAAAAAACACATCCTTGCATTTATTTGTTCATAATAATTTGAATACCATGAGCGAGGCACTGAGCCAGATTCAGGAGACGCAATGAGAAGCAAAGGGGTGCCTTCAGTAGACAGGCAGGAACACTGGTATGTGATGTGTTCTGAGGGCCTTGTGGGGAGGCTGTGAGTGGGTATACAGCTGGGAGCCACTGTCTTGTTTATTACTGTTATTATTGTTATTATTAATAATAGACTCTTCTTGTTGATGGCTCATTTTTGAATGACAGAGGAGTCCTGGAGCAGATGTTCTAGGGAAAAGAAAAGAGTTTTCTCAAATATAACAATTGTGAGTTTGAATAAAGGATGTGGCTTTTCGCCCAGGCCTGCATGCCCTGTAACCATCTTCATGGTACTTTTCTGACCACGTAGCTGGAAATCCTCCTTGCTGCTCATCTGCTCCAAGGCTAAGATCCTGCCAGCTGGATCTCACTTCTCATTCTATTTCTGTCAGGCACTGGGGTGCGGCCAGGACATAGACTGCCTTTCGAATCTGTGGAAAAGGATGATGTCAGGCATCTGCCGATGGCCCTATGAGTTCTCTCAGAAGCACTAGCCAGTGGGAAAGCATAAGAATTGAAAATTAAAATGTCCTGTGGCTCTGTGCATTTCCACTTATGGCAGAAATGATGTTGCTTTACACATGAGGAGACCATTCCTTTCCTGGGAATATGGAAGAAGGCCTGAAAATCCCATCTTTTACAAAGTTGGCTTTCCTTACTTTAACAAAATATCTGAGATAATGAATTAGATAGAAAAAGAGTTGTTTTAGCTCACAGTTTTGGAAGCTTCAGCCCATAATATAATATATTGGCCCCATTGTTTTGTGTCTACAGGGAGGTATTACATCATGGTGGGAGCACATGGTAGAGTAAAACCACTCACATCATGAGCCATAAACAGAAAGAGAGAGGAAGAAGCATGGGTCCCACAATCCCCCTCAAAGGAACACCTCCACTGACCTAAGGACCTCTCACTAGGCCCCACCTCTTAAAAGGTCTACCACTTCCCGGTAGCACCACACTGGGGACCAAAGCTTAACCACATGGGCCTTTGAAAAACATTTGTAATCCCAACTACAGGAATGCGTTTTGAAAAGCACAGCTGAGATAGGAAGAAAGTTAAATTAATTAATTCCTGGAAGAAGATATTATAATACATAGAACAAAGGAGTCCTTGCTGTGGTGGTTGTCTGGAGGCATCTGTTGGTTCCTGGGGCCTGTGCTCTTGGCACTTATGGGGCAAGACTGGTGCACATGATGAGCCCAAGGCCCTATGAAGAAAAATCAGATCAATATCTATCTGATATATCCAGTTTATCTTGAAAAAAGAGAAGTGTGGGCAAACACCTCTCAATGGCCCTCAGCAAAGGATAAGAAGATATTTTCTTTGAGTAGTTTTAGTCTCTAGCATACAATTCTGTTATGCCCATGGAAGCCAAATCATGCTTCTCTGTATGACCTGCAAAATCCATTGGAATTTTATTTTTTGTGGGGGGCAGTCTACAGGTATATGACCTAAGCAAACATGTAGAGGTGGAATACACCCTCCAACAAGGCTGCAGAAAACTCCTACAAACAGCACTCCAGGGAATGTGACCTCAAAATTAAAATTACACTCAAAAAGAAAGGGCCTCTATAAGTGACAGCCAAGATAAAAGACCCAGATATTGGAATATAAAATGAATATATTTAAAATAAAGAAATATGTGTTAGAATAAAATTCATGGATAAAGAGTAGAAATGTATATGGAATACTACTCAGCTTTGAAGAAAAATCCAATACAACTTGAATAAATGAGTAATAAAAGCATGGAAATTAATTAATGGGAATTAATGGGAGGAGCACTTAACAATAGTCTGTTAGATACTGATGAAGAGATAGTTTAGTGAACCAGCAAATAGCTCTAAGGAACTTAGCCAATAGGAAAGGCAGGCATATGGTGGAACACAGTAATGACATGCTTCCATACATGGACGAGAGAATGAGAAATCTAGTAGGCACTTGATTAGAATTCTAATGGAGATAGCAGAGTGCATATGAGAAATCAGGAAGTGTCTAGGACTTCCTAGTTGAAAGACTGATTGTCTGATTCAGAAAACTCAGTGAATCTAAAAGGGTAAGTAAAACCATGTATCATACCTAACCATGTTGTAATGATACTGCAGAACACCAAAGGTGAGAAAAGATGCTCAGAGCCATCAAAGAGAAGACATTATACTCAGAACTCTGGTCAAGAGCTGCAATCACAACACACTAAGATAACATCTTTAAAGAATAAAAGAGAAAGAAGTGTTAATCTGATCTTTGTATGCATCAAGGAGTCTGAACAAAAATAATTTTAAGCAATAATAAGCCACTGTGACACATACCTGTAGTTCCAGCTATACGGGAGGCTAAGGCAGGAGAATTGCTTGAGCACAGGAGTTTAAAATCAGTGCCTAGGCAACATGGTGAGACTCTTATCTCAAAAAGAAAAAAGAAAAGAAAGAAATTTGCTTCCAGAAATTCTACGGAGATAACTTACAAATGGAATCTAAAGTATAAATTTGGAAGGAAGGAAAATGATCACAGAAGCAAAGTCAAAGTTAAGGAGAGAATAAAATCTTTTGTTTACTGAACTGTAGACTAGTGGCTCTTAGCTGAAAATAAGGATGCCTGCCTTCCCCCCGCCGGGGAACTTTGCATTTCCTGGAGATATTTTTGATTGTGATACTGGGCATGAGCGTGGAAGATGTTATTGACCTCTCCTAGGTGGTGGCCAGATTTGCTGTGGGAGTCCCATAGTATACCAAAGAGTCTTGGACAATCCGTGCCTGAATATGGGATGAAAAGTCTCCAGGGTCCTGGTGAGTACTTGAGTAATGTGTCTTCACCTGAATGGAGTTAATTTGTCTTAAACTTTAGTTTGACTTGGGGACTTTAAACAGGACAGGCCATTAAATAAAGCTTTCAAATGATCTTGGAGAAAAGGTACTAGAGGCCAGTTAAGCTTTAGGGAAAATCATGATAAAAGTGGATACTTACAAAGGTCCCTCCTGCTTTCCAGGGCTGCCTACTCCAGACGTCATCAAGGTGTATTGGACCATGGGCAATTTTTCCTGCCCTTTCTGTCTTGAATGTCAGAATACTTCAAAATGATTTTCTTTTCCAATTGTCTCTTTGTACTTTTGGAACACAAGGCTGCTAAGAAATAGTCTTTTGAACTATACAAAACAGTCCTTCTGTGCTTTCCTTACAAACACCTTTAAAGCAGTTTACTTTTATTTTGTTTTGGAATTTTTTGCCTTTTACAACAATATCTCAATACTTTTTAGTAGACTTTAAACTAAACTTGAAATAAATATGATCAAAATTTTTTGAAGCAAGTGACCACTCTTATTTATTAATTATTTTTGGAGTATCAGGACCTAACCTCTCCTCCTGGTCATGCTCTTGAATTATTGAGAGCCACAGTCTGGGAATCAGCTGTGACCATGGCATTTTGTCCCATGGCTGTGGTCAGCAAGTGGCCAGAAGGAAGCTCACATCCCCTTCTGCGGGACAGGACTGGCCTGCCCTGAGCACCTATGCAGCCACTTGCTGGTGGTGCAGCTTTGTCATACATGCAGAAATGCCAGAAAAAAATAAGAAAACGAATTCTGACAAGGCTACTCCTTCCTCTGGGCATGAGGAACAGGAGAGGTGGCCTGAGGGATAAACTGTGCTCTGAAGTCCGCCTTTCAGCTCAGGGAAACGTCCTGCTGTTGGCAGAGTTCACTTCTGGGCTCTCAGTACCCTCCAGGAAGCCAAGAAAATAAGCTCATCTCGCTTTTGGATAACAGCAAGGGATGAAGGATACAATTTAATGGTCAGGTCTCAGGGACCATCGCACCAGTGTATCTGAGCGCACAGATGGATTCCTTTCTGGTTGAATGAGCCCTCTGGGCTCCTCTTTACCGGAGCTTAAAACCCCATAGAAAAAGGACTTGATTACCTAGAAAAACTGCTGTGGTGCCCTGCTCTAATTTGAGAGCACTTCGTTCCAGGCGGAGGGATAGGGCCAGGGGTGTGAGGCAGCGCAGCGGTGTGTTTGTTGCTGGCTGGGCTGGGCTCCAGCTCTTCCTGAATGACTAGCAGCTGATGTACCCTGAATGAGCTTTAACAAGACAACCAGACTCTGACGTCAGATCGTGCCTATGCGACCCACTTTATGGCTGGGAGTGTGATCCCTGTTGCTGGAGCCCTACCAGCTCTGGGCAAAGGCAGAATACCCCTTTGGTCATCGGTTGCTCCCTCGTTAAGGTGTCTGTTGTTGCTGCCACCTAGGATGAGGAATGCCAAAAGGGAGCAACATGACTCTCTCTCCTTCTAGTGTGTGTGTGTGTGTGTGTGTGTGTGTGTGTGTGTGTGTGAGAGAGAGAGAGAGAGAGAGAGAGAGAGAGAGAGAGAGAGAAAGAGAGAGATTCACATACTGGCTTCAATGCATTAAGTTTTCCTCATTTGTCACAGTCCTCACCACTCCTTACGACTGTACCTTTACTTACTTGACTGATCTCTAAAAAATTGGATTTGTGGTGTTCAGGAGAGAACCAGTCCCCATGCCACAGTGGTCTTTTAAAAACCTACTCTTTGGAAGACATTTGATTTTAGTCATTTATATGGTAAGTGAAAATTAACCCGTGTTTCATTCTCCCCAGGATTACTTAGCTTTAACATTTTATTCTCATTCTAAAATAAAAGAGTTTGGATCTTCCTTTCTTTTTTCCCCCAAGAATAAAAGGGCTTTATCTTTCAACAAAAGTTATCAGAGGGACTTCATTTAGCCCAGTAGTCCAAAGTAGTCATATCCGGGTGACATCAACACCTTCTCTTAAGGGCGTAGTTTAGGAATCTACAAATGAGCAAATTATCTATTAAAGTAAGTTCACAAGTGTCTTGGCATCACCTAGGCCCCCAGGTGGGAGGCAAGAGACCCTTCCTCCTCCGAGACACAGTACTTGGATGGTATGTGGGATCTGGTTGCCCACTGTCCTATGGCCCTTGGATCCTCCAATCTGCATAGATTTGCAGCACACTAGAACAGGAGGATGGTATACCTGACGAGACATAATTCTCCTGCCTCCACTACAGAAAAGGGTGTGAGCAGCAAAATGTTTATTGGTGCATCCATTCTAACTATATGTCAGTCTTGCCTGCGGATTCCAGAATGTTCCTCAGGTCTGCACAGCTAGCAGAGAAGAGGAGTTCTTTCTCCTATTTCTCTAAGCTTCTCAGCTCTTTGCCACCAAATAAAAATCCTGTGTAAATTCTGCCAATATTTCCCCTCTCGTGATTGACCTAGCAACTTCCTGCATGATTCCTGTTAATCTGAGAGAATTATTCAGAAGAGAAATTGGAAGATGTTAGTAGACAAAGGTCTACTAACCCTTGTCAAACTAAAGCATAAAGAAGACCAAACTGTTGATTGGTGCTTGAGAAGAAAGCTGTGTCACCTCTCATTGGCAGGCTGGTGTGCTGTGACTCTACTGTGTGTTCTGTGGAGTTGTTTTTTTTCCTGACACTCAGAAGCTGACAGCTTCTGGGACAGTTCTTAATTAAGTCCCTTTGTGTGCAAATCCGTTCTCTGACAGAGCGTAGAAAGGCAAAGAGAATGGCAGCAAAAACAAGAAAAATCTTCTCTGAAGGGCAGAGGCAGCCAGGCTGTCTGTCACTGACTTTGTGTTGCTAACTTGTGTTGGAGGTTAAAGGTGGCCTGTGGATCAACTTCATTCCACTTTAGAATCGCTCCCATCCGGTGGGAGCAGCAGCAGAGGGGCAAATCAGGGGATGTAGAGCCTTTCTGTGCTGGCCCTGGTGAGCAAAGGGACATCAGACAGCACAGTGGCACTGGCCAGCCCTTGAGATTGTGAGGCAGGAGACTCCATGTGCTGTGTCTTGCTTGTGGTCAAGTTTGAAGGGAGGATGTGATAATTCCTTAGAATGCTTTGATAAGACAATTTCAGGGAAGGAAAACTAAAGCAGAACTGGGAAGAGATTCAATTCCAGGTGATTATGGAGAAGACAGTCACCTGTGTGTCACTTTCCAGAAATCTAGTAGAGAGAGCTGATATAAGTAGGCAGAGCCCCTCGTGGCCTAGGATGCATGTGGATTCTGACCACTCAGATTTTTACGTGGGTGTCTAGGTTCTGTGACCAGACTGGTGAGTTCAGGTAGCTGTCCGTCTTGGCAATTCACCAGACCTACGGATGTTTTCACTCTATCAAAGCATAGTCAAAATGCATTACTTCTGCCATTTCCTCCAGCTCTGAAATAACACAATTATTCCAGGTTATCAGAAGCTAATAAGATGTCGTTGTTTGCATAGAAGGGGATTTGCTGACTTGTCTCTGTGCATCTTGCTAAGAGTGTGAGCTGGACACAGGCTTTGATTGAGAATCTAGAAAGGACACTTTCGCCACCTGGTGACAAAACTGTGACAGTGGCTTTGGGAGGCTGCTTGCCTTGGGCCAGGTGGAAAGATTGCTTTTAGTTCCTGCCTCTGGCAACTTGTTTCTTAGTCTGAGCTCATCAGAATAATCCACAGCAGAGTCAGAATGAACACAACAAAATTCAGATGTGGGAGTGTGGAGATAATTTTCTTTAGTTATAGAACACTTCTTTTAGTTTTGTGACTCCTCACATCTGCAGATGGCTGAAAACATTTGTGCTTGGCAATTTTAGCTAAGTCTCTTCCGGGATATCCCAGTCTTTTGGGGTATCAGGAATCTCATTACTTTTGGTAATTACTCAGCATTTCAGGAATTCTCCCTTCTGAAAACATCTTTACCTTCTTTTATCCATTCCAAATAGGAAGAACTCCTGTAGTCTTATGGTATTGGGAAGAACACCTTATCCTGTGATTTCTCCTGCTTCTTGTCCCTGGTAGAACTCAGCCCACAATGCCAGGGTGCTGCTAGTCCTGCACTTTTACGGGGACATTTTTCTAGCTCCCATGGCTATGGTCATGAACCTTTTAGAGTCTTTAGGTGCTGAGGTCTTTACTCCCTGCAGCTGTCCTATCTCAAGCCCCTCTGCACTGCTGATCCCCAGGGATCCCTGCTATGTTCTGCACCCCAGGAGAGGATGGGCAGTGCGTGTTAGGTCTTCCTGTGTGTCCCCTGCCAAAATAAGACAGAGACCACCACAGAGACAAAGGTCAAATGCTCTTCATTTTCATCATCATTGGGACAAAATGTCTCAATGTCCAGCATTAAAAACACTCAGATTACTTCCATGCCTCAGGGGTCCTAGAACCTATTGAAGGCCAGCTTTCTCTCAGAAGTCTACAGCATCTCCCAAATCCATCTAGGGTAGTGGAGCACCAGCTTTAATTTCTCAGACTTCATTAGAGTTGAGGGCTGCTCTTGACTGCCTCCTCCTGCAGCCTCAAGTGGACTCAAGCCTGGGTTCTGGCATTTGATCTCTTACTTTGCCCTTTGCCCTTCTTCCTTCCTGGCTCAAGTCTTTCTTTCCAACACAAAAGATGTCCTGCCTTCCCTGCAATGCATGCTTTGAGTCACATCTCCCTTATTTCTGCTCCATGGTTGAATCTCCCGTCTTTGACTCTTGGTGAGAAAATTCCAGCTGAAAGTACTGAAAATGACCACTCTCACTCTGTAAAGCCTCACTACTGTAATACTTAAAAATTCAAACGTAAGCAACAAGTTACTTGTTCCAGCTTATGTCTGCTCTCAAGAAAACTAAGGCTTGTTGGCTTCTTGGCATAGATAACGGAGGTAGAATGGCTGAAGGGGAAGCACCTGTGAGAAAGCGATATGTGTTGGACATTATTTTGGAATGCAGCCAGCCCTCTCTATCTGTGCATTCTGCATCCGTGGATTCGACTTACTGTGGCTTGAAAATACTGGTGAATAACGTGTATGTGTACTGAACATGTACAGACTTGTTGTTATTCTCTAAACAATATAGTAAAGCAACATTAATATAGCCTTTTCATTGTATTAAGTATTAGAAATCATCTAGAGATGATTTAAAGTGTAGGGGGAGGATATACACAGGCTATATGCAAATGCTTAGTTATTTCGTATAAGGAACTTGAGCATCTGTGGATGTGGGGTTCTACAAGGGTCTTGGAATCAACTCCCTCCGATACTGAGGGATGACTGTACTATCCTAATTGTTATGACTCTTAGTAATTCACACTTGTTGAGTGCCTAAGCATATTGTAGGCATTATTTACTCATCCTCATTTTCCAAATAAGGAGACTGAGGCAGGAGTTCAAGGTAACTTGTTCAAGGTCACACAATCAGTAGCAGAATTGAGTTGGACCCAGAATCTGGTTGTCCACTCCTGCCACACACTTTTACACTGCATTAGATACTTTGATTTGCACCCATGTGCATTATGCAGTGTGACCACTGGGACTGTACCCTGCTTTGTTTCTCAGGTATCTTCCTCCTTCCCCTTTTTTATATGAGAACACTGAGGCTCAGCAAGATGAAGGGTCTGGCCTGAGATGGTTCCCATTAGCTATTGAGTAGCTTTACTTCCCAAATTTCTGTACTGTTGCAATGTAAGGATACAATTCCACCTGTCTTCTTGGCAGTGCATCCTGTGCTTGCTCTTCTGGAAGAAGACTAGAAACCTCCCATATTGGTGGTCAGAGGCCTCCTCACCAGTGATGTGTCCAGCTTTGCATTACCAGAGGGCTTAGCAGGAGGAGGCCAATGCTGGGGTTGCTTACAGCCTCTTCCCTTTTGGAGCCCCTCAGGAAGTTTCTAGGATAGAGGGGCACATGGAATTCTGCCTGTGCAGCTCATTCTAGGACTGTGATGCCAGACCTACAGTAACTGGCCTGGTTAGGGAACCAGATCTTCCCTGCCACCTATAGATCTATAGATCTCAGTGCATCCTGGAGTTCAGCCCTCATTAGTTAATGCCAGGGACACCCTCTGAGAGGTCCTGATGGAGTGTTAAATGGCGATGACCTTCTCTGCACTCTCTTTGAATCCCAATGGAAGTGCTTCAGCCCAGAGGAGCATCATCACACCCTTCTATCGGTTGGCTACCACGTAGGGGTAATAAGTGGGATTTATTGGCATAGATTAAGTATTTACCAAATATCTTTGGATACAGAATTAATATTTAAACATTTTTTGTACATAATATCAAGTGTGCTTGAATAATATGTAGATGTTCAGATACCTCATGGTTCCCTCAGTGCTGTTATTTTGTCCCATTTGTTTCCAGTTCTCTATTTTAATGAAATGGAAGAGTACAGATAAAACTAAATCTCACCACTTGCAGTGGTACATGCCTGTAATCCCAGCAACATAGGAGGCTGAGGCAGGAGAACACAAGTTGGAGACCAACCTCAGTGAGGCCCTAAGCAACTTAGTAAGACACTTGTCTCAAAAAAGCAAAACAAAAAAAAAAAATGGGCTGGGCATGTGGCTCAGTATTGAATGCCTCTGAGTTCAATCGCCACTACCTAAACAAACAAACAAACAAACCATGACCCCAAACACCCCTGAATCCCCCTTTCCATCCCATTTCCTTTCTTTCCTCTTCAGAAATTCCTGCTGCAGTAAGATTGGTACATACCCCCACCACTACTTCCCCCAGCATGGATGTTCTTGTTTTCCTTGTGAGTCTCTGTCTAAAGGTAATATAATTGTTATACGTGTTCTCAAAGACTGGCCTTTATACAGATCACATGATGTCATTTATACTTTTTGCAACTCACTGTTTTTAGGCTTACATTTCTGAGATTTAGGCTGGTGATGTGGCTCAGTGGTAGAGAGCTTTCCTGGCACACGTTAGGCCCGGGGTTCTATGCCCAGCACTGGAAAAAATGTTTTTAAAAGATTCATACATTTTTATGCATAATAATTCATTAATTTTTGCCACTTTCTTGTATTCCAGCTGATTGATTCGACAGTGTGCTTATCTGTTCTCTTACTAATGAATGTCAGTTGTTACTAAGTTTTTCTTTATTCCAAGCTGTTAAGGGTTTTAGGTAGTCTATATAAACAGTGCCTTATTATTTCATTTCCAAGTTTTTAACCAACTGAGAAATGATACCAAGTCAGGCATCAGTGTCCTAGGCTTGATGTGCAGCCAGATTGATGGCATGTCACCAGCAGATCAGGAGCATATCTGTACCTCCATAGTCTGGGCAACTGCAGAGCCCACATATAGCACAGCACCTGAAAGCTTACTGAAAGTGGAGTACAGATGCCATATTTGATTGACAAGCTGACATCCAAAGATATTGAGATCAGAGGGGCCATGCAGAGCTGGCTACAGAGTTTCTTTGAATATCCACTCCTAGAGAGACAGGACTAAAAGCAAGAAGAGAAATGGAGGGTTTTTTGCACTCCTGACCCTTCCATCATGACCTCCTGTGTATCATGATCCAAAGTCAATGTGTCTATTTGTGTACTAGCAAATATAAAAATTCAGGAGTTCCTCTTTGCCGAAGCTTGATGCCATCAGACAATCTCCTCATACAATTGTAGTGCCTATGATACATTCTCATTTGAGTTTTCCTGATTTTTAATGTGCTGGAACATACTTTTGTATATTAATTGACTATCCAGATTGTCTCTCTTGTAAATTGCCTATAATAGACTTTGCTTATTTTTCTTTTGAGTTTTAAAAAATAATTCACTATTGATTTGCAGGATTTTTCTTTTGCACAAACTGGATATTCATACTTGGCAGTTCTATCATGATAACTCCAGCAGTGGCAACTGGTATTTGTTAAGTGTTGTATGATTTAATTCATTCATCCCCCACAATAATCCTTTGAGCTCAACATTGTTATTGTGTTAATCATCTTTCTATCATGATAACACAATGTCTGAGATAATCAACTTCTAAATAGAAAAGGTTTATTTTAGCTTACAGTTTGGGAGGTTCCAGTTCATGACTGATTTGACCCATTGCTTTGGTTCTGTGGGGAGGCATCACATCATGGTGGAGTACATGGTGGAGCAAAACCATTTATTTCATGGTCAAGAAACAAAAGAGCATGGAAGAAACTGAGGTTCCACTGGGCTCTATCTCTTAAAGATTCTGTCCATTCTGGATAGTGCCTCCCTGGAGTCTAAGCTTGTAACACATGGACTTTTAGAGGATGCTTGAGATCCAAACTATAACAGTTATAATTTCCAATTCACAGATGTGGACATTAAACTACAGCAATGTTAAGTTACTTTCAATAATGACATCAATAAGTACACTGAATTTAAACTCATGCTGGTTAGCTACACTATCTTTGGCCTTTATGATACAGTATGTAAGCTCAGCAGGCAGGTAACTATAGGTGTTGGCTCTAGAAGTCAGTGATATAAATGTTGCTTATGGTTGAATGAGAAATTGCTGGTTAGAGAAGAACCAGGTTGATCTTGATTTATCATGCAAGGACCATGAGCACATGATATCCATCACCACAGTCCTCATCCCCAGGATGTGTCCTCAGTCTTTTCCCTCTCTATCTGCTACGTCTGATCTGCTGCTGCACCTCTTCATTATGTTTATGTTCAGTCTAGAATAGGCAGCATACTTTGAATATCCATCTCCATCCTTCAGCCTCTTTTCTACATGACCCTATTTTCTCCTCTACCTGCCCAGTCTTTCTCACCTAACTTAACTGTATTCTAGTTTTTTCTCTGCCCAGTCATTCCACTAGAAGTGAAAACTTGCCTTTGGAACCCTCAATAGGTACAAAGCATCTGACATTGTCTGCCACTTTATTTTTCCTCCATATATTGACATCTCATTTCCCTATCCAAATAGGGCATTTGAGGTGAGTGATTTAGGTATTCCTTTATATCTTTCTTTGGCAAACAGATTCTCAAAAAGACTTGTACCAAGGTTTGTAATAGTCTGATACAATTGGTGGATGGAGGGATGGAGGGTACATGATGCCATTAGAGAAGGCTCTGTTGCTGCTACAGGTCCCACATATAGAATTTCCACTCTGCAAGATGAAATACATGTGTCTTTCATATTTGGATTTGAAAAATAGTTTGTCAATTTTGTAAGTGAGAAGTTTTGAACTTCCACTTATCAACATAATTTTTTAGTTATTTAAAGAAAACATTGACAGAGAGTAGAATAGAGGGTTAAAACACAGCAATTGCGTAGACTGTATTGTGGTTGCTATAGAAAGTTCTGAATTAGAAACACTTGAAGTTCTGCTGTCTGCCCTCAGGCTTTGAATTTACCTACTTGATTTCTACATATGCCTTAAACACATGATCAGATCTCTTCTTTCAAGTCATTGCGTTAGTGTTTTTATACTAGTGTCTGTATCTTCTATTCCATTTGTGGATTAAATATATAAATCTTGATACCTTTCAATGGAAATATTTGTTTTTATCTGCCCCCCCACCCTTTTCTTTGTTGTGGGCATATAATCCTTGGGCATTTTGTGAAGTGCTGGGCAACACTTCCTGAAGCAAAGCTGTAGATTTTATTTTTTGCTTTTCATCATGTACTGTGCAAGGTAATCTTACCTTTTTTCTCAACCATTTCTTTCTTGATTCAATCAATATTTATTGACTGTATTAGTCTGTTTTCCACGCCTGTAACAAAATACCTAAGGCTGAGTAAAGTGTAAAGAAAGGAGGGTTATTTAGTGTACAGTTTTGGAGGCTGAAGATTTAAGTTTGGGTGACCTCATTTGTCTGATTTCCTGTGAGGGCCTCATAGGGGATATCATCACAGTGGCTGTAGCATATATGAGAGGGAGAGATAACATACCATAGATTTGGCTTTGGGTCTTGAGAGTACAGCAGAGTCGAGCTGGTCACCATCTTGCACAGACTAAAATTAGGGAACTAAGAGATGGAGGCTTTGTAAAATTTATCCAGCTCTCCTGGCAGACTTCAGGAGGTTCAGGGACCAAAGTAGTTTCAAGGAGGAAGTGATTGGAAGAAATGATAGAAAGAAAACAGGGCAGATTCCAGTGTATCTCTTTGTCTTTATGATAATTCTATTTTGTGTCATTGCAGAATCAAACAATTTGGAGATTAGAAAAATAAATGCCACTTATCTACTGATAAAAATGGGGAGAAGAGTTCATTTCATGCTGAATAGTTTTAGTTGAAGAAGATATATACTAGAGCTTATTGGTTCATACTTCTCTTTCTTCTCTGTTTAAATTAATTCCATCTATGAAATCATTACAATTATTTGGGAAATTTTTCTGGGATTTTTCATGTCTCCCATTTGTCTACTGTTGAATTTTCAGCCTGGAATTTTTCCCTGGGTACCAACAACATGTGCATTTTGCAGCAGTGGGATTTCATGGCACTTACACCAGCAGTTCACAGTAAACATCTCCAGTAAACATCTCCATGTGGTCACTACATGGGTGGCAGGATGGTTGACTTGGGCATCTCTTACTTCTCTTTCATGAATGACTTTCCTGGTGATATAGAACAGGAAGATGTGTTAAGCTGTATTTTTAAAAAGTATGTTGCATTCCTAAGTAGGTGGGCATTCTAATGGGTGATTAGGGAAGGCTGCTAGGCAGATAAGACAGAGTAGAAAGAAGTGCTAGAAAAGATTTCCTACTTCACCCGGTGGAAAGAGATTTGATACATAGACAAGAATAGGTTTAAAATTTATTCAGCTCTCTGCAATATTTCAGAACCTAGTCCTCATGGTTAAAATGATTAAAATCACAGTTAAGAAATTCACCAAGGGAAAGTTTCCTACAGATGGCTGCTTAATTGCACCTGAGTTCCTTAATGTAACCTATATGTGACAAAATATAAAAATTATTTTCTATTACTTGTATAAGATTATTACTCCCCAAATCTCAACCACTTACCATCATATGGGATTTATGTGTTGGAGTGTGATGGAGGCATGGTCCCCATCGTGGCAAAATTGAGGTTGTGAAACCTCTAAGAATGGAGAGGAATTTCTGCAGGAGGTGGTTAGGTCATATACAGGCACTTAGTTTATGTTTAAAGGACTTCATTTAAATAGTATTCATTTTATAGGTCTTGTTTCCTATAGGAAACACCTTTCCTATAGGAAACACCTTTCCTCCAGCAATGACAAAGAACTGGCCTCAGGAGTAGAATAAATGAATGAAATATATTTATTTTCACTCCCAATTGGGAGGAACAGTATCCTTTGCATCCCACACAGTAGTTGCCCTGAAGCGCTGAGCAGACCCTTTCTTGGCATGGTGGTTGAACTGTGTGAACCTGGAGCTGTAAGGAGGACAGGCCAGGGTCCCACTGAGTCTTCATGGGCTGCCCTGGAGGACTCAAATCTTGGAGTTCAGCGAGGACTTTTCATATGCCATCTGATGAGACCAAGAGCAGCTGCATCCTTCCTCTGCTGGCTGCTGAGTTCACATGAGCGCTGGCTTGTGTGCTTATTTTGTCTTGTTTCTTAACTTAGCAAAATTCACTACACCATCTGAGGGTCATGGGAGACATAGATACAAGCCCAGATGAAGCCTTCATGGAGGGGAAGGCCCCAGCTATTCCATGTTAGTGTCAAAGATGGCTTCCCAGAGGAGGACTGCTTTTAATGCTATCTGTGACAAATAGGCGTGAGCTTTACTGGGAACAGATCAGCATGGGGAGCAGACATGTATGGGAATGTTTTTTTCAATGAAACAATTGTGACTACAACATGCATAGCACAGCCCAGGTAAAGCAGCAACAGGGTCAGTTGTACTCAGTAGTATTACCAAGCTATGCACACAAGGACTCAACATTATTTTTGTCTGTGCAGGGATGGTTAGTTGGGTGGAGTCCAATCAATGACCAGATCCTGCCACACAAAGGAGGGGTAAGGCTTACCAGTTAATCTGAACAGAGTCTCTGAGCCCGTGAGGCAGGTCTCAGTGGGAAGTGGGTTGTGTTGGGGTTGGGGTTACCCAGGCCCTAGGACTGCACTGTCTCACAAGAGATGGGGGCTTCTGCATAGTGAAGGCAGACTTCTGTCTTGTGACCTGAGTCCCAGGCAAGGGCTGTGAGAGCCTGTTATCAGATGAGAAGCTCTGATTTTCATGATCTATTTCTATGATCTTTCTATTTCTGTGATCAATAGGTGGGCTTTAGCCAAGGTGAGACTAGGATTAGAAGGGCATGTGTCTGGCATCTGAGGGAACCACACAGTTTTGTAACTTGTTCTCAGTAGCCTTCATTCACCAGAACTGGGCAACCTGAGCCTAGAGTGAGAGTAAATAGGAGCTGGGAGCTGGTGAAGGCAAAGTAGGGAGCAGGAGACACACTCATGGTGATCCTAATTCTAAGCATTGACTCTGATGTTTGAGAAGTGAACAAATCTCTAAATAATTGAATTAGGATTTCTAAATATTTAAGACAGTAAGACTCATAATCACCTTTTTTGATAAAATTGCAGAACTTTTAAGAAAATAGCATCTCAATGTGTTTGGCTGCATTTGAGTGAGTTCCACAGCATGGTACAGTGAAATTTCAGCTCTGGGACGGTGAGGAGAGTTTCCTTCACAGGCAAGGGTCCCTACCCTCTTCATGAGGGTGTGTCCCTTATGGGAAACTGCTGCTGGTTGAGGACCTCCTGCCAAGCTACCTGGGGTCTTTTGATTTGTAGTTGCACGCTTTACTCTGTGGTCCTGCTGTTTTGGAACTATCCTTAAGGACAGGACATGTGGTCCATTCTCCCACCTTTCAAATTCACAGCCAGATATGGTGATTTTATTCCCTCCCTAGAATACCACCAAGGTGAGGGGTAAGAGCCAGATTGTGCAGCTTTTTGAGGACAGATCCAGGTATCTGAACTCCCCTTCCCAGCCACCTCTACTGCTCTCTGTAGGATCTGGCTCTTCATCTCTAATCCACACCGTCTGGACTATCTGGCTTGTGCCTAAAATCTGTGTGGTTGAAGGCTCCAACGTGCAATAACCTGTGCCTCTGACAACTCAACTTTTAACTCAACTCTGCTTTTAACAATCAGAATCTTTTCCTCCTCCTGCTTGCTGTGTATATCTGCCCTTGAGATAGAGGTCCTGTAATCCAAATAAGGGAAATGTTTGGAGGTGGAGGGAAATAAGAGCAACAGAGCAAAACCAAGAGCAAAACCAAGAGCAAAACCCAAAAAAACTTTATTCTGTCAAAAATATTTCCCCAAAACATGTTTGTTTTTTTTAATATTGTTGTGAGGTTGATTTTAACTACTAAGACTACTTTGTAAACCAGGTCAACATTTTGTCCTGGGCTGAAGTTTTCCAAAGTTTCCTTTCTTTTTTTTGCAATCATGCACACACACACACATTTACAGATGCACAGACACACACATACCCACATATCTGTCCTAGCGCTCACGCAGGTTGACTGTGGCCTAGGGCAAACATATATTTAAACCCAAAGCTTGAATGTATCTGCCTGCACTTAACTGCTCCTGTTTGAGCTTCTATTTCATGCGATAACTAGTCTATTGATCAGCGATTTCAGTTTTTTTCTGATTTCATTGCATAGAAGCATCTGTCACATCTGTCCATGTTGCTTGTGTTCTTTACCTCACAAGTGGTATCATGTTGTGGTACACACAAGTGAAATGGTGTCTCCCTGCCCCTGCGAAGACAGGAAATGTGACTTGACAAACCTATCCCACATCTCCATTGTATTTCAAAGTGCAGCTTTCCATCTATGGTTTCTGCTTCTGATGCCTGGGACTCTATGTACTGATTTTGCTTTGTCCTGGGTCAACCCAGATCAGAAATTACCTCATGTTTCCAGGAAATAAATTACGCACACCACACCCCGCACTGCTACTGGAGGACTCAGTTAGCAGTGTACTGCGGGCCCTGCGCAACCTTTCCAGGAATGGTTATTGTGCTTGACTTGACTGGCTCCAAAAGGTGGAGTTCAGGCCAATGCCTAGAGAGTCCAGAGGCAGATAGCAGCCCAGTATCTAGAACATCACAACACTGGATACTGGAAGGAAATACTTTTGGAGGAAAGTGGTACTGCCATGGGATTGCAGTCAGAAGACCCAGGTGGAATCAGAGATTGGCCCCTTAGGAAATTTCTGCTGCAGGCAAGTTTCCTAATACCTCTGAGTCTCAGTTTTCTATTAAAAAATAGGGCCAGTAATTTTAGTAGAGGTGTGTTAGAATTACTGAATTCAGAGACATAACAGTCATACAGCTCCTGGCAAGAGGCTTGGCCCATTTCTCCTCCTTTCACCCTTTCCCTGCCTTTCCTGTCCTAGTGTATTTATTATAACCAGAAACTTGGAAATGCTCCATGCTAGGTTGGGTGGTGACTTGCCATGACTATGGAAGAGGGATTATGCATGAAGAATGGCTGGGCAAGAAATCAGTAGCAATTTATTATTTGATCAATCTTTTTAAAAAGCCAAAGCAAAAGCATTTCTTCAAAAGGAGACTAATAAAGAAGCCCAGTCATTAGATGACTAAGCACTCAAGATGTTCTGGTTGGATGTGAGAGGGAGAGTAGAGCCCAGTGTCCCCTACCTACAGTGACCTGCTAAACATTCAGGGCATCATGTCTACACTTGGAAAATTGCTGACCACATTAATTTTTTAAAAAAAAAATATTCCTAAAACAGCCAGGCATGGTGGCACAAGCCTGTAATCCCAGCAATTTGGGAAGCTAAGGCAAGAGGATCATGAGTCCAAAGCCAGCCTCAGCAACTTAGTGAGATCCTGTCTCAAAATAAAACATAAAAAGGGCTGGGGATGTGGCTCAGTGGGTAAGCACTTCTGGCTTCAATGCCTGGTATAAAAAAATAAATATATTTCTGAAACATTTGGTGTCTCTACAGAACGTTTAGGAGAATAAAAATACAACCTCATAGGACACAGCTTGTGGGAGGTATGATCTGACTGATGGGCTTGTATTTCAGGTGTCTCCATGTGAGAGGTGCCGCTGTGAAGCCAACGGTGAAGTGCTCTGCACAGTGTCAGCTTGTCCCCAGACGGAGTGTGTGGACCCCGTGTATGAGCCTGACCAGTGCTGCCCCATCTGCAAAAATGGTATGTGGAATGTGCATCGGTGTCAGGGTGCACCCCTGAGTCCACCATGCAGTCTACCCTCTACTTCATGGTAGATAGAGCATGTATGGATACGTGAACTTAAATAGATGTGTCCACACCCACACACATGCACGTGTATGTAACTTCAGGCCATGAGACTTGCTCTGTATCAGGGCATTCCCTGTCTTATTGGTATCAGCCCCATTTTTATAGATGTTAAGAAGTTCTTAGGGAAGAAATTCAATTTCTACTATCGAGGAGAGTCACTTATTTTAATTTAGCTTTGTTTGTTCTTGCAAAGCTGTTTCTTTCTTTCCAAGACAAATCAAACATGCTGGTTGGGCTCATTTACTTTTCATTACTAAATGAATTAAACTTGGAACATAATTGAAAATTTTTCATAAGCAAATTAGTCAGGGAGAGAGACCCCTCTTCTCAGTAAGAGCCTGTGGCCAATCAAAAGCCATGCCTGCTTCATGAAAAGAAATGACAAGATGTCCTTGATCCTAAATTACCATGGAGAGGGATTTCTCGTTCTGAATAACTAGGGTTATTTGTACCTGAGTCACTGGACATCATTCTGGGCATCATTCTCCACGAGGGAATATGACGGAAGCCAGAATGGGTGAGAGTTATGGCTCAAAAGGGAGATTTGGCAAAGGAAAGAGAGTATCTCAGAAGACAGCAGACTCAGGAAATATGACTGTCATCTTCAGGATCTGAGTGTTGTCCATGACAAGAGGACTGGGTTTTCTAGATGTCAACACATGGCATATGCTTCTGGTGCTCCATTTGGGAGCACGTTGGGCTGATTTGTGTCCTCTGCCTGCT
The DNA here is from genome assembly GCA_028644305.1 of Xerus rutilus. Classification (NCBI taxonomy): domain Eukaryota; kingdom Metazoa; phylum Chordata; class Mammalia; order Rodentia; family Sciuridae; genus Xerus; species Xerus rutilus. The sequence goes on from CM053407.1 coordinate 94,933,745, forward strand.
GGACTGAGGCTTGATGACCTTGTGTAATGGGTTTTGTAAGTGGCAGGCAAGCTCTGGGAGGATGGTTTACCCAGGTGTTAATGATGTCCCTGGCAATTCTGTGAATCTGCAGTTATGTCAATCATACATGGGTCATGAAGTACCATGGAAACCTATGACTGGGTACATATACCCAAATTGCGCCACAAAACATTGTAACACACTTCAAATATGTAAGCAGAAGAGGAAATGAAGTATCTTTTGGAGACAGGCCTGACAAAGCATGATTGTTGTAGTAGGAATGCAGTAATTACCAGGTGTGCTGTGTTTAGTCCTCTGAATGCAAGTGGACAGTGTCCAAGGAAAAATGTCATAGTGTGTGCTTCATGAGGGGTTGGCTGTTCTTTAGTGCATGTTTGATTATGAAGAAACTATGAGGCATAATTCCATAAAATGAGAATGTGAAACCTTTGGACATGGAGTATGTTCTTCTAAAAAATGATGATGAAATACTACTGTAAGGTGGAGGAGAAATCAATACAGTTTACATTGCTAATAAAAATTGGGAATAATGGGGTGGGGAAGGAGAAGCAGGTAGAGGCCAGGGGAGTCTCCTTGGGATTGGGGTGTGGCGATACAGTAGCACTATGAAGAGTCAGCCTGCACCTCAGGACTATTAGGAGATAGTGAGGGCAGGAATCTCATGCAGTTCCCTGTATAGGGAGCTGAGACTGGAAAATATCCCCTCATTGAATCAAATGAGATTTAGCTAATGATTTAAACATTGGTGGCTGAAATACTTGACATTTTAAGTTCCCAGAATATTTCATGTTTTCTTGGTCAGTTATGATTAGAAACCAATTTTGGCATTAAAGAGTCATGGATGAAAGCCTGGTTTGGGACAATAGGTGGGAAGTTGGGATTTCAGTCTTTGGGTCTGTTCTATCTGCCTTTCCCAGTAGAAAATTTTGAGACCGATGGAAAAGCTGAAATAATTCTGTAATGAGTAATTACATGCCCTTTTCTATATTTCCCTGTTGTTGACTTTAGTCATATTTGCTTCCTTTGTCTGTCTGCCTCACAACCCAGCTCCGAAAATACATAGCCCAGCATCATCAGTGTATTTACTCATTTGTTCTGTCCCATAATATGCAGAGTAACTTCTGTTTACCTCACCACCAACATGAAATATAACTAATAGAGATAAAGAGTTCTTTGCAGTTCTTTCATCCTACTTAAGGTACAGGGTCAGAAAATAACCTTCAGAAAATATTTGAATTAATTCTGTGTCATGTTAAAATTTATAAAGATGTAATTTATTTCTGTTTGCATTCAACTTTTTCATCATTTAAGGTATAATTTTACTTACTTGTTTATAGGTCCTGAGGATTGAACCCAGGGGCATTCTACCTCTGAGCTACATCCTCAGTCTTTTTTTTTTTAAATTTTATTTTGAGACAGAGTCTTACTAAGTTGAAGAGACTGGCCTTGACCTTGGAATCATACTTCCTTAGCTTCTCAAGTCACTAAGATTATAGGTGTGCACTACCATGCCTGGCAAGTTTTATTTTTTGAGTAGGCAAAATGTGTTCAAAAGTAATATATGTGTGTGTGTGTGTGTGTGTGTGTGTGTATATATATATGTATATATATATAATACATATATATTCATATAAACATTTATTATATATTTATTATATATAATATATTTATATATATTTATTCAGTGTGTTTTATTATTGGATTGATGGTTTAGGAAGAGAGTAGAAGGCAGTCCACCCTGATGGTAAACGTCTAAATTTCACTCTCTACCTCTAGAGTTTGAGAAGCAGCGTAGGTCAAAATTAGTCATGCTTTTTATGGTGGCACTTGAGAGATTTCTTAGAAAGATGAATATTTTTTAAACTAGATTTATAGTACATAAGGCTTTGTATTAAGAGATTTGAGCCTATTTTATCAAAACATCAACCAGTTTTTATTTTCAAGACTACAACTAAAAGTAAGTTGATACGTGTTTAATTATGTACATATATTGAAGTTTTGTTCTGTTTATCAGAGAGAACTTGGTTTTAAGCTATGTCCAGTTGTTGAGTACTCTCACTTTGATGGGGCAAATCAAGTGTAGAATTCTGAGTAAGAACAATTTGCTTAAGAACGAAAGCCGTTCCTGTCAGAAGTGAATGCTCTGTAGTAATGGACTGAGGTTAATGAATAATTTACAGTAGTTCAACCCTGCCTCCACACACATAAAAATAATGTTTTTGTAAAAAGATATTCTATCTGATACATTGAAATTAGAAAAAAACAAAAATAGATGCTTTATATGAAATTAAATGCAAGGATAGACATAGCTTGGGTGAAGGACGAAGGTTCTAACTCTTGATCTCTGCAGACCAGCCTCTCCTCCTCACGTCTTGACCTATGGCATTAAATAGCTTTTTCTCCCAATAGAAGGAAAATTATGGTTCACTTGTGAGCTGCCAAAGTCCCTTGCATCAAAGGAGCAAAAGTTTGAAATGAAGAATGTCTTGAATATAAATAAATGATCACAAATCAAATACAGTTTAATATATTCACTTTGCTGACTTGTGTACATCAGTCTCCCAAGGTTTTTCTTTTGATAAAATGGATGTTCTGTGGCTAGTTTTGTTGTTTTTGTTTTGTTTTGTTTTTGTTTTTATTTCTTTTTTCTTCCTCCACAATGATGTAAACAGCAAATGTTCTATTGACTTTCAAGGATTCAGGTTTTCTCTGATGATTGATGTACTTCAGAAGTTCACAGCACCCTTTCCATTTAAGCCCTTTGGTCTCAGATGTGCTTGTTAGCATTAAGTAGCCCTGTGGCTCACCTTAGTGATCAGTAGGCCTCCCTTCTGCATGTGTTCAGCCGTCTTACTTTATGGATATCAAGGAAGAGAACAGATAAAAAGTGGGTATCAGTGGTGTAGTATGAACACCTTGTTGGAATTAGCAGTACTTCTCAAAGGTGGAAGATGATACCTAAGGGGGGTGTGATGTATACCAGCAGCACAAAGGCACTGGATACAAAGATTATATATCTCCCAAAAGTCTCACTGCTATTTGATGATAGTAATTTGAAGCTTCATTTTCATAAGAAAATAAATATAGATTTTTGGGATGGAAAATGAAAAACATTTATGAAATTGATAAGATGAACAGTGAGATTTCAAATGATTAGATGTACTTCTGTGGAAAATATCTGAGAAGCACTGACTGAGAATTAAGCAAGAGTTTTTCTTTTTCTCTTTTTTCTTGTGTATCTCAGAGTGGATAAGTTCATAGTTAAAATTTATGAGGTGAGTTTGACAAAACCGAATGGATTACTTATGTGTAGATGTGAGTGTGTTTCAGATCAAGATTGCATTACCATAGAATACTTCCAAAGTTTTTTGTTTTTTTTTTTTGGCACCAGGGATTGAACTCAGGGGCACTCGACCACTGAGCCACATCCCCAGCCCTATTTTGTGTTTTATGTAGAGACAGGGTCTCACTGAGTTGCTTAGCACCTCGCCATTGCTGAGGCTGGCTTTGAACTCGCGATTCTCTTGTCTCAGCCTCCCTAAGTGCTGGGACTTCCAAAGTTTTACCAACGAAATAGTATCAATCTTAAGGGAATGCTCATGATTATTTACAGATGATATTACTGTGCCCATTAAAAAATAAAGGAATTTCCAAATTTCAGAATGAATAGTTGATTGTAGTAGATTATTTAGCAAGGTTGGTGTTTTTTTGTTTTTTTTTTAAAGCTGTATTTCTATATGCCAGTGACAAACAGAAATGAATTAAAAACTACAGTTTCAAGTAACATTATACATATTAGGTAGAAATATATACAACTAAATTTTGTAAGATCACTGCAGTTAAAAATCATAAAATTTTATTGAGAAATCCAAGAAGCCCTGAGTAAATGGAGGCATACAACATATTTGTGACTGATTCAATAATGAAAAGAAGTTAAACTGCTTCAAATTTATCTTTTGCTTGAGTGCAAGTCCAGTCAAATATCTAATGATTATTATTTTGTGTGTGTGTGTGTGTGTGTGTGTGTGTAACATACCAAATTGGTACTAAATTCCAAATGGGAATATTGAAAGTTAAAAGTACCCAGTGTAATATTGAAGAAGAATAAGCCTGGAAAGTGTATGGGATGAGAGATTAAGACTCGGAAGTCACAATAATTAACACACTGCAATATGGTCTAAAAGACTGACAAATGTATAAATTTGAAAAGGCATTCAAGGTAAAACAAAGAAAGAAACAAAACCCCAGGAAACAGATAGAAAACAAATAAAAAATGTGCATGGTCTTAAAAATAAAGGTCCAAAATACATGAAGTTAAAGTTGATATAATTCAAAGGACAAATGGAAACAAATAATTAGAGTTGGAAATGTCAAACCATTCAGTCATCCATTGAAAACCTAAATAAATCTTGCAAGTTAACAAGGGTATAGAAAACTTGTATGGCACTCTCAACAAACTTCACCTAACTGATATGAATACAGAATACAGTACCCTGTATAATACTCATTTTGGACAAGTGCAGGTGGATATTCTTTAGGGTAGATCAAGTGTTAAGTCATAAAAACATTCTCAGTAAACTTAAAGTGCTTAATTATATAAATAATGTTCTTGAACAGAACAGATTTTAATCAGAATTAACAGTAGAAGGAAATGTGGGAAATCTGAAAATATTTGGAAATTAAATATCATACCTTAAATAACCCATGGATCAATGAAGAAATCATAGAGACTTTAGAAAATATCTTAAACTTTTAATAAAATGAAAACAGAACATATGATACTAAATTTCCTTAGAAGGAAATTTAGCTCTCAAATCAACAACTTAAGCTTTTTTCCTAAGGAACTGGTAAAAGAAGAACAGATTATACCAAAAGCATGCAGAAGAAAGAACATAATAAGAATGCAGGCAGAAATCAATAGTGTATAAATTAGAAAAGCTTAGGAAAATATTCATCATAACCAAGTTAAGTAAGTTCTTTGAAAGTTCTTTGGAAGCAGTAAAATTGACAAAACCTTCATAAAACTGACTAAGAAGAAAACAGAGAAGATACACAATTGGGGAATGAAAGAGGGCATCACCAATGATCCTTCAAAATGAAAGTTATTATGAGACAATGTTATGATCAAATCTACACCAACAAATTAGACAAGCATGAAGAAAAGGAAAACTTCCTAGGAGAGCAAAAATAAAAATTCAAATTGATACTCAAAAGATTTCCCCAAATAAAAGCCCAGGCCTATGTACCTTCCCCCAAGAATTCTACTAGTTCTTTAAAGAAAAAATGTTGCAAATTCTTCACAAACTGACTCAGGAAATAGAGACACAAGCACATGTTTCAATTTAGTTTCTGCATTAATTATGACCCTGATACTAAACCTAGATGAGGGCATCTCACACACACAAAGGGAAACTACATACATACACTTTTCCTTTGTGAACATAGATGGAAAATTCTTTAACAAAATATTAGTAATCTGAGTATTAGCAACACCCTCAAAAGAATTAAACAAATGAATTTTTTTTCCAGGAATTTAAAGGTAACTTAATATCTGAAAAAATCAATTAATGAAATATGCCATGGTAATAAGAATAAAGGAAACAAAAAGTACATAAGATCTCAAGAGAAGTAGAGAAGGTATTTGACAAAATGCAGCACTCGTTTGTGATTCAAACTCTCAATAAACTAAGCATAAAAAGGAACTTTCTCCATCTGAAAAGGCAACTGAGTCACAGCCAATAGCTAGTGTGAATGTTCCCACAGTGCTCCTGCCTCCTAAGATCAAGAAGGTAAGGATATCCATTTACACATCTTCTATACAATAATGAGGTGAAGGAGAGAAAGAGGACGGGAGGGAAGAAAAATTAGAAAGAAATATTGTATTTATTAGGAGAAGTCATGAAACTATACATGGGAAATTCCAAGCATCTCACACACACATTTATTAGAACTAAGAAAGAATGATACCAGATGAAGAAGTCGATTCCTGTAGCCTGTAATAGATCACAAAAATGCAACAAAAACAATTCCATTTGGAATAACATCCAAAAGAATAGGACAATTAGGAATAAATGTAACAATAGATGTGCAAGATTTTGGGACAAAAACTACAAAATATTGCTGAAATAAATTAAAGGAGATATAAATTAATACATATTTCATATGTATAAGAATTAATATCTTAGCCAGGCTCTGTGGTGCACACCTGTAATCCCAGCAGCTCAGGAGGCTGAGACAGGAGGATTGTGAGTTCAAAGCCAGCCTCAGCAATTTAGCAAGGCCCTAAGTAACTCAGCAAGATCCTGTCTCTAAATAAAATACAAAAAAGGACTGGGGATGTGGCTCAGTGTTTAAGTGCCCCTGGGTACAAAAAAAAAAAAATGAATATCTTATTGTCGAGATGGCTGTTCTTCCTAAATTGAGCAATAAATTAAATGCATTCTTATGCAAATCTGAACACACTTTATATTTTTCAGAAATGAACAGGATGACTCTAAAGTTCACATGAATCATAAAATACAGATAAAACAATTTTGAAAAATTACAGTTAGAAATATTTTACTAATTTCATAATTAGTAAATTATAACAGTCTATGGTATTGTTGCAAATATAAATATATACTATTTTATATATACGTTATATTTATATTATCTTCGATATATATTTTCTTGAATATTCCACAGTTGAGAATCCAAAAAAAAAATGCAGGATATGAATCTTTACATATTTATTTTCAACTAGGGTAAAAAGCCACTTCAATGGAAAAAAAATAGTTTTCTTCAACAAATGGTATTGGAACAATTATATAATCACAGCCTTAATTCATAACATCTACAGATATTACTTGCAGATGAACCATAGGCCTAAAACGAAAGAACATTCTCTTGACCAGATTGAGCAGAGTTCTCAGATTCAACATTAAAACTACAGTCTATAAAAGAGAAAATAAAAACTTGAATGCATGAAAAGTATAATCTTTTGTATTTAAAAATACACTATGAAGAAAATGAAAATAAAAGCTGCAGATTGTGAGAAAATATTTTCAAATCATATATATTATGAAAGACTTTTTTTGAGAATGTACATAAAGGTTGTATGATCTGAAAAAAAAACACCAAAAACCATAATGAAAAATGAGCACAGGATTTAAGCACACATTTTAGCCAAGAAAATGAGCCAATGGCAAATAATCACAGAAGAAAATGTTCAACCTCAGTAATATTTAGAAAAATAAAAATTAAAGGCACCGTGAGATAATACCACATTCCACCAAATTAGTTACAATACAAAAGACAGACAAAACCAATGTTAGAAAAGATGTGGAAAAACTAGAAGCTTCAAAACCTGGCCAAGTAGTGCTTGTCTGTATTCAGGAATCTGAGGCAGAAGAATCATAAATTTGAGGCCAGCCTGGGCAGTGAAGCCCTGCATTAGATCCCCAGAACCATAAAACAACAAAAACTAGAATTCTCAAACATTGCTAGTGGAATTGTCAAATGGTACATCCACTTTGGAAAACTATTTGACATTCACTGAAAAACTCATTAAAAAATTAAACAAAAACCTTCCATATATCCCAACAATTCCATTCCAGGATTTTATCCCAGGAAATTCGAAAGCATATGTCCACACAAAGATGTGTGTGCAAATATTCACAGCAGGATTATTCTTAATGGACAAAGAATGGCAAAGATCTGAATGTCCACCAACTGGTGAATAGATAAACAAAATGTGGCAAAGTCATACTGTGGAATATTATTTAGCAATAAAAGTAAATGAGCTAATGATAAATGATAAATGCTACAACATGAATGAACCTCAAAAACATCATTCTAAATGAAAGTAGATCATTTGCAAAAAGAAAAAAAAGCACTGAGATCAGAGTTGGAATTAACTGCAAACAGGCATGAGAGAATTTATGGAGGTGATATTTATTGGTTGGGTTGTTATAATGACTACACAGTTGAATAAATTTACTAAGAATTAAGGTGTACACTTGAAATGGATATGTTTTATGGTATGTAAGGTATACCTTACATACCGTATGCTAAAAATATTCACAATGTCTTTAAAAGATGGGTAGATTTTTTATAGTTTCCTTTGACTTACTGTCAAGGCTAATCTTGACTACATATTCTATCATCTTTCCTCAGACTAACATTTCTATCCCATCTCTGATGTCCTTGATACTTTTGTGAAGACTTACTTCTTAAGTCTACCAAATTCACAACCCTTCTAAAAATATACTATTATTTATACATATTAAAATAAAAACTTCAGATAAATTAGAACTTATTTGTGCAAGGAAAGCTTGATGAGCTACACAACACTCAAAATTAGAAATGCTTCTGAGAGGTCCACCCAGTAGTTTGATCAACAAGATTTTATAGAATGAATGTGAGGGTAAAGTAGACGAATTACCTGATTGGCTAACAGCTGGACATCTGCCTTATTTGGGCATGGTTTGATGAGACATTTACCTTATTTGGCTGTGGTCTGATCAATGGATTGCCTGTGATTGGCTGAGGCTCAGATGTTTGTATTGGCTGAAGTCTGGCTATTTGTTACAGAAATCAACTTCTAAGTTATGTTTTAGTTTGTTTGGTAGGAACTTTAAGTAAGGAGACAGCCTCAGGCTAATTGCCTCCAACCTGTTTATTATAAACAGAAACCCAATAGAAGTCAATGGCTTTCTGTAGATTTCTTTTCTTTTCTTTTCTTTTTTTTTTTTTTTTTGGTACTGGGGATTGAACTCAGGGGTGTTCGACCACTGAGCCACATTCCCAGCCCTATTTTGTGTTTTATTTAGAGACAGGGTTTCACTGAGTAGCTTAGCACCTCACTGTTGCTAAGGCTGGCTTTGAACTCACGATTCTCCTGTCTCAGCCTCCCAAAGTGCTGGGATTACAGGTGTGTGCCACTGCGCCTGGCTTTTCTGTAGATTTCTATACTCTAGATCCCCTGTGCATAATATGGATGTCCAGCTCCCCACACATCCCCCTTCTTTGGTCACTCTTCTCTGCAGGGCAGATACTACTACTTCTCCTTCAAGTCCTGCATTTCCTCATGTCATTCTAGGATCTTCCTTTTTATGATTCAATTTCCCAGAATGTGATATTGAAAATTCAAGAAAAATGAAAACAAAGAAGTGCCTTCTGGTTCACTGCAGGCACCATGATCCTCTGGGTGGCTGATTGCAAGATACACCATCCACCTGCTCCTTCAATCCAGTGATTCCCAAAGCCAGCTGGGCATCAGAATTGCCTTGAGGAGAGGTTCAAACAAAGACCACCAGCCATAGCCCTGAAGTTCCTCATCCACAAGGTCTGGGTTGGGTCTGAAAATCAGCACTTTTATTAAGCTCCTAGGTGTTCCTGATGCTGCTGGTCTGGAGACCACCCTGTGAAGACCACTGCTTTCTGGCACTTATTTTTTCCACACTTTTCTTTATTTCTTCATGGGTCAGGTTTAGTGAGAGAACATAGCAGAGCTGTAAAGCTTTAAACATGGAATGAGATCATTCTGAGATTTAACTGCATTTACAAATGCTTTAATTATGTCTGACGTTTTTCTAGAAGCTTTAGAGTTTATAGAAATATATAACATGTAATAATACTTTAAAATTTGAAAATATCAGGGCAGAGAGAAAATGAATGTTGAATGGCAAATTAAGCTAGAAAATGATGCTTTGTCTCATCCTAGTTATTAAAGATGGACATAAAATTTGACTATAAACTTTCTAGCAGCCAAAACAAAAAAGAAAACCATAATAAATAATAATAAATATTAGTTACAAAGAGAAACACAAAATTATGCTTTTCTTGATACTGAGGCCTGGAAGAAATAACTTCCTAGTGAATGGATTCCCTAAAAATAAGTACATACATAAATTCTAAAATATTTAAAATCTTTACTCAATTCCTTCTATTTTTATTCTTCAAAATAAGTCAAGAACCCAACTCCAAAATGCTCAAATATCTTTATACATGTGTCTTAGTTTATTTGCCTTTTATCTTGGTGAGAATAATGATTCAGATGGCATTACATTAATCCTCATAAAACCAGTGAGCATCAATTATTTATTCTTATTTAGAAAAGCATGTGAATGTGCCAGCCTAGGTAGTGTGTATTTTTATTCTATTCCTTGTCAGTTCCTTAACTAGTATTGATTCTGGGTTTACTGAACTTGTTCCAGGCCTCTATGGTCTGTATTGTCAGAAGAGAGCTCATCTAGTTCTTGGATCTTATTTCTGACAATTAGATAAAGAGGAGGAGCAAAGTTTGGTTTCGTGAATTTTCATTTCCACCTGAGATCCTTGAACTAGCTCTGTTTTGTAGATTTGGGAACAACCCAAAATGGTTTGTTTGCAAACACTGATACAGAGTTTTATTTTCAATCCAAAAAGTTAGATTAGAGATGGATCGCCCCAAAGTAGTTGCTACTAGTTTATTAAGATGAAGTGCTGCTCTGAGTTAAGTGCACCTCTAGCCTTCGAGTCAGATGGTATATGGCAGTGGTTTTGTACATATGTTTCTGAGGATGCAGAACAGAAACTAGTGTGCACTTGGCCTGGACATTTCCATTTTACATGAAGCCCTTTGACCTTGCTGAGGACCAGCCCTGAAGTCCCTTTCCCATCTCCACTTTTTTTGTAAAGCATTTTGTCTCTAAAGACAAGTTTTCAAATGTCCTAAGAAAGCTTCTCTGGTCTACTTTCTAAACAACTTCCTTTCACTGTTAGCTGTCCTCAGAATCTACATTTCTAATCACTTTGATTCTGAGTATGGGAATTATGGACATACCACATTTAAGCATTCTCATTTGTTCAACGTTGGCTTCTCCTTGTAGACTTTTGGAGAGGAGTGTGCATGGACTTACATATTTTTATTGTTTTTATAAAACATTAAGGCTTATTGTTTATTTCTCTGCAAACATAAAGGTGAATCAAGATATGGTGCTTGCCCTTAATGAGCTCATGGTCTAGAGGGGAGGTTGTTATGTAAATAACTCGTGTTTGTTCTTCTACTTGAATTATGATGAAAAGTGGCCGAGGGAGTGAGTAATATTGCAGTAACATCACTATGTATGTGGCCTTGATTTTGAACTATTTCATTAGAATAAATTCCCAAGAGTGAAATGATTAGGTCAAAGGCTTGGAACATTTTTATGACTCTGATAATATTGCCATGCCATTTTACAAAAGATTGTGCACATTTATAAAGCCTCTGGTTTTATTATAACCTTGGTATCCTTTTTCAATTTAATCTGTAGAAGATGGTGCCTTATTATTTCAATATTGAGAGCCTAAACTTTAAAATATCCTGGATGACATTTTTCTGTAATATACTCTCTACCTTCTTAACAAAGTAACTTCTAACATAATTTAAATGATTCTTGATGACTGAAGGCCATTGATAGGAAAACCAATTGTTGAACTGTCCTATAATGCAGTTAGGGCTTCAGAGTAAGATTTTAATTAAGTAACTTGATTTCTCTGTGTCCTTTTTTTGCCTGTAAAATGGAGATATGAAATGTAGCTACATTAGTGGATATTTGGTGACAAATGACATGATAGATTTTGAAATCCTGCTTTCATTTATCCAGAGGATATTGACTTACCCTTTGCTGTATGCCTCAGGTGATAAAATGGCAAATACTAAGACCTCCAGAAACATAGATTGGGCAAAAGAAACAGTCTGAGAAGTTGTTTTCACTGCATGAGGAGAATGCCTGTGGGTTATAGAAGGTAAGAAGAAAAGGAGGAGTGAACAGGCCCTAGGGCACAGCACATGTCAAAGGATGAAGTTGTGCCATTTTGGTAAACTAGAACAATCCTGTAAGTCTGGAAATGGAGCCAGAGTCAGGAAATGTGATGCAGAGGCGTATGATGATCACTGTCTGACCTATGGAGGATCTTTAGGTTTTATTGAGGAAGTTTGATTTAATTCAGAGGCAATGAGGAGCCAAAGAAACAATTTTAGGATAGGAGTGGTCCTATGATATTTGAATCCTACAAAGTCATTTGGTTATAGGATTCACAATAGAGGCTATTGCAACATCAGAGAAAGATAATGGTGGCATCGACTTGTACATGAGCTGTAGCCATGAGGTGAAACACATGCATGTGGAGATACTTTAGAGGTGTCAATTGCATTCATTGGCCATCTGTGTAAGGTAGGTGGAAATCAAGATTATAAGAATGGGGATCTGGTTCAGATTTGGACAGTGGCAGAGGTGGTAGTGTAGTTCCCTGAGACAGGAAGAATGGGAGGAAGAGTGGACCTAATGGAAGACAAAGGCTCATGGATGCTATAGGCTGAATTCCTTGAAGTAGTGCAAAAATAAACCCTGGCTTTGGAAATAGGCAAATGTTATAGTCCATCTGAATCCCCACCATCTTGTCTAACTGTCATATCCTTTTCAGTTTCTTCACCTGTAATATTGGGATAATCTTTCATATATCCCTTGCAGGTTTACTATTGTGATTAAGTCAAGTGCTTACTGTGAGTCAAGAGTTTTCCCACAAAATTGAACTTAACAGTAACACCCAATTCAAGAGCAGCCTGGGTAACATAATGATAAGACTTCATCTCAAAAAGAAAAAAAAAATAGAGCACACATTGCCAGATTTTCTTTCAATCTACCTCTAAAATTTGTTCCACAAACACCATGGCAATTTGCCCAGCCTGAGGCAGGCAGACAAACACTGCAGAAGAGGTTAAATTTCTAGCTGTATTTTATAAGCAAGACCCTTTTGGAGATTATCCATTTATGCTTCTTCACCATTATTCATCTGTTAAAAGCCACTTGGCCATTAATACAGTGGTCTAAAATCTCCCCCTTCCAGTGTCTTCAGCAAAAGAGAAATCAATTGTCACAATACACAATAAAGCTATTCATCCCAAGACAGATAACTTTACCACATCCACAGGATGATCAATGGCACCATTACCAGAGGTAACTTGAATTGCATCCAAAACACTTACATGGGACACATTCTGGTAGAATGATCTGTCAGAGGTAGACAGTGTGAAGACAAATAACCCTGTGGATGACTTGCCCAATCTGTCTCCGTCTCCAGAAGAATGAGCCAATGAATATTCTTAGCAAGGATTTTCAGTGGTTGCTTCCATGGAATATAAAATACCCTCTTTGTTGATCAGAAGACACATTCTGCTCTTACACCAACAGCAAAACCCAAACCTTATTTGTCTTTCAGGGAGATAAACTTCAGGTATAAAAGAGTCCATTACCCCAGGAGGTATCCATAAACCTTCAATTCTGAAAATTGCATCTCATCTTTTGAAAGCAAATGACTTCACTTAAGAGCGCTTACAATTTGCTAATCCTGACAGCTGTGAACTGAATGTATCTTTAATCACACATTCACTGAGTGTCTTTTGAAAGCACATCAGCCATCATTGAGTAAAGTGTTATCATATGGGGGGAAAACATTGCCAATTCTTTAATTAGGAATGCTGAAGTTTTTTAGGTAATAAGAATCTTATGCCTCTGGAATGAGCATAGCATACACTTCAGTTTATGCTGTAACTTGATTCTTAATAATACTGGTTAAAATAGCAGTTGTTTTAACAACTGTTTGATTACTCAAGGGGCCAAATGAGGTAGGTAGACAGGAACATGCTAGACTTCACCAGATGGAGAACTACCAAATGTGAGGCATGTCTGCATCCAGGTTAACATAGGAGGCAAAAACTGAAAATGGATGACAATTAGAAGGTAGATTTAGATTTAGTACAAGGAAGAAATTTTTAATCATTTGAATTATTCCTCTGACGTGTTCAGAGGATGGAAAACCAAATGCAGAGTTATATCATTTCCAGATTGGTTCATATGACTTGAATTATCCTTCAGCACTAAAGATCTATTATTCTTTGACATTGATGTACAAATATCTCAGATATGATTATTTGGTTATCCAGTTTGGATCAATTTTCTCTTCTTTAGTTAATTCACAGGGTTTCTTAATTTTCGCTATCTTGTTATACCACTCACCTTCCTCTAAAGTAGAAGAGAAAAGAACATCAGCTCCAGGGAGGGGTACATAATATATTCCCTGGGGAGAGTTAAGTTTTAAGAACCTGCAACAGAGTTGCTGGATTTGTTCCATGTCTGCCAGAGCCACCTATGATGTGTGGACCTTGCTTTCACATCTGCAAGTGAAATCAATAAAGTAAAAGAGAATATATGTGTTTTAGTCAGCTTATTCACTGCTGTGAGTAAAAGACCTGACAAGAACAATTTTAAGGAGGAAAAGTTTAATTAAGGGCTTACAGTTTCAGAGGTCTCAGTTCATAGGCTGACTTCATTCCTCGGGGATCAAGGTGAGGTAGAACATCATGGTGGAAGAGGGTGGCAGAGGGAAGCAGAGAGAGACTCCACTTCCCAGCTGCAAAATATATATCCCAAAGGCATGCTCCCACCTCCTCCAGCCATACCCTAACCACCTTCAGTTACCACTCAGTTAATACCATCAGGGGATCAATTCATTGATTAAGTTAAAGTTTTCATAACCCAATTAGTTCTCCTCTAAACCTTCTTGCATTGTCTCACACATGAGTTTTTTGGGGACACCTAATACATAAACCACAACAATATGTGAGAGTGTCTTAATTTTTTAAAAATGTTACTTAATGGAGGGCAAATACCCTAGCAAATAAAGCAGGTATGATAAATGTTTTGAAAAGCATCATGGATATACCTTTAAAAAATTCAAAATTCACTTATCTCCTAATACTTGAATATTTGAAGCCCTGTCACCTGGCCTTGTAAAGATGGGTGCCTTAGCACACAGCTTCCCAGCTGGTCTGCATTTCCCTCTGTGCAATATATCTGTCTAAGCAAATATCTGTCTCCCATCTTCTAGCATCTTGATACACAGGCCTCATCTCCATATTCACAGGAAATTTGTATATGCCCCTACTGTGGCCCTCATCACTCTCCATGTAGCACAATGATGACATGTTTGCTGCCAGGAGGCAGTGGACAGTCCCAATCCAGGACCCAGAACTCTCTCATTTTCATTCCTCATTCTCCACAACCATGTCCGCCAAAACACAGAGGACATGGGAGCCAAGAGAACTGAGTCATGCTCTGAAACCTAAAATGCCAAATTTAATGTTTCTTTACACTATCAGGGCAAAAACAGCTCCCATAGGTTCACAGTAGGAGCAGATCCCTGGTACAAAAGACAGATTGACAAAAGAAAACAAATGGAAGTTTATGATCATGAATATTTTATGTATACTGGGAGACACCCAAGGAATGATTCATTCTCAAAGAGATAGCTTTGAATTCCAGCTCATATAACATCTTCAACAAAAACCAGTAAAGTTTTCAAGAAGGGACAAGACAAAGGAGGCAACTTGGAGGAAGGCAAGTAACTGACAGATAAAGGCCAGTTGTGAAGCTTGTTAATGTAGATTCTGCTGGTTCATCTCCAGGCTCACAAGGGGCTAAAAAAGGGGTTAACTGTTGTTTTCCCTGACAGAGAGGGCAGATAGGATATCTTTTGTCTATATACTACTCCAGGCAACTGGAGAGCAGAAAGCTGTCCTGCATCTACTTCTTCATTATCTACAGCTCAACAGTTTGAGAAGGCGTATTCTGGTACCTCATAATGCATCTGCCAGGTTTTAATCCCTTCTAAATAAAGTGAGGTTAGAGATGTCAAACTTCCTGTACTTACTTAAAGAGAAACGATACTACTAATCTCCCTGAAGTCCTTGAAGGAAATGATGAAATATATATGTGTGTGTGTGTGGTGTATAATTTTTTTTTACACCTCTTAAAAAATAAATACCCAAGGAACACTTTACCCTGCAGTTCTCTGGAGCTCTTAGCCCATCAGGAGTGCCAGTTGCAAGCAAACGTGGCTGCCCTCCAACCTCCATGAACAATGGTCCCCAAGGCGACTTGACGGTCATGATTTAAAATACAGCATCAGAATAATGAAGATACTAAAGACTCTTCCCTCTGGCTCCCATGAGTAATGACAGCCTGAAGGAAGGGCTCATTCATTAAGATTTTATAAGCAGAGCGAGAATAAAAGGATATTTGTTTTAAAGAAATTCATTTCTGTCCAGTCTATTCTTACTTTAAAGGAACTTTGTAGAGAGTGTACATTTATCTAAAAAAAAATGGTTAGAATGATGTTCATTCAGTTGCTGCAAACAAGTCTTTTAACTACTCCTGAAATGTTTCATTAGTAGCATTTTGTTCCAAAATTGACTAAGAAGAATTTGTTTTTTGTTTCATTTTTCTAAAGGAATATAAATGTGGTTATCATTTACACTGGGAGTCCAGAAAATAAAATGCTTCCTATTTATATTGACTCTCCCCATCATTTAAAGTCACAATGCTTTTGTGGCCCTTAAATAAGTTGGCAATAATTTGTCACTCAAAACCTACCAAACAGGTAAAAATTGACAATCATACTCTACAAGTGCAGGCCAAGGAAACCTGAAGGGACAGGAGTCCAGTATGATGGTGAGAATAGGGAAAGAGGAGCTATCCTTTAGCACACACCAGACACCTAGTGGGGCCACCTCCTGGAGCTGATTGGTGCCCCACTCCCAGACTTGGACTCTTAATTAAGGGCTTATTTTTCTGGTTAGGCAATATTAGCACAACAAAAGTACAGTCACCCCTTGGTATCTGAAGGGAGGTTTTCAGGGTCCCCACATATCCCAAAATCTACAGATGCTCATGTCCCTTGTATAAAATGGTATAGAATTTGAGTCTCACCTGTACACATTCTCCTGTATAGTTTAAATCATCTCTAGATGACTAATAATATCTAACATAATATAAATGCTATATAAGTAGGAATCTCACTCTATTGTTTGGGGAGTATTAACAAGAATAAAAGTCCATATATGTTCAGCAAAAATGTTTAGGTTTTTAAATATTTTCAACATGAATGCTACTGTTTGGATTTCAAATGTCCCCTACAGGCCCATGTGTTAGTCAGCATTCTATCACCATGACTGAAATACCAGACATGAACAACTAAAAAGTAGGAAATGTTTATTTTGGCTCATGGTTTCAGAGATCTGGTCTTCTGAGCCTGTGGGGAGACTGTACATCATGGTGGAAGTGCTTGGTGGAGGAAATGTCTTACCTCATAAGACATTTTGAAAAGCAAGAAAGCAACAACAGAGAGGAAAAGGCTGGGTTCTCAATATACTCTTTAAGGTCACAACCCCAATGACCTGTTTCTTCCCACTTGGCTCCACCTTTTAAAGTTCCTGCCACTTTCCAGGAGCACTATCACCTGGGGACTGACCCTTCCAGGGACATTTTATATTTAAACCATAAGAGCTGGTATTGGACTCTAGGTCCCCAGGGAGGCAATATTGGAAGGTCTTCTGGCCTTTTAAGAGGTAGGGCCTAGTGGAAAGTCTAGGTCATTGGAGGTGTGTCACTTGAAGGGGATTGTGGGATTTGGCATCTTTTTTGCTTTCTGATCTTGGGGTGAGCATTTTGCTTCTCTACATACTCCCCACCATTGCTATCCAGCACCCCCATCTAAGCAATGGGTTCATCTAATCATGGAATGAAACCTTCAGAACTGTGAGCCAAAATCAACCTTTTCTTTTTGTAATTTGATTTTCTCAGGTATTTGTTACAATAGCAGAAAGCTAACACCTAGATGGGTTCAATACACAGGTACAGAACCACTGCTATGGGGAGATGACCATAATAACATTTGTTGAAGATGTTCCATTTTGCTAATAATTCTTTTATTAGCAATGAGAAAGGAAGGCAGGAAGAAAGGGAGGAGGAGGACATTTTGCCAATATGTAGAAATATTTAGTACTGATTTCAACCTTTCAGTGCTATTGATGATGAATGTTTAATTCACACAAATTTTGTCCTAACATTGATGGAGTCTGTAGTGAACTCACTGACTAGGTACAAACAAACTGATATGCAATTTGCTTACACAACACCAGCATCTAGCTCAAAGATTAGGAGTTATTCTACAAAGATTGTCTGCAGGGGCTGGGATTGTAGCTCAGTGGTAGAGCGCTTGCCTCGCATGCGTGAGGCCCTGGGTTCGATCCTCAGCACCACATACAAAGCAATAAAATAAAAATACATTGTGTCCATCTACAACTAAAAAATATTTAAAAAAAAAAAAAAAAGATTGTCTGCAGACAAAGCCAGCCTGTGAAGCAGTGGAAGGTATTCTCTCATGTTCCTCTCTGAACTGTGAATTTTCTTTGAGAGCAAATGATTCATATTCTAGATGATCACTACTAATCTTGAGCTGCAAGTTATTTTGCAGTTGTACAAAAAGTTAAATAATTGCTCTTAGCATGTTGGCTCTAATAACAGAAAAAAGTAGTGAAAATTAATAATCAAAGATTAATGATGCAATCTTATTTCTAATTCTACTTCAATTTTACTTTATTTTGTTTTATATTTTAGGTACTGTGGATTGAACTCAGGGTTACACTACCACTGAGCTATATCTCTATCCCTTTTTTTTATTTTGAGGGTGAGTACCAGGGATTGAACTCAGGGACTCTCGATCACTGAGCCATATCCCCAGCCGTATTTTGTATTTTATTTAAAGACAGAGTCTCACTGAGTTGCTTAGCGCCTTGCTTTAGCTGAGGCTGGCTTTAAACTCGCGATCCTCCTGCCTCAGCCTCCCAAGCCACTGGGATTACAGGCTTGCGCCACTATGCCCGGCTCCCATCCCATTTCATATTTTATTTTGATACAGTGTCTTGCTAAATTGCATAGGCTAGACATGAAAATGAAATCCTCCTGTCTCAGCCTCCTGAGTCACTAGAATTGCAGACATGTGCTCTGCACCCAGTTTGCTATTTTTATTTTGAGTTCATTTTTAAAATTCAATGTTGAAAGTGATATTTTGACTGACACTATGAATAAATGTTTGGCAGAGCAGAGTATCATTATAAAAGCCATGATCTCCCTGACTGACCAAGCTGACAGCAGAAATGTACTTGGACTTGATTAAATATGAGCATATTATTCATAATTGTATCCAAATAAATTGTGATATCCTAGAAATAAATGCAGAAGATGTAATTGTCAAAATTTTAAAACCTGGGCTGGGAGTACAGCTCAGTGTTAGTGTGCTTGCCTCACGTATATGAGGCTCTGTTAAAAATAAAGAATCTTTTTGTGAATAAAAACAATTTCAGCTTGACTATTGTGCCTTCTCTTTCATATTTATTTTCTTTTCACACAGTTGAATCTTGGAACTGCTACTTTGACATCAAAAAAGTAGTCTAAAAAGTTTTTGACTTTTTTGTTGTAAGTGAATTCTGTATATTTTGGACACACGATTCTTTCAAAATCAATTGGAAATCTTTAATCTCAGTATTCAGCAAACAAAAAACTTTAGCTTTTGAAGGTTCAGGAAGTTGCTATTGTTGAAACAATTATGTGTTATCATATATAAATTGCAGTGTGTTCAATTTCTTCTTTTAGAAGTCAGA
Organism: Xerus rutilus; assembly: GCA_028644305.1. NCBI lineage: Eukaryota > Metazoa > Chordata > Mammalia > Rodentia > Sciuridae > Xerus > Xerus rutilus. The sequence continues at coordinate 94,953,267 of CM053407.1, forward strand.
TTTATTGAGATAAAAATTACATATACTAAAGAGCCTCCCTTTTAACTGCTTAGGTCGGTTCTCAGCTCCCTTCCCCATCTACTGCTTCAGGCCTAAGTGACCTCTGATCAGCGTTCTGTCACTGTCATTCTTTTTAAGCCGCCTTTCATAGAATTTCATAGGAATGGAGTGATAAGGAGTCTTTACATCTGGCTCATTGGACTTCCCATGATGGTGTTGAGATTTACCCATGTTTTTGTCTACATCAGTCCCTTCATTTCATTGTATGGATCACACTTTATCCTACTTAGGGAAGTTTGCTTTTATTTCAGTTTCTGGCTACTGTGCATATGCGGCTATAAGTATTCCCAAAGGAGCCTTAGTGTAGACATGTTTTTACTTCTCTCAGGTAGATTGTTTGGAATGGAACCGCTGGCAGCAAGAGCACTTGTTTTACTTGGTAAGAAACTGCCCAACAGCTTCCTGACATGCTGTCCTGCTCTGCCTTCCCTTCAGTGGTGCATGAGTACTCTCTTTTGTTTCATAATTATATATTAGGTATGATTGCAGGCTTTCGGGATGACAGGATACAACACAAAGACACTTAGATAGATGAAAAGCATAAGCCTTTGCTACTTATAGCTCCAAACAAGAAAAGGCTGCCACTCGAGGCTTACAGTACAAAGCATCCAAGGACAATTACAGCAAGTTGGAACTACAAGAGACACCTGTGGAGGACAAGTGGGGTGGAGGGCTTGACAGAGCTAGCTAGGGTTCCTGGAGTTGGGCATTTTGAAGTTACAAGTCAGAAGGGGCCATTCCTGGGTACCCAGGGGCCTCTGTGGTTGAGTGTGTGTGTCTTATTTAAATTCAGGAGTATGAGAACCTGATAAAGGAAGTAGTGAAGGGACTTAGGAAATTGTCTGTGGAGGAGTTTGAGAATTTGCAGTCATGACATCAAATCTGGGTAAAAACACAACCCTTGTGAAGTGTAATATGACACAGGTACTCCACATTATTGCCACCACTTGGTATTGACAGTGTTTAATTTTAGAAATACTAGATGGTCTAGTGTGCTTTAATTGGTATTTCCATTACTACTGCTGATGAGCATAGTTTCTTATGGTTTATGGTCATTTGTACAGCTTATTTTGTGAAGTGCCTATTCACATTTTTGGCTCTTTTTTATTAAGTTTTATGATCTTTGTTGTTAACTTCAAAAAGTTAATACAAATCCTATCATGTGTGTGTGTGCATGTGTGTGTGTGCAGTCTAATATAATCTTTTCATTTCTTAATGATATTTTTAAATAACAAGTTTTTAAGTTTGATGTTGTCATTTATTAATTTTTCTTACATGGTTTATGCTATTTGTGTCCTATTTATGAAACATTTGGCTAATCCGAGGTAACAGAAATTTCCATTATTGTCTTCCAGAAGTTTTATAATTTTAGCTCTTAGATTTATTGGTCTGTGTTTTTGTATAGGGAAGGAGGCAAGAGTTAATGTTTGCTTTGTTTCCACGTTGATATCCATTGTTTCACCAACATTTTTTGAAAAGATAATCTTTTCCCCTTGACTATTTTTGGCCAAAATGAAATTGTCGTGTAACTATGGACCTATTTTCAGACCATCTGTTATGTTGCATATCTATCCTTATGTCAATGTCAGACTCTGTGTTACTTTAGAATTATTTGAAGTCTTGAAATCAGAAACTGGCAAACATTTTTTAAGTTGCTTTGACCTTTGCATTGTCATAAAAATTTAAAATCAGCCCATCAGTTTTGACAAAACCTGTGTTTGGATTTTGAATAGGATTGCATTGAATTTATAGATTAGTTCTGAGGGAATAGGTTGAATTTTCTAATCCATGAACATGGCCTATCTCTCTATCTTGTTTGCTTTGACAGCTCAAGCCAGAAAGTCATCTTTCTCTTGCTTGAGCTCTTCATGTGTTGGGAAATCCACAAGGGCAAAATAACAGCAAATTCACAGATCTGTTTTGGTGTACTTTGTTTTTCGAAGATTGACTTCCTTGTTGTTACAAATACTCTTTGGTTAGTCCCTCAGAGTCTTTCCCACACTACATACTCACTTATGGGTTGGCCAGGCATACAGGTAATTTGCACTCAGTTTGAGGGCCTCCCCTTCTTGGTCTCTCTCATGACATGCACCTCCCATATTCCCAGATATCCTGCGAACCGTAACTCTGTCACAGGGAGACTGTGATTTTCTGTGACTGAAGTAGAGAGGGTACTGGGAGCACCTCAGGCAAAAAAGCCACAAACTCACAGTTCTTACTCTTTGTTGGGGGTGGCTGTTCAGAACAAATTTTCAGGCTTTTTGCCTGCTTTGGGAGGTTTTTCTTATACCTCCCAATAGTTATTTCTTTCTAGTTTTCATCATAGTTAAAGTGAGCAAGTTCTTCAACTATGCCCCACCACTGTTTTCAGAAGTCTTCTACTTTCAGTTTTCAATATAAAGATCCAAGAAGGCTTTAACAAGCTCAGTTCAGTATTCTTATCTATGAAATCTTATAGCTCAAAAAGAATAAACTTCTTCTAAACACCTTAAATTTTTTTTAGAAAAGATCGTGCATTAAGTCACAAATAAAATTTCAGTGGATTCAAAAAACGTAACTCATAGTCATTCAGTAATTAGACACTGGGTTTGATTCTCAGCACCACATATAAATAAATAAAATAAAGATCCATTGGCAACTAAAAAAATATTTAAAAAAAAAAGAATAAGTTTTCTTATATATACTAGTGTGATTCTAAGTATAAGATGTGGAGATAACAAGCCAGAGTCTGACTCTCACAGTGCACAAATGGATTGTTTATAAATATCCAGTGTTTTAAAAGTGTCCTCTTCTCAATTATTTTTAGCTTAAAGAAGAGAACATATTAAAATTTTATTCAGTTTAGATATTAAGAAAATAAACATCACATAACAAAACCAGTTATATATCTCTACATTAATGTTTTGTTATATACTACAAATGTGGTATGAAGTTGTTAACAGTTACATTTTAAAACATTTTAATAAATTTCTTATACATCTATATAGGTTCGACTATTTGAAAGTTTGAAATGTTATACACAAGATGACATCATTTAATTGATTCTGGCATCAGATAAGTATATTACATAAATTTATTTTTTGTTTTTTGGTTTCAGCAAGTATTGTGTATTGTTTGCCTTATAATAAATTTAATGTTATATGAATTTGTATATTTTCTTAAGTAAAGTTTTCATCCTAAGCAAGTTCAGTTTTCCAAGTTAGGAAAACCAATGAATTCACAATTATTTTTTTCTTAGGTTTTTATTTAGTTATAAATAAGCATAGTTTATCCCTATAGCCTTCCCAGATTTCAATATATTTATAATACTTTCAAATTTTTTAGTTTATTTCTTGGTTTACCTTGGTCTTTTATCTTCTATAAATACAAATATCTTAAATTGCAGTTGGATTTTTGAAAAGGACTTGTGTCTTTGTTTAGATTTTATGTAGTTTTCCTATTCTTGGGTTTTATAGTCAATTTTGACACTTATGCAAGTAGAGTGATATTTTGCTCATTGTTTAGTAGGTTTATGTATTTTAATTTTAAATTTTATACTCAACATGTTGTTTACTTTTGATTTTTTGTTCATGTTAAATCCAGTGTCTTTTTTAATAAAAGTTAGTCCAGCCATTTTAGTATTTTATTAATACTAGACATTGTAGGGGTAAAGGGAAATCTCTCCCATTCCCTGTCAGTGTTCACTGAAAGAACTGACAAAGATTAAGTAGTAGAAAAGCATATAAATGGATTAACCTGCAAAAAGGGGAGATCACAGCTCAGGGAGAATCAGAGGAATGTGTTACATACATAACACTATCCACAATCTTGTATATCCCTTTTTTTATAGGGAAAGGAAAGACAGTCTTGATGACTTGCAAATGATTATTAGGGAATTATATGGTCCTGGGAACAGTCCTTTGGGAACTGGCATGAGTCCCAGGGACAGACATCATTTTTTAAGGGGAGTTGCTAGTCTTGTCCTTTTTTTATTCCTATGTTATATAGAACAATAATTCTTTATTTTTCTTTGTATCAGATTGGAGGAAATTGCATGTTATTAAATTTATTTTCTAAGATTTAATTATGTTGAAATAAGAAGTTTTCATTATTTTCTGCCATTCTTACCATTATATCCTATTAATAGAATCACCATTTAAGAGGTCCATTTTGTAGAATGAGCAATTATAACTCTTCTGTGTACTTCTGTGTAAGCTTCATGGCTCCCCTGTCCTTCGGGATACTTCTGCAAATCGAGCAAGGGGACACCCTCCTCTGAACAACCCTTTACATCTTATTTTGTTTTGTGATGCTGGGAAATAAACCCAAATCTGCATGCATGTACTGAGCTACCTTCTCTCCCCCACTTAGGTGTTTAGTTTTTTGCTATTAAACATGATGCAGAATGACTTTTGTTCTCTTCTATATTCTGATTAAGGCTTTTATTGAGGCATGGCTTACATACAATACAATGCACAGATTTTAATCATTCATTTAAATTTTGATAGTTATATACATCTACCTAATCATCATCCCAGAAAGTTCTTCATGCATGTTACTGCATGGGTTCCAATTCACCAAATTTCTATCTCTGTAAATTTTTTTGGTAGCTTCAAGATATTATATAAGAGGAATATTATGTAAGAGGAATTACAGAGATGTTTTGTGTCTACTTTTTTCATACAACATATTATTTTTGAGATTCATCCATGTTGTTGTGCTTACTTGTATTTTGTTTCCTTCTTCTTGCTGAGTAATGATTCCATAGTACAAACAAACTAGTTTGTAAATCTCTTCTCTTGCCGATGGACATTTTGTTTCTTTCCAGTTTGGATCAATAGTGAATAAATTGCTATAAATATTTTCACACTGGTCTGCTATCTCTCTTAAGTAAGTATTAAGGAGTGAGTCATGGGTTAGACCTGTATAAGTTATATGAAATTGCCAATTCTCAAAGGGTTTGTATGATTTTAAGCTCCTACCAGCCATGTATGAGAGCCCAGTTACTAAACATCCTCACCAACAGTTGGTATTGTCATTCTTTCTAAGTTTATCAACTGTAACGGGTGTATGCCAGTATCATGTGTATTAAACTGGGTCTGGGTTTATTTGCTGTGTAGTTCAATTTGGTTATTTATTTATTATGGTTTTTTTTTCTTCCTGTATTCTGATGCTTTGACATATGGGGCATTGGTGACCCTGGAGGGATAGTCTCTCCACGTATTAGTCAGTGTCTAGAGATAGTAAACAACTTGCTCAGGAGCACACTTTTAAAATATCAATCAACAAATCCAGAACACATCTCCTGCTCTATCCACCTCTGCAGTGGGCTGTCACCTTTGGACTGCTACCCCTGCCCTCGTGTCCTATTAAAGTCAAATACCAGATGACTAGGAAGAACCCCTACACCAGACTAGGGCAAACCAGCCAGCCCTAGGCCAGCTTGCGCAGCTTCACTTGTTCTTTCCCATTAAAACCACAGGCATGTTTCCTGCCCATAGATCCTCTCTCTGTGCCTTTGTGATAGAAACTGGCTCTTCCCAGTGCACTCCCCAAGGTGGCAAAACCCCTCCTCTTGGGAACTGTAATAATTGTCTCCTGATCTATCAGCCTTACTCTACCTTACATTTCTCTTATTATACCCTATTTTAGCCCCCACTCCACCCCTGTTCTCACTAGCTCTGTTCATGGGGCTTCTGGTCCACTATCTTACCCTATTGCCCTTGGAGGATAGCTACAGCACTCTTAGTTACAGACTTCACAGGTTTTTGGGGTGTCGCAGCACCCCTGCACTTTCCCAAATACCCCATGTTCACTTGGAGAAACTGTGGCAAATGGCCAATGTTTGAATGCAGACTTACAACTGGCTTGGGCTATGCTTGTGTGTAAGGCAGTCTGCTCTCTCCATTGAAATCTGCCATCACTTTATCCCTGCCTGAACAGCCTCTTTTCTCTTGTCACTCTGTGGTGATGAGGGCAGCTGTGAGTATCTGCTTTCAGGGAAAGACTTATCCTTTCTGTCTTTGATCCACTTTAGCCTCTTTGCGTTCTTAGCTCTTTAGTGAACAGACAGATAAAAAACAACAATAACAACAGAAGCCTAGGGTTTTATGGTTAATACAGCTCCTTCTTATTCAGGTGAGCATGATAGTCTCTGGAGACTTTTATATGCTAACTGGAAGCAGGACTTTATATTGATTTATAGATATATCATTACCTATCTGCAGGTTGTTGCTATCCTCTCTAGATAATCTGCTTCAGATCTCTGTTGCTGCTTATAATGATTTTTATAGCTGTGGAACTGTGTTTGTAGAATTTTCTCCTCTGCTTGAGCTACTTAAACATTTTTCTTTTGCCTTCAAAAGTCAAGTAGACAGTGTATTGGCACATGCCTGTAATCCCAGCAACTGAAGGCTGAGGCGGGAGGATTACAACTTCAAGGCCAGCCTCAACAACTTAGTGAGACCCTCAGCAACTTATCAAGACCCCTTCTCAAAATTAAAAATAAAAAGGGCTGGGGATGTAGCTTAGTGGTAAAGAAACCCCTGGTTCAATGACCAATAACAACAACAACAAAGAAAGAGAAGTCAGACCAATTCAGTGACTGCAGCTGTAACAGCCTTCATTTAGACCTTGCTGGGCTCTTCCTTGCTATTCTCCCCGTCTTCAAAATCTCCAGGAAGAAATCTGAGGCATTCTCCTTTTTCTTGTCCTTGGCATATCATTGCATCTTCTACTTGGTGTTTGAAAAAGAAACTCCTTAAAAAGTAGGATTCCTGGAGCAGAAGAAAGGTCGTTCTTTTGTTGGCTCTTCCATGGGTCTGTGGGTGCTCTCGGTTGTTAGAATGCCCTGATTTCTCTGGAATGTTCATTGTATCACATGCTGAAATTCTGGAATGTGATTTCAAAACTTATGAGTTCACCTTATTATTTTGTTGTTGTTGTTGTTGTTATTCCTTTTCGATATTTGTCAGCAGTCATTTTTCTTGGGATAGCATTTACCTAACATTACTCTTCCATTATTTGTCTCTGCTCAGTTTAAATTCTGAAAAGTTCCTTAATTCTCACTTCCTGACACTTGGCTTTTTAGCTGCTGGACACCATAGTGTGTGCTTGTCGGCTTCTCCTAAGGCACTGAGTGTTTTGTTTTTGTTTTTGTTTTTTTTCATTTAGCTGAAGAAGTGAGCAAACTCTTCCAGGACATCATGCAGCTCCTAGGCCAAGTGAGCCAGTGTCCAGCTGCCTGCTTTTCTTTGTGTCACCAGATAGGCTGCAGGTGGTGATGATCTTTCTATCAAAACTTCTCATTACTTTTGGAGTTTTTCTAACTAATTTAGATGTGGATTAATTTCTTTCTTTCTTTCTCTTTTATTTTGGAATATTACTTGAAAGGCACTTGAGATTGTTGAGATTATTATTATTATTTAAAATTATTTCAGTGGCATTTATAAAGAGAACCATTTTGTGTTGTCCAGACCTCAGGATTTAAGACTGTTATGATAAATGTTGTATTTATTAGCATAATTATTTAACAAGGGGATACTTATTTTACTCAGAATAAGGAAAATGTTGGGGCTTCAGGGGAGAAATGCTATAATAATTTAGTACAATTGGCTTTTTGTATACATAGGGTTCCACATTTATGGATCAAAAATGTTTGCATCTGTACTGAACTCCACCCCCATAAATAGCATTTAAGATGTATAAGATATTATAAGTAATCTAGAGATGATTAAGTGTATGGGAGGGTGTAAATATTGGACCATTATATAAGAAACTTGATCATCCATGGGTTTTGACCCACAAGGGTCTTGAAACTAATTGCCCTTGGGTGCCAAGGAATAATATTATCTATAGAAAAGAATTATTCTGCACAACACCAGGGGGCCTCGTGGGTAGAATATACAACTGGACAATTTTGGCTCCATGTGAAGAGAAACTCCTAATAATGAGGAATAACCTCCACTGAAATTGGCATTGAGGAGTGTCGAGCTACTAGAAGCAAGTGGAAAAAAGGCTCAGTTACTGAGAAAAGAGAGACTCACTTCAGCAATGACAGTGAGTTCTATCAACAAGATGATCAACTGTCAAAAAGATAAATCTGAATTTAGAAAGGACAGACTTTTATTCAAAAAGATTATTGAAAGGTGGAAGGGACTATTAGAGTGGGGGGAAAGGGCCATTGTAATAGGAGGAATGGACTTTTGTAATAAGGGGATGGCTTGTTGCATTAGCAAGAGGGGCTTATTGCAGTAAAGGGAGGTGGGTATTGCAATAGGAGGAACACCTTGGCTGAAAGATCTTCAAGCAACCAAAGAGGCAAAAAGTGGTTTCCTTTAGTAGATGGGAGTAGAAAAGACTAGAAGGAACTTGATGTGGGGAAGTGGGACAAAAGAGCAATGCAATTGGATTTAGATCAAGGAATATTTTACCTAAGGCCACCGTTCTCAGGTGGGCCAAAGCTCAGGGGCCTGGAGGAAAGTTAACAAATGTTCTATTCCATTTGAGCAGTGGGGAAAAAACACTTCAGCTAATCATGTATGTGGCAAAGAATGGGAATTTGTAGGGTCTGAGTCTGGCCTTGCCATATGTAGACAAAGAGCATCATGAGTTTTATCTAAGTCATATGGTGAAGGGTGATTCTTTGCAGTTGGCTCTTTTCAGGAATGCGAAAGGATGGAAGTTTTCTTGATACTGTCAAAAGATAAAATTATAACAAATTGCTTAAAGATCCAGTTGGCTTTTGTTTATGATTCTAAATCAGAAAACATCTCATTTTACTCAATGGAATTAATATGCTGGAGAGCTCAGAAGAGGAATTTGACTCATAGGCTCAAAAGGGCTGAGAAAAGTAGAAAAGTAATAAGTGACTTTGTTGTTTCAAAGTTATTTTTCTTATATGGTTAAAACAGAGAGGACTTCTTTATTTTGCTGACTCAGTTGACAGAAGTCTCTTGAGTTTTAGAAAACTAGCCCATTCCAAAGTTCAGTTTGATAACCTGGTACTTAGATCACATGACTCCATTTTGGTTTGGTCTGGTCTTCTGGGACTTAGAATCTCAGTACAAAATAATTGCCTTCCATAAACATTGTGCAACAACCCTCAGGTATAAAATTCAATGTTGTCAAGACTCTCTTAAGTTTTATTAGCTTCTTGACAAATGACTGGGCCCACATGTCATTTAGCTTTCTTGGTCATGTGCCAGGTACCTTCTGGGCACTCCACTAGACCCCAAGACTAAAAGTTTGAACCAAAAATTGACCCTACCCAAAGGAGATCACAGTATTCTGTGGTGAAGGACACTTCTAGAATTGTAGCCATGGACTTTGTGTGTCTTGAGTTGGAAATGTATAAAATCCAGGAAGTCAGGATGTCCAGTGTAAAGGAGACAGATCCAATGTTATGATGATAGGCCAATATTTGCCATGCTTTGCATTTGTGCATGAGACACATGAAGCATAATTGCAAAAAGTTTAGTCTGAACATCTAGATTAACAGAATTGACATTTATTGTCACTGAGGGAAATGTGAGCCTGACAAGAAGGACAGGAGGGAGGTCAGAAGTTCAGTTTCAAGTGTAAATTTGATAATCCTTTCAGAGATCCAAATCACTTTTTCGAGTAGAGACTGAAAGTATGGAATTTAGAGATGGGATTTGGGCTAGAGTGGTGAATGTGGAAGTGACTTTTGGATCATCATATTCAGGAGCCATAAAATGGACCATGGAGACCATGTACTTGTTGAGACAAACACTGAAGCTAATGGGTTATAGGCTGATTCATAGGATTTGGGAAGGAAGAAGGCCCGCTATTTTCCAAAACAGTCCTCTGATCTATGAGCGGGGATATTCTGATTAGCTGAATAACATTGTGTGGGTTATGTGGGCCTTGGGGCAAAATTCAATGTTGATTTGATGCAGTTCATTGGCATGTTTCTTTGTCCTCTATCCATTATGCCCACTGGCTAATTCACTCCCAGGGGACTCTGTGGGAATCAAATAGTTCATTATATGGAGAATGAATCTAAGCAGAGAGTTTTAATCATACATTAAGAGGTCCTTGCAATAAATAAGATGCAAAGCTGTAAGAATAATATTAAAATTATGTAAATATATACTCATACAGGAAGTTCATTAGCAAGTTTATTACATGACAAATTTGTTAGTCCTACTATGTGCCAATGTCTACGTTACATGCTGAAGTATACATGGAAAATAGGGTTTAGGCCACATGGCTGATGGAGCTGAGATTTATGAAACCATCCTACTGAAAATACTGAATGGTGGGGATATCTGTACATCTTTATTTTTCCGTCTATTAAAAGATACACAGATAGGAAGATGTTTGAACAAAAAAGTAAGTAATATCCCCCAAGCGCTAAAAATAGAAGAGTAAAAGAGTAATATCAGACCATCAATACCTCAGAGACTCTGAGAGTTTGCAGCTGGCTAGAGGCCCCAAACATTAGAGTTGTGATCCCAGGTGGGAACATAAAATTGGGGTGTAAATGCTGGTAAGAAGCCCTAAAACAATTTTCTCCACATGACTTTCAATCTAGATTGTGTAGGGAAGAGTGGAAGGGAAAGATATTTAAACCCCTCCATGGGCTTGGAGTTCAAGTTTTCTTACACGTGTTAGGGAGGAGGCAAAGGTCAGGGTCAGACATTGTCAGAGAGAAGCAGTGCTGGACAGTTGTTATAGATGGCAAGACAGATTTTATTCAGACAACTGCCATAAGACAGAAAGTTCCATACACATTGAGCTCAACTCCAACTAAGATAAAGGTGATTGAGAGTTTTAGAGAAGGAGAGGGAACAAAGGGGACTGAGGGAAAGTGAGCAAAAAAAGTACCAAGGGGCTTTGGGGAATGTGGAAAATTATAGCAGGGAGTGAGTGGAGCATTACTGAAAATGGCTGGGTAATGTGGGTGGAGTGAGGGCACATTTTGCCTGACACATTTGGTAGAATTCTGTTTTCTTGAGCAAAGAGTCATCACAGGAGCTGGGGCTGTCTGTAGGGACACAGCATGGTGCCCAGAAAGCCAGGCTAAACATTGCTCAGGACTCTTGGCACAGTGTTCGGGTGAGTGCTCTGTGCTTCATGGGAGTCTGCAGCACACAAAAACATCTTGACATGTAGAGTTCTGACAGAAGGATGCTCAAACCACTCTAGTGAATTTTCACAAGTCAGGAACAAAGGAATCCCCCTAAAAAAATAAAACTGAGTGATTAGGGAAGATCACAATGAAAAATTATAGTTAGCTCATAAGATTGAGTATAAAGGCATAGCAAGTGATATTGAAATGGGGGAAAAGATCTATGACCTAGCCATAATTACAGTTGGAGTTATAAAAATCAGAAATTCAGTAAATAATTATATTACAATATTGAAAGCTTAAGTGAAATAAGCATTTCTTTGAGAAATGCAAATTTTTAAAATTGATCCCAGAAAAACATAAAAACCTAAATAGACAAGCAAACATTAAATAAATAGAACCAATTAGTTAAATTTTTAAAATCTGCTCATAAAAAAGTCTAGATTATTCCACATGTAAGTTTCATCATCTTTTAAGAAATAGATATTCTTTGTATTTTTAAAAACTATTTGGTGTTTGCAGGATTTGGAACTGTCTGGACTCTAGAGAACCAAAAATCTTTAAAGACAATATCTGTAACTCAATCTCTCAGACATAAATACAACAATTATGTCAGAAAATAACACCAAACTAAATCCATCAGTATGGATTGTGATCAGTTAGAGGTTGCTCATGAATTCAGAGGTAATCACAATGAGAAAATCAGTCGAAGTCATCACATTAACAGGTTAAATAAGAAAAGTATGTGGTTATTTCAATAAATTCGGTAGAAATATATAATAAAATTCAGTCCCCAGTCATGACAAAAAACATAAAGCCTTCTCCAATTAGGAATAAAAAGCAAAGTTAAAATTTTTGATTTATTGTGCAAACAAAACAATAAATCAAATATATTTTAGGTGAAACATGGTGAGTATTCTGTTGAATCAAAGGAAAAGCATAGCCGTTCTCACCATTTTATTTATTTATTTTTATTTTATTTATTTTACAGTAGAATGCATTTTGGTATATTGTACACAAATAGAGCACAGCTTCTCATTCCTCTGGCTGTACATGGTGCAGAGTTACTCCAGTAGTGTAGTCATGCATGTATATAGGTTAATTATGTCTGTTTCATTCTCATCATTTTCAATTCAACACTTTATTAGAAATTCTAACATATATGATGAGATGTAGTAGACATGAAAGGAATAAGAATTTGAAGAGAAAGGTTTTTTTAGAAGATAGATTATGTAGAAAATCCTAAAACTGTATAGATAAGCCATTAAAATTAAAGAGAGCTCACTAAATTGTTGATAGAAAACTCAGTAGTCTTTCTATCAAAAACAACTAATTAGAAAATACAATAGATGACTGAATATCACTGGAAAGAAATACAAACTATTGGTATTAGTTATCTTTCTTAAAAAGTTATTAATTCCCTTTTGTTTCCTATTTTAGTCATCATTGTGTTATTGTAACAAAAGTTAATATAATCAAACTTCAAAAGAGAAAAGGTTTTATTCATTTATACATGCAGTGCTGAGAAAGATCTAAAAACTTAAAAATATTAAAAAAAAACAAAACAAAACAAAAAAGAAAGATTCTTTCAAAAAAAAAGAGAGAGTGCCAGGTGTGGTGGCTCACACTTGTAATCCCAGCACTTTGGGAGGCTGAGACAGGAGAATCACGAGTTCAAACCCAGCCTCAGCAATGGCAAGGTACTAAGCAACTCAGTGAGACTCTGTCTCTACATAAAACACAAAATAGGGCTGGGGATGTGGCTCAGTGGTTGAGTTCCCCTGAGTTCAATCCCTGGTACCAAAAAAAAAAAAAAAAGAGAGAGAAAGTTTATTTTAGCTTATGGTTTTGAGATTTCAGGCTTATGATTGCATGGTCCTATAATTTTGAGCCTGTGTTAAGGCAGTTCATCATGAAAGCAGCATGTGATGGAGGAAGCTACTTACCTCATAGCAGCCAGGAAGTGAGAAAAAGAGAGTTGGGAAGGGGCTAGAGTCCCAATATCCTCTTCAAGGACACATCCCCAGTAACCAGACTTCCTCCCAGCAGTCCCTATGTCTTAAAAGTTCTGCCACTATCTGATTGCACTGCAGGCTAAGGATTAGGCCTTTAATATGTAGATCTTTGGGGGACATTTATCCAAACCATTGTACCTCATTTATATGTTTTTTCCCATTTGCTATAATTGCCATTATTTTTTGTATCATAAGAAAAAAACTGAAGTCATGCTGCCATGACTAAATCCTTATACATATAAACAAAGATAAATTAAATGGCTTTAGAGGAAAAGCCATTTCCTGTTTCTCCTTTTTTGGATGTTGACTCATACTCTGAAGATGATAATGAAAGGAAGCCAGATGAAGAGACTTAGTTAATATTTTTTATTCTAGGTTTAAACAAAAGTCTGGGATGCTATTCTGAGATTATTCCAATATGGCACTGTGCCACCAAATTTAATTTGGATAGAATGTTATAGGCAGATAAACTCAATAATTGTATTTATATTTGCAAAAACAAACTGATAATTTTTCCTACTAAAATAAGTTAAGAGGTAAATGTGTAAGTTGATGGCTTCCATTAATGTATTTTACTTTCAGATTTTGATCTATGACTTACATTCAAATATATTTAAAGTATATACTTAGGTGTGCAGAGAAATTATAAAAAATTTTCTTGAAGCCTGGAAAAAGTCTGTCTAAATTTTATATACAAATAATACAAACATACTGACGAAGAAACCAAACCACTGTTTAATTGATAGGCACGTCTATGTCGTGTATTCTTTGCAGAGGGAATCCTCACTTAATGAGTCATAGCCAAGTCAGGTTTCCACACCACCTTCTCCTGCCCTTGAACTAAATGCCAAGAGTCATAGTCATGACAATGTATACACAACTACTTTCTAAAGTCTGTAGTCACTAAATACTGGAATTTGTAGTTACTTGGTTTGTGTGACATTACAAATTGCCTTCATGGAAGATAATGTGTCAACCATTGAAGTGAGTTGCAAAACTTAACAGAAAGACCCAGTTCTTTTCAGACATTTTTATTATACATATTCCATAGAGGTAAGAACAATTTAAATTAAGAATTGCAATTGTGATAAACATTGAGGGAATATTTAACTAACCACCACTCCATAGGACTCAATGGACCATGCATTTCTCATACCGACTTGAGTGATAGATCTTAATTAAATGTAGACATTCTTGGAGTAATTGCTAATGATTCTATTATCTTTTGCAAAAAAATGATATTATATGCAAGAAAACCAAAACAGCAAGTGACCTGAATTAAGTGCTTATAGTGCCAGGATAGTATGGATATCCCCAGGACATATTAAGGACTTTTGGGTCCCCTCTTATTAGCTAGCCTTAACCTCAGATTTTTCCTTGGAATTTCTGAAGGTAGGTCAGGTGGTGGAGAGAGTGCTGGACTGTACCACCTCATGGGTCCTAGAACTGGATGGAGGTACAGTGGTGAGGGGATGTACCTCCATCCAGTTCTAGGATGTACCTCCTCCCATCCTGATGGGAGGTACATCAGGAAGGATGCTTTGAAGATCAAAATTGGGAATTATACATGAAGAGCAGTTTTATTCATTTCACCTCACTTCAATTCAAAAAGAACTGGACAGGCTACTGCAAGATATGGAATACAAAGAAATTTTAAAAATTGTTGAAATAATACAGTCTGAGAGGGAGTAGAAGAAGATAAATCCAGTAGTAAGATTATGATCCAAAGGTCATATACTCTTATCAGAGATGAGACACAAATTTCATTTTGAATTTTCTCATAGACATGGGAGTAGAAATCTAATCCATTGTATAACTCATTGTGTTGATAATAAAATTTAAAATGTCTTGCTTAGGAAAACCATATTTATTTCTCATTTTCAGGCCCAAGAGACATGTCCCCAATATATGTAATATAATAAAAAATCGTTTCAATCCTTACAAAAAATACAAGCATAAAGTTAAAACACTGCCTATAAACATCTTTCATGTACATTTATAGGGTGGTGCCAAGTGCAGCTCAGTGGAAGCAATTTGAAGGGAGATCATTGCCCTCTAATCCAGAGTAGCCAGTCTCAAATGGTCTGGCTTAACCTAGGTGTTGAATTCACAGCCACTTTGGGGCACAGGACTGAACATCCTGAAGGCCTTCTGTGACTCTCACAAATATGCAAACTCTGTGATAAGATTTCAGAGGCATAACTAGGAGTCATAATATCTGGTAAGTGTGCTAGGAGAACAAAACCATGAAAGGTGAAAACACTATGAATGTGAGACATTTCTCACATGTGATTCTTGAACACTGGTTTGAGAAACACTTATAAAGAGACTTTACTCAATTATTTCTTTTCATCACATTAGTGCTCTTTTTTATTTCCTTAAGAATAACTGGTTGGCCTTTTAAGGGGTATTTGGAGATTGACCAAGGAGTGTCAGGTGAGAGGGGATTTTAAAGGCAGACTGATGTCTCTGCATATCTGTGTCAGTGAGGGCAGCTGAGTCCCAGGGGCTGCTGAGGCTGGAGTTGGGGCTGCTGATACTGGGGATGTGGATGTTCACAGCAGGGATTCTTCCAGTGGCTAGCAAAGGAGGGCTCACATTGGTAGACAGGATTCAAGGTTGGAAATTGTGTGGGGCTTTCTACTGCCCTTAGAGGAGACTATAGCAATGTATAAGCAGCTTTTTGAGGGAAGGCTTAACTGACATCCTCATAAAGTTGCAATAGTCATGGTAAGAATTGTAATTTATTTTTAAGTTTCCATGATTTTCTGGGAGCTTTTAATCTATCATTTAAACTTCATAGTGATTCTGCAAAATAAATATAATACACATTCCATAAATCAAAAACAGGCCTAGAAGTAATATGGAAGTCATCCAAAGTCACATAATTATTAATATTGCTATAGACTGAATTTTGTACACCCCCTAAAATTTTCATCTGAAACTGTAAGCCACCAAATAAACTTTTCCTCTACAATTGTTCTGGTTGGGTCCTTTAGTCACAGCAGCGAAAAAGCTGACCAAAACAGGTTACAGGCATCCAAAGGTTTGATGGTTCCAAATGAAGGTTTTGTTGTACTTTTGTTGTACTCTACAGCCTGGAAGAGAACCCTCAACATACACCAACCCAGCTCTACCTGGGTCTTGGACTTCCCAGTCTCTAGAAGTGTCAGAAAAAACTCTTGGGCCAATCTGTGGTATTTTATACTGGCAGCCCACTAGACCGATACAAGAACACAAAGGCAGAATTTCAATTCAGTCCTGATGCCCCCTGAGGTCAAATTGATGCCATGGTACATCTGAGGCAGTGATGTTTACATACAATGTATGACATTATTTAATTTATATAGTCTTTCAAACATGTTCGAATGCCATCAAAACTGAGAGGAATCAAGCCTTGGCTTACTCCGAAATATCTGTAACAACACCAGAATTTCCTGTTTGCACTAAATTATGTTACACATTCTCATGACTAAATCAGAGAGAAACCAGAAAAATTATTGAAAAACTTCAATATTGAAACCAAAATAATTATTGGAAAAACCTCTAGGTTCCATCTGGAAAAGATGTGGGTGGAGGGTAGCCACCATTAAGCAAGAACGAAAAGAGATTTTCTTTGATGCCAGAAGTCCCTTGGATGGTGTCCAGGGTCAGAAGGTCCAGGACTGTATGTGTTGGATCAGTGCAAGAGTAACATGGTGATGTTTAAAAATGCCTTGAGAAGAATGACAATTAAAGTTACTTGACAAAGGATAGGACCTTTGACATGAGCCAAGTATAACATTGGGATTTGAACCATATGTTTCAAGGTGTGAAAAACCTAAGATTATGTTATGGTTTAGATATGGTGTCCCCCAAAAGCCCATGTGTGAGGCAATGTAAGAAGGTTTGGAGGAGAAATGATTGAGTTATAGCCTTAACCTAATCAGTGAATTAATCCCTGATGGGATTAACTGAGAGGTGGCTAGAGACAGGTGGGGTATGGCTGGAGGAAGTGATTCACTGGGGGCGTGCCTATGGAGTATAGGAGAGTGGAGTCTTTCTCTCCTTTCTGACCATCATGTGAGCTACTTTCCTCTGCCACTGTGATATTCTACCTCATCTCAAGCCCCTGAGGAATGGAGCTGGCCTTTTATAGACCGATACCTCTGAAACTGTAAGCCTCCACATAAACTTTTCCTCTACAATTGTTCTTTAGTCACAGCAATGAAAAAGCTGACTCAAACAGGTTACAGGCATCCAAAGGTTTGATGGTTCCAAATGAAGTTTTTGTTGTACTTGTTTAAACAAAATGAATGATTTCTAGGATCAAATCATATCTTTCTATGTAAAGGCTGTGGTGAGGCCCCAGGAGCATGGGGTCAAGTGCACCTCCCTCTCCCTGTATGGGTCATTCCTTCCTGCACAGCTACTAGACTTGCTCAGCTGAAGTCCATTTCCTCCTTCTGTCACATTGCACATTATATTCTATATGAGGTGACTATTCTTTGGCTAGTGATAGAGAAAATCTAGGATGCAATTTACTTAGATGGCTTGCTAAGAATAAATATCATTCTCTGAAATGATTATCATAATCTAGAGTTCCAGAGAACGTGAGTTGAAGTGAGCACTCCCATCAGTGAGCGTAAAAAATTCTAACCTTTTTCTGGCACATACCCTTGCATATGTATTGAGGTTATAATTGTCATGTAGCGTCTGCTTTATGGAGCTCATCATATTTGATCAGTGACTGATTCTGGATAGATACAGTGGCTTAACAGAATGTATTGGCTGTTGCTTGGAAGCCACAGATTGGTAGGGAGCCATTTAGGGAGACTCAAGTGCTGTGTAATAATGTTTAGCTGTGGGAGGGAGTGATTTAGGATCAGTGAGCCCAAATCAGTGAGTTAGGTTTCCAAATCAGTAAATGTTTGGAAACTCTTCTGCTTTTATGTATTTTGTGAGCAGAAGGGGTATTGGTATGACTGTTTTTTCTTCCTGAATCACTAGCAGATTGCTTCAGTGCAGTTTCAAGTGCTTTATGCATAGCAAGTTGTTTGTGTTTTATCGTTCACTTATATGAATCAGTCATTCAGGAAAATTCTCCAAATTTTCCAGTTGCAGTTTCAAAATACTTCAGGTTCACAATGAGTCAATCCCATCCTGTATTTTATTTTTCTCCAGTCTCTCTCCAATCCCCAAGGCAAAGCTATAGCTCAGTCCCAAGCTGTCTTCCTACCAGTGCAAGCTGGTCAATACCACAGCTGGTTAGAATGAATGAGTTCATGGGTGTGCCAAGCACAGACCAAATGACATTAGGAGGAGAGCTAGAAGAAACACCTTCCTCTTGATTGGATTCCATTCAAAAGGATAGGAGGTTGACATACTTGGTTCTCTTTGAATGCATGGAGGAGTGTGGGTTGATATTTTTTTCTGCCTAGATTATGAGACAAATGCATATAAGGTCTGTTCTGACCCAGGAGGGATCCCACAGCAAGTGGTCTTAGTGCTCCAGGACAAGTAACCAAGGCCAGGAAGGGGCTGACAGTTCCCTATTGACAAATGAATTCAGCTGTGATCATGCTATGAAAACTATCATTTGCTTGATATAGCCTAAGATGTTCACAGTTTTGTTTGTTTTAAGTAAGAAAATCAGGCAAAAACAGAAGCAGATTATCATCTCAAAGTACTGCAGTCAAGCAAAAAATATATTTTTCACAGTGAAAAAAAGAAATTAAATGGTTTGGTGGAATTTAAGGTAGTGCTTAAATTTGGATATACAATTCTCACTCAAACATCTGAACAAGTATCTTTTCTTTGGAAGTTTTATGCCTCAGAACTCTTATATTACAGTGCATATTGTAAATCTCTGTGAAAGAATAGAGAAAATTTCCTATAATTTGGACATGGAGATTTTTCCCTTTGAATTCCTAATGGGACAGATGTTCTATGTGACACCCTGGGAGGCCCTGCAATAGATATTTACTTACCACAGATTGCTTTTCTTCTGATTTCCTCATTCTATTTGATGTCATTATCCACTTATTTCTTATAATGTATAATAATATCTCATAGAGATTTTTTTTTTAGGAAATCAGTGAATCTGTGTTCTGTTGCTATAACTGAATGCCACAGACTATATAATTTATAGAGAAAAAGGTTTATTTAGTTTCATGATTCTGAAGGCTGGAAAGTTCATGATTGTACAGATACATCTGATGAAGTCCTTCCTGCTGGTAAGTACTCTGAAGAGTCCTGAGGTGGCAGAGGGCATCACAGGGTAAGACAGAATGCCCAAGCTCAGATCTCTCTTGTTCTTAAAAAGCCACAGTCCACTGGGACAAGTGTCCTACCCTTATGTACTTATTCAACCATGATTACCTCCCAATACCATTATCAGATTAACTTTCCACCTTTTAAATAACTCATGATGAGAATTAAATTTCAACAAGATTTTTGATGGGGATATTCAAACCACGGCAACCTCTCAAGTTTCTGAGTGAGGAGAGGCTATCCATGTACCACAACAATTGTTCATATTATATATGACATAAAATAAGCCCCTCTTATGAGAACATTTTAAATTCATCTTTTTAAAGTGATGATATTAGGATTGCATAAATATTCAATAAATACACACCAAAATTTAGTGCATATGAATAAATGACTGTCATAACACTATTGCTCATAGGAGAATACTAATATGCAGGGAATAAAAAGAAATTTAAAACTATATTATCTACTTTAATGTATTTAAATTTTTAAATGTCATGTCTTACTTTTATTTTATTTTTAATTGAACATTGGATATAATAATTTAGTCAAGTCGCCTTAGGGAAGAACCTAAAAACTTAGGAATAACATAAGAGAACAAAAGTGGGAAAGAAACTGTTTGGAAAGGCCTCCCACTGAGACTCAGTGACATCACAGCAAATCTACATCCATGCCTGTATGATTCTGCCAGAAGAGCCCTCTATCCTAATTGTGCATTAGTGAGCTTAACAAAATTCATACAAGAATATTGTGGACACTTGCACAATAACTTTCATTAATGTTTTTGAGAACAAACATTAATCAATAATTGTTGTAAGTCCAGTGTTAGTGATATATATCTGTGAAGACTGTGAAATAAAGGAAAGTTTTATGTTGTGATTTTGGCCATGTAGCTTTTTTTTATTATTAGTTCTAGTTAGTTATACATGACAGTAGAAACCCCTTCAATTAATTGTACACAAGTGGAGGAGAATTTTTTGCTTCTCTGGTTGTGCATGAAGGAGACTCATACCGTTTGTAAAATCACACATGTACCTAGGGTAATGATGTCCAACTCATTCTATCATCTTTTCTACCCCTTTGCCCCATCCAAAGTTCCCTCACTCATCACATGCCTCCTCCATATGTATTAGTATCCATTTATCAGAGAAAACATTCTGCCTCTGGTTTTTTGAGATTGGCTTATTTTGCTTAGAATGCTATTCTCCAACTCCATCCATTTACCTGCAAATGCCATAATTTTATTCTCTTTTAATGCTGAGTAATACTCTATTGTGTACCACATATGTACCACAGTTTCTTTATTCATTCATCTTTTGAAAGGCATCTAGGTTGCTTCCACAGTTTAGCAATTGTGTATTGTACTGCTATGAACATTGAGGTGTCTACATCACTGTAGTATGCTGTTATTAAGCCTATAAAGTATAGACTGAGGAGTGAGACAGCTGGGTCAAAAGATGATTCCATTCCAAGTTTTCTAAGGAATCTCCATACTGCTTTCCAGATTGGTTGCACCAATTTGCAGTGCCACCAGCAATCTATGAGTGTGCCTTCTCCACCACCTCCTCACCAAGATGTGTTGTTGCTTGTATTCTTAATAACTGCAATTCTGACTGGAGTGAGATGAAATCTTACAGTAGTTTTGATTTGCATTTCTCTAGTTTACTAGAGATGTTGAACATTTTTTCAAATATTTGTTGATCAATTGTATATCTTCTTCTGAAAAGTTTCTGTTCAGCTCAGCCCATTTATCGATTGGGTTGTTCTGTTGGTTTTTTTTTTTTTTTTTTTTTTTTGGTGTTAAGTTTTCTGAGTTATTTATATATCCTGGAGATTAGTACTCTATCTGATGTGAATGTGACAAAAGTTTGCTCCCCAAATGTAGGCTCTCTGCTCACCTTATTGATTGTTTTGCTAAGAAGAAGCTTTTTAGTTTGAATCCATCCCATTTATTGATTCTTGATTTTATTTCTTGAGCTTTAGGAGTCTTGAGGAGTCTTTTTAAGGAAGTCTAGGCCTAATCCAACATGATGAAAATTTGTCCTACTTTTTATTCTATTAAGTGTAGGGTCTCTGGTCTAATTCCTAGGTTCTTGATCTACTTTGAGTTGAGTTTTGTGCATGGTGAGAGATAGGGGTTTAGTTTCATTTTGGTGCATATGGATTTCCAGTTTTCCCAGCACCATTTGTTGAAAAGGCTATCTTTTCTCCAATGTGTTTTTGGCACCTTTGTCTAGTATGAGGTAACTGTATTTATGTGGGTTTGTCTTTGTGTCTTCTATTCTATATCATTGGTCTACATGTCTATTTTGGTGCCAATACCATGCTGTTTTTGTTACTATAGCTTTGTAGTATAGTTTAAGGTCTAATATTTTGATGCCCTCTGTTTCACTCTTCATGCTAAGGATAGCTTTGGCTGTTCTGGGTCTCTTATTTTTCCAAATGAATTTCATGATTGATTTCTATATTTCTATAAAGAATGACATTGGGATTTTAGTTGGAATCACATTCAATCTGTATAATGCTTTGAGTAGTATAGCCATTTTGACAATATTGATTCTGCCTATCCAAAAGCATGGGAGATCTTCCCATCTTCTAAGGTCGTCTTCAATTTCTTTCTTTAGTGTTCCGTAGTTCGTTTTCATTATAGAGGTCTTTCATCTCTTTTGTTAAACTGATTCCCAAGATTTTTTTTTTTTTGAGGCTATTGTGAATGAGGTAGTTTTCCTAATTTCTCTTTCAGAGGATTCATCATTGATGGATAGAAATGCATTTGATTTATGGGTATTGATTTTATATCCTGCTAGTTTGCTGAAATCATTTATTAATTCTAGAAGTTTTCTGGTGGAATTTTTTGGATCCCCTAAGTATAGAATCATGTCATCTGCAAATAATGATAGTTTGAGTTCTTTTCCTATTCATATCCCTTTAATTTCTTTCATCTGTCTAATTGCTCTGGCTAGAGTTTCAAGGACTATGACAAATAGAAGTGGGAAAAGAGGGCATCCTGTCTTGTTCCATTTTTAGAGGGAATGCTTCCAATTTTTTCCCATTTAGGATGATGTTGGTCTTGGATTTTGCATAGATAGCTTTTACAATGTTGAAGTATTTTCCTACTATCCCTAGTTTTTCTAGTGTTTTGAACATAAAAGGGTGCTGTATTTTGTCAAAAGCTTTATCTGTATCAATTGATATAATCATATGATTCTTATCTTTAAGTCTATTGATGTGATAGATTATATTAATTGATCTCTGTATGTTGAACCAACCTTACATTCCTATAATGAACTCCACTTGATCATGGCGACTATTTTTAATATGTTTTTGTATGTGATTTGCCAAAATGTTATTGAGAATTTTTGTATCTGTTCATCAGATTGGTCTGAAATTTTCTTTCTTTGATGTGTCTCTGTCTAGTTTTGGTATCAAGGTGATATTAGCCTGTAGAATGAGTTTGGAAGAGTTCCATCCTTTTCTATTTCATGGAATAATTTGAGGAGTATTGGTATTAATTCTTCTTTGTAGGTCTTGTAGAACTTGGCTGAGAATCTGTCTGGTCCTGGGCTTTTCTTGGTTGGTAGGCTTTGGATGGAGTCTTCTATTTCCAATTGATCTGTTTAAGTTGTGTATGTCCTCCTGGTTGTTTGGGTAGGTCATATGCCTCTAGAAATTTGTCAGTATCTTCAAAGTTTTCTAATTTACTGGAGTATAACTTTTCAAAATAGTTTCTAATTATCTTCTATATTTCAATATTGTCTGTTGTGATATTTCCTGTTTCATCATGAATTTTAGTAATTTGAGTTTTCTCTCTCCTTCTTTTCATTTTCTCTCTCCTTCTTTTCACTTTTTATTTTATCATTGATTTCTAATTTCATTCCATTATGGTCAGATAGAATGCAGGGTGGTATCTCTATTTTTTGTATTTGCCAAGACTTGCTTTGTGGCATAACATATGGTCTATTTTGAGGAAGGATCCATGTGCTGATGAGAAAAAAAAGTGTATTTGCTTGATGATGGGTGGAATATTCTATATATGTCTGTTAAGTCTAAATTATTGATTTCTTTATTGTGTTCTATGGCTTCTTTGTCTAGTTTTTGTTTGGAAGATCTATCCACGGGTGAGAGAGGTATGTTAAAGTCATTCAGTATTACTGTGTTGTAGTTTATTTGATTCTTGAAATTGAGAAGAGTTTATTTGATATACATAGATGCCTCATTGTTTGGGGCATAGATATTCATGATTGTTATGTCTTGTTGATGTATGATTCCATTAAGCAGTATGAAATGACATTCTTTATTCCTTCTGACTATCTTTGGCTTGAATTCCACTTTATCTGATATGAGGATGGAAACCTTTGGTTGTTTATATGGCTCATTTGAGTGGTATATTTTTCCCATCCTTTCACTTTCAGTCTGTGGATGTCTTTTCCTGTGAGATGAGTCACTTGAAGGCAGCATATTGTTGGGTTCCTTTTTTTAATCTAATCTGCCAGTCTGTGTCTTTTAATTGATGAATTTAGGCCATTAATATTCAGGGTTATTATTGTGGTATGGTTTGTGTTCCCAGACATTTTGGTTTTTAGTTTTTAACTTGACTATGTTTTTCTATTGATTGGCCTTTCCTTTGAAGATTTTCCTTTGTAGATCCTCCTTTTGCAGATTTTCAATGTTGTTTTTTATTTCCTTCTCATGGAATATTTTGCAAATAATGTTCTGTAGTACAGGCTTTCTTGCTGTAAATTCCTTTAACTTTTGTTTATCATGGAAAGTTTTTATTTTGTCATCAAATCTGAAGCTTAATTTTGCTGGATATAAGATTCTTTGTTGTCATCAATTTTCTTTCAGAGCTTGGTATATGTTGTTCTAGGATCTCCTGGTTTTGAGGTTCTCAGTTGAAAAATCTGCTGATATCCTAATTGATTTCTCCTATATGTAATGCAATTGCTCTATCTAGCAGCCTTTAAAATTCTATCTTTATTCTATATGCTAGGCATTTTCATTATAATGTGTCTTAGTATAGATATGTTGTAGTTTTGTACATTTGGTGTCCTGTAAGCCTCTTGTATTCGATTTTCCAATTCATTCTTTATGTTTGGGAAATTTTCTCATATTAGTTCATTGAAGAGGTTGTGCATTCCTTTGGTTTGAATCTTTGTGCCTTCCTCTCTCCTGATTATCTTAGATTTGGTCTTTTGATGTTATCCCATAATTCTTAGATGTTCTGTCCATGGTTTCTTACCATCTTCATTGTGTGGTCAACTTTATTTTCAAAACTATATATTTGTCTTCACTGTCTGAGGTTCTGTCTTCCAAGTGATTTATTCTTTTGGTGATGCTTTCTATTGAGGTTTTTATTTGGTTTATTGTTTCCTTCATTTCAAAGATTTCTGTTTGTTTTCAGAATCTCTATCTCTTTCTTGAAGTAATCTTTTTCTACCTGTATTTGCTCTCTTATCTCTTTGTTGGTGTGATCAATGGTTGCCTGTATTTACTCACTTAGGTCATTCTGTATTTCACAGATTATTTTAATTATGTACATTCTGAACTCCTTCTCTGATATTTCATCTACTATGCTCTCACTGGAATCTTTTATTATAGTATCTTGGTTTGGCACTTTCCTCCCTTGTTTTTTCATGTTGTCTATTTGTCTTCCTCTCTTGCTGTGCAGATCTGAGGTATTGCAGCTTCTACCCTATAATCTTTTAGTGTCCCTGTAGGTTACCAATACCTCACCTTTAAGGGGGATATCAATGTTTACAGCGCTCAATGCAACCAATATGCAGCCATAATTCAATTAGCTTCTATTTTGACATTTACAGTTTTGTCACTATAAACTAGAATGATGAGTTCAGTTATCTTCTACCATATAGCCAGTAGGTTTGCATAAGTGTTTATGGTTTCTAATGGTGGACAGAGAGGGGGTAGGCTGTGATACTTATGAGGTATGATGTAACAATATAGAGGTATTAGATTATAGGACTAGTGAAAGGGTAATCAAAAGAAGTTGGCTGTTAACAGTAGAGAAAAGAGAGAGAGACAACCCCATGCAAGGCTCCCTGTTGCCTCTGCAACAGAATTGTGACTGTTAGCTCACCTAGTAGGGATACCTGTGGTGCAATTGGTCCAACAGGAACCTGGTGATGGTCTTTCAGGTCCTAGTTGTTGTCTCTAGATGGAAGTGGCCATGTCCCTAGTTAGTGGCAGCAGTAGCGTCAGGCCTGTAGTTACCTTGCTGTTGGGCTTCCAGGCCCCAGTCGGTGTCCCAAGGTGGAAGCTGCCCCAGCTAAATATGGTGGAGGCAGCAGTGAAGGTAACACAAGATGACAGTGGAGGTGTCCCAAGATGGAGGCAACCACTTTCAGAGATAGGGCTGGAAGGATCAGCTGATGGCATTGGGTGGCCTATTCAGTGATACCACAGTGTGGTGTGCAGTGCTGCAATGGTCAGCTGCCTCCTGGCCCTGTCTGATGTCCCACAGTGGAGATTATCACATGGGGAGGGCTATGTCAGTGGCTGCAATGTCCCAAGATTGAGGCAGTTCGGGTAGAGCCACACGTTGGTGAATAGGGAACCACAGCGCAGTGTTGCTCTCCAACAACAGAGCGCATGGTGCAGCAGGCCTCTCCAGGTCTCTGGCAGCCTGGCCGTGTGGCTTTGAAGCCTTCTTTTCACTATAGACAAGGATGAGGCCTGGTTTATGGAGGCTGGTGCATCACTATATAAACTAGTCATGTTTCCCCTTGCTCCCATGGCTTAATAAATGATACCTCATGGCCTTATCTACCTTCTCTTCTCTGAAAACTTATCTCTTACTATAACCAATAAGAAGTGGCAAATACAGTCATTCCATTATTATTCCATACTCACAGAAATCCAGATTCAAGTTCTGGGTTAATTTATTTTTTTATGGATGAATTGCTTTTCTTAGAATCCAATTCCCTAGGCACATGAAGCTCTCTGGTTGCAGGTTAGAGATACCACACCCAAGACTTCAATGAGGGAAGAAGTTCAGCAAGGTGCATCACTTTGTTAAGCAAATATTTTTGGAGATTCTGTGCAGATGCAATTTCTTATCATTCAAGAGATAAAAGGATGTCTCATTAATGATCTTAGCCAGCAGTGTTCCAATTCAGATCATTGACCAAGACAACATTATTTACTTTACTGAAATAGCTAAAACAAACAAACAAACCAAAACTGCCAACAGTCAGAATTACTCTTCAATGAATCATCAGACTTCAGTAAGTGGAGAAAAGGCTTTCCATTTGTGGTACCCCATCGTCAGTGAAGACCTATGTTTGTTGTTTTAGTCAATTAATTTCCTTCCATTTTTACTACAGAAGGACCATTGATGTGAAATTAAAACAGCAGTCATGGAAGAGGGCCCATGCACAGCACACTGATGAGGTGTTGGAAACAGACCATTTCATACAGGGAATAGGACATCCTAGAAGATCTTAGTTCATTCTGGGTGGGCTTAGTTAACTTGCCTCAATCCTTAGGATAGTTATTTCTAAAGAAACAAAGTGATATTGTTTAAAAAAGCAATGTGTATTTTTGGAACCATCTCAAATACTTTGGAAATATGGATAAAAGAGATAAATTTCATAGAGCAGAGCCATCTTTTATGACTGCCAAGGAAGCATTTAGATCAAAACATCCACAGTGACAGAATTCTTTAGTGAAAGATTCTTTAGTGAAAAATCTTGATCAATACATAATAAGAGAAACTGTGTGTGTATGCACATATATACATACTCACTCACTCTTCTTTTCTGAATGCATGTTCTAATCTGCTGCTCCAACATAACACCTTCATATCTGTGGCTCTGGGCAGACCAACCATACAGAGAAAAGCTACATTGTCATTCTGATGTCTGCCTGGTATTGGCAAGTACTCTTGGGTTTAATTTTGTCAGACTTTGTATCTAGAGTATCAGTGAGGGTTGGTATCTTGAAGTTAGGTGTCTTTTTGAAGATTGCTCTCTGTTTGTGGTAATTCCTCTAGATCAATGGAAATTCTCTATTTTGTTAGTATCTGACTGATTTCATAGACACCTTACCAGAATACCTTAGATATATTCCTTCATTATTCTATGTTTTATACATTTTAGTAGTTAAACCATAAGATGTCAAGAGTCTGCTGTTTTACTAGTGAACGAGGGGCATAATCACAGGTGCTAAAGTTGAAATTAGAGGTTGTACATGAGCATGCAAGTTTCCATAGAAATCGGAGATGATTAACAGATGGATGGAGTACCAAAAGTTGTGTATTTTAACCACCTCCCTTTATAAAAGTGGAAAACATAGCCAAGAAATGGGGTAGAAGTGACTTACTCAAGGTAATGTGGATGCTGTATTCTGGGTCCACTGAGCCCAAACTAGAGAGTCTGAAAGGCCACCACTCTTCCATACTACCTTCTTGTTTTAGGGTTTATTTTTGTTACTATTTCATGACCTAATAATAAGCAGAAATTTATATTCATCAATGGACATAAAATTGAGTAATGTAGAATAAATATTGCCCAGGGATGCAATTGATAAGATAGTCTTTTAGAAGTGTATCATATCCACATTAGTTGACTACAGAACCAAGCCACCTTGTCAGTCCCTGACCACCTTGACTTGGCTCATGTGGAACCGTGAAAATAAGGTTAATAACTTAGTGAGACTTCCCAAATGTAAATACCGTAATGTTTTAAATGGCTTTAAAGGTGAGGCTGTTACAAGCAATGCTGTAATCTCAAAGTGCTCTTACTTTATCATCATTCATAATGATGCGGAAATGTTCCATACCAACACCCAAAGCCCATTTAGAGTATGAGGTTCATTTCCAACCAAGTAGATCTCTCCACTTGGCAGACCTACATGCACCTAAACACCATGAGTTCTCCCTCCTTTGCCATCTCCTCCCCAACAAAAATGACTCCTGACTCTCTTCTCATGTTCCCCACATTCATGGACCATCAACTAACCAGTTCCACTGCCAAAGCCAGAATTCTCCATTGGCTTTTCCCCTTCTTTCATTACCTTACACTCAGCTCCAAACCCCAATTGAATTAGTCCTAAATCTCATCTTTCTTAACCCTTTGATATCTCTGAGATCTCTCCATCTGCCAGGACTCATGACCTCAGCCTGTACTCTCCTTTTCCCACCCATCCTCTGCATGACAGACAGACTGATTTTTCTGAGATGAAATTTTTCTGATATCACTGCCCAACTTGAGTCCTTCCATGACATTCTGCAGCATGAAACACAACACTCACCCTCAGCTTCTCATTCCAGCTCTCCTGTGATCTGGCCTTTACCACACCTCAATAACTGGTGCTTCCGCACCCATATGCTGGGCCAGTTCCCCAGCTTCCTCATTTAGCTGTAGCCCTGCAGCACTATGTTGACCAAGACAAATGGCTCTCTCCTTTTCTCCTTTTTACATTGTGGTATTATCATTGCCTTATTTCCTACACTAAACTGTAAGTACCATCTAGACGTTTTCATCTTAGTATTCATGGTACCTGAAGAATGGATGACTCTTAAGTCTCTGTACTACATAGGGGTTGAATTAATTCACAGTTTCTTGACATAGGAATGCATACATTTTCTGTTCTTGATACATATGTAAATTTTCCTGAGCATCATTTGACAGCGAGAAAAGTAGATTTCCTAATCACTCTGACACCTTGGCAGTTTAGTGTAGATGAGGTAAAATATTATGATACAAATATCTGATTGTTTTTCTTTGAAGGAATAATTAGCAGTTTGACAGCTTGCATATGTGAATTATTCAGTGTGAGGCTGTAAATTTCCTACCTGCATAATTTAACTCTAGCTTGCAGTGAACAGAAGGTCTGTGTTAAAGTGTGGATGCCTTTGAAAATGTTGGCTTGTTATTTGCCAAGTGTTTTAAAAGAACAGTGCAGAGATGAGTTTGTTTTAAAAATAATAGATCTTAAAAGTGTCACTGCCAGGGTATATGAATCCTCTGTGGGATATAAAATTAGGAAATGAAAAATGGGAGCATTTTATAATATATGACTGATTGGCTATGAATTTACATCTGACTAGTGTGAGCTCTGAACTCTGACAAGTTACTTATCATCTGTAATTCTTAGTTTTTTTCATATTTAAATTGGTATAAGTATGTTACCTGTATTGTAGAATTGTTGTAGTGAGAGTCAGATAGCTGATGCTGTGTTACCAGAGCACATAGCCTGGCAGTGGTTTCTGTTGTCACTGTGTCCGTACTGAGGGCATGGGCTTGAAAGATACATTTTATTATTGATGGATAAAGCAAAGTCAACAGACCATGAGATGATTGCCTGTGGAAAGAGAGTCCATTCTACTCATACATCCCCAGATGAAAAACATAAACATGGTGGACAACACAGGGAAGCATATGTCAGTCAGACAGCAGAAGAAGCCAGAGGAAGACAGGAGAAAAGCCTTGGTCATAGTTTCCTCAGGAAGTAACAAACAGGCAAGGCAGGACAAGTAAGGCTTAGGATTGGCTAGTTTGGATAATTTCTGCAGGCTCTGGGACACAGTACTGTCCCTAGTTTCCTCTTACTCAGATCTAGAGTGAGTAGAGCAGGTGGAGAATGGCCCCACTGTGTGAGCACCCCATGGAGGAGGTGAGGATGGGTGGGCTCCAGATGAATTGGTTTGCCTTTGAAAAGCAGCATGCTCACAGGAGAATCCTTTATTCTCCAGGAATGGCTAAACCTGGAATGGCAGGCCCTCCAGGGTCAGCAATGCTCCAGATGTCACAGCATCAGGATGCAGAGAATACAGGTCAAGTAATACAATCTGTCGCTCCTCAGGATCCTCTGTTCCACTGTCAGTCACTAGTTACACCCAGTCTCCCAGGGAGAAATCTGACAAGTGTTCATTTTATCTGTTTGATACTCTGCCTGACTAGTTGGGGAGGCTGGAAGACAGGGGTTGAGGGTTGAGTGGTATATGAATTTTCACCTGTGGAGCAGTCAGTGACACAGCACTAGCTGCTAAGGTAGTGTGGTGCCCTCACCTCCACTCACAGCCTCCCATAGCAGGATCTATCCAAGATCTACTCTCTCCCCCTGTGGCAGTTCCATATGTCCTCTTCTCCACACATAATAAGAAGCAGGAGATGCTGTGTAGCCCCCAGGAGCCAGGACACTGATTCTGGATGAAGTATCCCGACATATTTGTATCCTCTCATTCCAAAAGTCCTGGTTCAGACTTAAATGTGAGCAGGGGAAAATGTCCCCTAGTGGGCTGGAAAATTGCAATATGTTCTCATTTTGCAATTTATTATCCACTTTCTCATCACCTGCTTTTAAAAGCCATCTTTTCCTTTTCTCTCACTTGTAAAATCTTGCCAAAAATGTGGGCAGGCTATCCTCCATATCCATGGGTTCTGCATCTGCAGATTTAACCAACCATGGATGGAAAATATTTGGAAAAATGAATCATGTCTGTCCTGAACCAAAAAACAAACAAACAAATAAAAACAAACAAAAAAAGAAACAGACTTTTTCATGCTATTATTTCATAAATAATACAGGATGATAGCTACCTCATTTTATGTAAGGGACTTAAGCATCCTGAGTTTAGTATTTGCAGGGCATCCTGGAATCAATATCTTGTAAAGCTGAGGATCTATGAATCAATAACTATCATTTCCCATATCCTTAGGCCTAATATGTTCAAAATCAAACCCTTTTATATGTTTTGTATGTATCATGTTTTTCATATATTAAGGGTACAAATTGATACTTCGGTAACTGTTATCTGGCCCCAGAATTATTTTTCTTGCTGTAAATTAAATACATTTTAAAAAATATAGTCAAAATGATTATGTTTTATCTAAATTATTAGATCAGAAGGGAATCTTGGCCCAAAAAACAAACAACAACAAAAAAAAACCCTCTAAGAATATTTCTAGAATTTCTTTCTCTTTCTCTGCTTTTTTTTATTTGTTTGTTTGTTTACTTGTTTGATACCAGGGATCAAACCCAGGACTTTGTGCATGCTAGGCAAGTTTCTATCACTGACGTATGCCCATAGCCTTATTTATAGAATTTATTAGGCCTCATGTCTCTTTTATAATACCATATAGATTTGCTTAAAATTTAGAAAATGCATATTGATTATATCCACTCTATAAAGTAGCCAATTGTTTATATTTCTCTTCAGGTCTTGCTTATTTATATAGGGTAAATAGCATAGAGCTACATTCTTGTGATTTTTTTGTCCTTGTACAGTATTTTGAGTTTCTCAGAGTTTGACTTACACACCCTAGTAAGTCACACTCCACAGACTTAAACAAGACTCAAACTCATTTCCATAAAGCCAGCCATAGGTATCTACCTCACTAGGGAAAAAACGTACAATCATTAAACCTTGACTTGGCAGTACTCTCATCTTTTATAAACCAATTTCCACTAGAGGAGAGTGGAATATAGTTAACTACATTTATATATCTGTTCAAAAGTCACTGTTTAGGAAAATGGGGCTAGAGAAGACCAGAGAATGACCAAAAATGGGAGTTTAATTTGCTATATGTCCAGAATCTGCTCCTGAAGGCTCCGAAAGTGATTGCTAAAACTGAGACCAGAGTTACAGGGAGGGCTGCTCATGGACCTGTAAGTAGGGCTTGGATTTCAAGTTCACATTTTGTGTGAACCATTAGCAAAAGGGTTTTTCCTACATGCAATTTCAGCTTGTAAATGCATACCCTGCTTTCTGTTGTTCCTTTCTACCCAACTGAGAATCTGTCTGAGAACATGAGCCATTAGATCAGGTCTGATGCTGGTTGTTTACCTTCACCATGTGGTAGCTGCTATTTATTTCAGGGATATTGTGGATTTTAATGAAAGCCTACAGGATGGACAACCAACCAGAGTCAGTTTGTTCTACTCCCTGAGTATGGCTCACCAGGTGTGATTCCTGCTCATACTGGATCCATTCTCATTTTCTAAACTATAAATACACTGGAGGCCCATGTGCTGGAATTGAGAGGATTCCAAGAAGACTGAGCACAGTACTGCAGCATGGTGTGCAGGAAGGCAAGCATGTTACCATAGCACAGTGCACAAGAAGACTGGGTACAGTATCATAGTATATTCTGCAGGGAAATGGACCACAGGACCATGGCATAGATAAAGGAAGGATAGCACATTATTAAAGCATGGTGTGAAAGAAGGGTCTGTTGTTAGTGAAGATGTGAAAATAAAAAACCATTCTCCTCACACCACTGTGAGAGAAAGGATGCTGTCTCACAAGCATATAAACAGAAGGAGAGGAAGACAAATTTATTATGTGCATGGGAACATTGTGTGAAAAAAAAGTTAATACCCCTGAGATCTAGAAGCACATCTACTCTCTCCTTGGGGGAGGGGGTATATAATCAATGTAGGGATAGGTGGATGGCTTTTGGGAAAGATGAAAAGGTCCTCATCAGTTAATTGTCCCTGGCCCCATGTGCAGAGAAAGAGACCAACCACACAGCGGCCCCCCATCTACCAACCAGTGGCTGTCCTTGCCTATTTCCATCTAGAGACAACAGCCAGGACCAGGAAGATCATCCTCAAGGTCCCTGCAGGCCCAATTATACCAGAGGTGAGGTATTAATAACTTGCAGGGACACTATAAGATTATATGGTAGAAATTGTAATACCTCAGAATGGAACTGCTAGAGAGGAAGACACATGAACGACATGAAAAAACAAGGGAAGAAAATGCCCCAAACAAGCTAAGATGCTACAATAATAGAATCCATTGACAGCACAGTAGATGAAATGTCAGAGAAGGACTTCAGAACATGCATAATTAAAATGATCTGTGAAGCACAGAATAATATAAGAGAACAATTATAGGCAACAATTGATCAATCCAGCAAAGAGATTGGAGAACAAATACAGGCAACAATTGATCACTCCAACAAAGAGATTAGAGAGCAAATACAAAGATCAAAAGATTACTTCAAGAAAGAGATAGAGACTCTGAACAAAAAAACAAGCAGAAATCCTTGAAATGAAGGAAACAATAAACCAAATAAAAAATTCAATAGAAAGCATTACCAATAGACTAGATAACTAGGAAGATGGAACCTAAGACAATGAAGACAAATATAAAATCTTGAAAATAAAGTTGATCACATAATGAGGATGGTAAAAAACCATGAACAGAACATCCAAGAACTATCAGATAACATGAAAAGACCAAATCTAAGAATTATCAGGATAGAGGAAGGCAAAGAGATACAAACCAAAGGAATGCACAATCTCTTCAATGAAATAATATAAGAAAATTTCCCAAACATGAAGAATGAGTTGGAAAATCAAATACAAGAGGCTTACAGGACACCAAATGTACAAAACTACAACAGATCCACACCAAGGCACATTATAATGAAAATGCCTACTATACACAATAAGGATAGAACTTTAAAAAGGCTGCAAGATAGAAGGTTCAGATTACATACAGGGGGAAACCAATTTGGATCTCAGTAAATTTCACAACCTAAGACCTTCAAAGCCGGGAGATCCTGGAAAAACATATACTAAGCTCGGAAAGAAAATAGGTGCCAACCAAGAATTTCATATCCAGCAAAATGAAGCTTCAGATTTGATGATGAAATAAAACCTTATATGATAAATAAAAGTTAAAAGAATTTTCAGTAAGAAAGCCTGCATTAGAGAACATTCTCAGCAAAGTATTTCATGAGGAGGAAATGAAAAACAACCATGAAAATCAGCAAAGAGAGAACTGCACTAAAGGAAAAACCAATCAAAGAAGAAACCAAGTCAAGTTAAAATCCAAAAATAAACCAAAATGAATGGGAATACAAACCATATTTCAATAATAACCCTGAATGGTAATGGCCTAAATTCATCAATCAAAAGACATAAACTGGCAGATTGGTTTAAAAAAAAAAAAAAAAGACCCAACAATATGCTGCCTTCAAGAGATTTATCTCACAGGAAAAGACACCCATAGACTGAAAGTGAAAGGATAGGAAAACACATACCACTCAAGTGGACCACATAAACAAGCAGGGGTTTCCATCCTCATATCAGATAAAGCAGACTTCAAACCAAAGATAATCAGAAGGGATAAAGAAGGTCATTTCATACTGCTTAAGGGAACCATATGTCAATAAGACATAACAATCATAAATATTTATGCCCTAAACAATGGAGCATCTATGTATATCAAACAAACCCTTCTCAATTTCAAGAATCAAATAGACCACAACACAATAATACTAGATGACTTTAGCACACCTCTCTCACCAATGAACAGATCTTCCAAACAAAAACTAAACAAACAAACAAAAACCCATAGAACCTAGTAATACAATCAATAATTTAGAATTAGCAGACATATACAGAATATTTCATCCACCAACAAGTAAGTACACTTTTTTCTCATCATCACATGGATCCTTCACTAAAATAGACCATATGTTATGCCACAAAGCAAGTCTTAGCAAATACAAAAAAAAAAAAGAGAGAGAGACATAATACCCTGCATTCTGTCAGACCATAAAGGAATGAAATTAGAAATCAATGATAAAATAAAAAATAGAAGCTACTCCATCACCTGGAGATGAAATAATATGTTATTGAATGACACTTAGATTACAGAAGAAATTAGATTAAGAAATTTGAAGAGGTAAATAGGAACTCTGATACAACATATCAAAAATCTCTGGGACACTATGAAGGCTGTGTGAAGAGGAAAGTTCATTGCATTGAGCTCATTCATTAAAAGAAGAAAAAGTCAACAAACAAACAACCTGACATTACATCTCAAAGCTCTAGAAAAAGAAGAACAAATCAACACCAAAAGAAGTAGAAGACAAGAAATAATTAAGCTCACGGCTGAAATCAATAATATTGAAACAAAGGAAATAATTCAAAAAATTGACAAAACAAAAAGCTGGTTCTTTGAAAAAATAAATAAAATTGATAAACCCTTAGCCACACTAATGAAAAGAAGGAGAGAGAAAACTCAAATCACTACAGTTCAAGATGAAAAAGGAAATATTACAACAGACACTTTTAAAATACAGAAGATAATTAGAAACTATTTTGAAAATCTATACTCCAATAAAATAGAAAATTCTGAAGACACTGACAAATTTCTAAAGGCATATGATTGGCCCAAACTGAATCAGGAGGACATACACAACTTAAAACAGATCAATTTCAAGCAAGGAAATAAAAGATGCGATCAAAACCTTACCATCCAGGAAGAGCCCAGGACCAGACAGATTCTCAGCCAAGTTCTACAAGACCTTCAAAGAAGAATTAATACCAATACTCCTCAAATTATTCCATGAAATAGAAATTGAGGAAACTCTTCCTATTCTATGAGGCTAGTATCATCCTGATTCCAAATCCGCAGAAACATTAAAGAAAGAAAACTTCAGACCAATATCCCTGATGAACATTGACACAATAATTCTCAAGTTCTGAAAAGATAAATTAGGAAAACTACCCCATTTACAATAGCCTCAAAAAAAAAAAAAACTTGGAAATCAATTTAACAAAAGAGGCGAAAGACCTCTATAATGAAAACTACAGAACACTAAAGAAAGAAATTGAAGAAGACCTTAGATGATGGAAAGATCTCCCATGCTCTTGGATAGGCAGAATCAATATTGTCAAAATAGCCATACTACTCAAAGCACTATACAGATCCAATGGAATTCCAATTAAAATATCAATATTATTCCTTATAGGAATGGAAAAAGCAATCATGAAATTCATTTGGAAAAATAAGAGACCCAGAACAGCCAAAGCAATCCTTAGTAAGAAGAGTGAAGCAGGGGGCATCACAATACTAGACCTTAAACTATATTTCAAAGCTATAATAACAAATATGGCATGGCACTGGCACCAAAATAGACATGTAGACAGGTCTACACGTAGACATGTAGACCAATGGTATAGAATAGAAGACACAAAGACAAACCCACATAAATACAGTTACCTCATACTAGACAAAGGTGCAAAAAACACACATTGGAGAAAAGATAGCCTCTTCAACAAATGGTGCTGGGAAAACTGGAAATCCATAAGCACCAAAATGAAACTAAACCCCTATCTCTTACCATGCACAAAACTCAACTCAAAGTGGATCAAGGACCTAGGAATTAGACCAGAGACCCTGTGCCTAATTGAGGAGAAAATAGGCCCAAATCTTCATCATACAAGACTCCTAAAGCGCAAGAAATAAAAGTAAGAATCAATAAATGGGATGAATTCAAACTAAAAAGCTTCTTCTCAGCAAAAGAAACAATCAATGAGGTGAACAGAGAGCCTACATTCTGGGAGCAAATTTTTGCCACACGCACATCAGATAGAACACTGATCTCCAGGATATATAAAGAACTCAAAAAACTTAACACCAAAAAAACAAATAATCCAATCAATAAAAGGACCAAGGAACTGAATAGAAACTTTTCAGAAGATATACAATCAATCAACAAATACATGAAAAAATGTTCAACATCTCTAACCATTAGAGAAATGCAAATCAAAACTACTCTAAGATTTCATCTCATGCCAGTCGGAATGGCAGTTATCAAGAATACAAACAACAACAAGTATTGGCAAGGATGTGGAGGAAAAGGCATACTCATACATTGCTGGTGGGACTGCAAATTGGTGCAACCAACCTGGAAAGCAGTATGGAGATTCCTCAGAAAACTTGGAATGGAACCACCATTTGACCCAGCCATCTCACTCCTTGGTCTATACCCAAAGCACTTAAAAACAGCATACTACAGTAATGCAGCCACTTAAATGTTTATAGCAGCACAATTCACAATAGCTGAATTGTGGAACCAACCTAGATGCCCTTCAATAGATGAATGAAACTGTGATATATATACACAGTAGAATATTACTCGGTATTGAAAGAGAATAAAACTATGGCATTTGCAGGTAAATGGATGGAGTTGGAGAACATCATGTTAAGTGAAGTAAGCCAATCCCAAATAACCAAAGGCTGAATGTTCTCTCTGATAATTGGATGCTGATCCATAATGCAAGAGGGGCCATGGGAAGAATGGAGAAACTTTGGTCAAAGGGGAGGGAAAGGAAGGGATGGGACATGAGGGCAGGAAAGTTGGTGGAATGAAATGGAGAAAAAATACCCTAGTTACATGCATGATTGCACATATGGTGTGACTCTATATTGTATACAACCAGAGAAGTGAAAAGTTGTGCTCCATTTGTATATAATGAATCAAAATGCATTCTGCTGTCATATATACCTAGTTAGAATAAATAAATTTTAAAAAATGAAAGGAACACTTGAATAACCAAGTTATTCAATGCACGTGAAAAACTAAGTGAAAAACAATTTTTCATTTTAATAAAATTCCTGTCAAAATTGCAGTGAAATTTTTGAGGAGCTCAACAGAGTAAAAAAAAAAAAAAGTGATTGTCAGTGAAGAAGTCTGTCTGAATGTGAACTTGACCTCTAGTCTCCCCTCCTATGATATGAGTTTAATTTTCCCTATTGGATGAAGTTTCCAGGGACAGGATTCACTATGACTGCCTTCCTTTTGGAGGATCTGTCTTTGGGCAGCTGAGTGGAGCTCCGAGCAAACCCCTTCCTGCATTTGCCATTCGACAGATGTCTTCTGTTTGAAGGAGTGAGCACATCAAAGTAGTGTGTTTTGGAGTGGCATTTCCTGAACACCTTCACTTCACACCAAGGATTTGGAACGGCATCAGTACCTAGGAATTTGTTCTTTACTTTAGTTGTATTATTTAACTCCTGTTATCTGAAGAGTTCCACTGGTGAGTTCAAGATGAAGAAAACTGGCCTGTGCTATGGTGAAGTTTCAGATCAGGGTAGGAGGCCTGTCGTCTTTCTGCAAAGTCCTTATAAGCCAAGTGCTCCTGGACCTATGGGAAAAGTGGTGGCATCCACACAGGGGATGGGTAAGGGCTTTCTGGGAGGTCCTGAGGATGAAGGGTATGCTTGCTCACTTGTGTGCACAAGCTCTTGGAAACACGTGTGCGTGCACGCACACACACACACACACACACCAGCCTCTACAGTTTTTCCTGGACCAGGTCACATCCAATTTCATATCATATAGAAAGTTAACTGTATGTACTTAGGAAGTAAAGTATGGTCTTAAGGGAAAATACTAGTCAAACAACTTGTGTCCAAAATGTCTTCCCTATGTGACTTTTCCTAAATTACTCTACTCTATATAACTCTCAGTTACATCATCTGTACAATGGGGTTCATATATCATTCAGCAAATACTAGCACTCAGCTGGCTACAGGGGATGCACCTGGGGATGGCTCACTGTAAAGGGCTGCATGAAATAATGGAAGTAAACTAAGTACCCTGCTAGATTCATAGGGCTTCTGTAACGAATCACCACAACCTGAGTGGCTGAAAACAGCCTAAATTCATTCTCTCACAGTTCCAAAGGCCAGTAAGTAAGCAGGGTTAAGTCCTTATCAGTTCTAGGGAGAATCTGTTTCAGGTCCCTTCACTGGCTTCTCGTGGCTGGCGGCAATCCCTGGCTTCTTGGACATTAGTCCCCTTCGTCTTCACATGGCCTTCTCTGTGACTTTTCCTTTTCCCATAAGAATACTTGTCAGTGGACTCCTTCCCACTCCCATTCTTATGTTCTCTTAAGCACTGAGGATATGTGACATCCTTATCCCCTATAAGTCATTGCTACAAGCCAGGCATGAATATTTTATCATTAAACCCAAAATTTCCCTGAAGAGTTAGGAAAGTAGTAGCTGGGCAGAGGCCAGAGGGAGACAGACAGGTACCACCTGTTCTGCTTCCTGGGGAGTGGATCATCAGGCCAGTGGCTGGTCTCCATGCTCCATGACCACTGCCTTATCTCTGACCCTTACCACTGGGAGGAGAATCAAATACCCAGTCTCAATAGGTCTTCCTTTCTTTCCCAAGGGTGTTAGCCTTGGGGGTTGGAGTTATAGCAGCCCAGCCCTAGGGTAATGTTTTTCTAGGACCAAGGATACATGTACTGATGACCTCAAGGGTACCAGTTAAAAGAAAAGTCCATCCAGACCTGGGCCAGGGGCTGTCCTTAATGTGTTTGCTCATTGATTTAACAACAGCATCTGCTGTTTGACGCTTACTGGAAGTCTGATGTGTAACCCAGAAATTTAGGGAGATGATTTTATTCCATCTTTTAACCAGACTTTTATAGTTTTCTTAAAACTGAGGAGCAGAGTGACTGAAGATTACTATATAGTGGTTGTTCCTGTTTTTATGGCTTTTTTGAGAAAATGTCATCCTATGGTGTGAGGAATGCTTGGGGTGAGTTGAGAGTGGTAGGTTCACCTCCTCTCTTAGGTGGAGCCCTAATTGGACTGGGGATAGGTCTTGCTCCTCTACATTCACATCTGTGGGGATTTAAGGGTCTGCACCTCAACTTCTTCTAAAGCCTATCTCATCCCTTTTCCCTCAAACTCCCAGATTAACATTCAGCCATGACTTGGACTGAAGCGCCATCTAGTGTGTACATCCTTGAACTACAGATCCCAGTGGGGGCCAACACCTGTTAAATCAAGTCTGCTATTGAATTGGGTAACAAAAATGAGCAAAGGACAACCAGGCTTCCCTGAGAATCCAGTCTTTTATTACCACAGTTTGCCTCTGATCCAGTGCCCTTTCTTTCTCCTCCTCATGCCACATATTAAAACACAACAACAGCAGTATGTTAGCTTTGTGTTGTTCTGACCAACATACTCAACAAAAACAATTTAGAGGAAGAACAGTTTCTTTGGGCTCAAGGTTTCAGAGGTTCAGTTCATGATTGGCCAACTTCATTGTTTTGGGTCAAAGATGAGGTAGGACATCATGGTGGGAGAGCATGGCACAGGAAAATAGCTCAGGACATGGTAGCCAAGAAGCAGAGTGAGTTTGAGGGCAAGGAGCCAGGGCTAATATAATCCTCAAGGTCATGCCCCCAGAGACCTACTTCCTCCAGTCACACACTACCTGCCTACAGTTACCATTCACTAATCCATTCAAATTATTAATCTGTCAAATAGATCAATTCACTGATCAGGTCATAGTTCTCATAATCTAATCAGTTTACTTTGAACATTTCTGCATTTTCTCACACATGAGCTTTCTGGGGACACCTCATATCCAAACCATAACAAGCAATATCAAAGAACAGAAGTAAAAGCCACAGGAATTCAACATAACCCAAATTTCATCCTAGGCTTAATAGCTGGCCTGACAAGGCTATGGGAAAGAGCTTGCTTTTCACTCTGGATCACTGTTTGAAGGTGAGGCCCCTCATGGTCAGGATCATGCCAGGTGTAGAGTAGGCTGTTCTGCACTGCAGGCCCTCCCCTGAGAACAGCAGGCTTCCCCCAGGGACATGAAGCTGTTTGTTGGCTGCCAGCTGCTGCCCATGGTGGCTCTGTTCTGTTCCTCACCAGGACCCAGAGAGTCCTGCTGGGAATCCAGACTGGCCTCTGGCCTCAGGAGATGCTGGTGACCTGTCTGCTCTTCGCCAAGACCTCTGCTGAGCCAAAACCCAGTCTCTGACATTAGGCATCTTACAGTTCAAGGGGCAGAGTGAGGAAAGACAGGTACTAAAAATATTTTTGATCATGATACAGTATAAAGCCTATGATGAAATTAACTGAAAGAACTTACATAAAATATGTTTATGAGCATTTGTTTTTCTGCTTGTCATGTATTATTGCACCCTCTACATTAGCCACACATTGTGCTACCTGCTATAGGTACACATCTCATTTGTCATAACATCTAGATGAATTGCTATTATTATCCACATTTTTTAAAGATAAGAATATGAAAGCTGGAAAATTTTGTTTAACATCATGCAACTTCAACCAAGGTGGATTGGTTGATAAATATTAATCATTGTAAAAAGAGGGAGTACCAAAAATGAAGGTGGAAATGGAAATACTTTCATGCATCGCTTAATAACAATATGATCTGAGAAAAGCAGTGTTATTTGTGTGTTTGTGTATACTCTGAGTATACAAACTCAGATGGTACAGCCTACAACACCTAGGCTACAAACCTATATAGCATGTTACTATACTGAATACTGTAGGTAATTGTAACACAGTGATAAGTATATGTGTATTCACATATTTACCAACATGGAAAAGGTACAATAAAAATAGTAGGTGATAGAGATTTTTTAACCCTTTTATAATCCTATGAGATTACTGAACTATGTGGTTCATCATTAACCAAAACTTTATATAACTATATTACTAGGCCTGTTTAAGATAGATAAGGAGTTCTCAGTTTCTGTATTTTAAAGTAGAAAAATGAATATGTTCCTCAATAAAGCCATGGACCTAGGAATAAATCAGATCATGTGTGTGAAAAGATTGCTCATGTTAGGTTCTTAATAATTAAAGCAAACATCATATTTCTTTGTCCTTCAAAGGCTTCTTTCTTACATGGTACCATCTCTGAAATTGGAACATGTATTGCAACCAATGACTGAGGAAAACAGGGCCATACTGACAACATTTTTTCTTTCTTAATGATGTTAATGGTCTTGCTTATCATCACTGACAGCTTAGATTCAATGTGTTGCCATATTGCTTCTTATTAGGTGCAAATCTTTATGGGGATCTGGTTAGCATTCTTGAGTAGTCATTTAATGTTCAGAGGATGAGCTTCAGGAACATTCAACAGGGTCAAGCAGGCATAGGTGGGCCTGGCTGATCCTGGAGTGAAAAAGGACAGGCCTCCAGAATCAAAGTGAGACAAGTTCAGTTAGGATGAGCCTGAGGCACAGAGAGAAAGAGGAGACCAGCTAGGAAGCAGAGGGATTGTGTTCCTTTGTGTCAGGACAAGTTTCATGCCTAGTGTTGTAAAAGGTGATAGTTCTCCAAAACAATTTCTGA
The DNA here is from genome assembly GCA_028644305.1 of Xerus rutilus. Classification (NCBI taxonomy): domain Eukaryota; kingdom Metazoa; phylum Chordata; class Mammalia; order Rodentia; family Sciuridae; genus Xerus; species Xerus rutilus. The sequence continues at coordinate 94,995,583 of CM053407.1, forward strand.
GAGGCTTGTGTTGGCAAATGGGGAGTAGTAAATGAAGCCAACACTAGTTTCCTGAGGAGCCAGCTTGGTCCTTGTCCCCAGGGTCTCTGCCTGCCCAGCTCTGTGGCCAACCAGCTGCCTCTGCCAACTAGGTCTCTAAAAGGCACACTAATTCCCAGAGCACATGGGTAAGTTGGTCCACCTAGCTCTGTTGTGGTCACTAGGGATTTGGTGAGAGGGACAGAGCAGAATGAGGAAGAAAAGGAAGAAAGAAGACTGATGGCTCTCAGGTAAGTGACACTAAGCCCCCAGTGTGCTTCTGTGAGCAATGGCTTCATTTAGTTATTTGTGTGACCAGATGAAAAAATGCTTAACTCTAATTTGTTCAGGTGTATAAGGTTGTGTTTCAGGACTGGGTCCCTGACTGTCTCCCACAAATGCCATTCACTGAGAGGAAATGCGTAAGACCATTGAAAGAGCTGGGCTTCCATTTCTGGATTCTTCCAAAGCTTTTTGAAGGCATAATTTATATACAAAAACTATACATTGTTATCATGATTTGGTGAGTTTAGACATATGTATACAGTCATCTGACCATCACAATCCAGGAAATAAACATATCTATCACCTCCAAAAATTTCCTTTTTCCCTTTGTTTTGTTTTGGTAAGAAAATACAACATGATACCTAATCTCTTAATAAATTTTTAAGCGCTCAAGACCATATTGTTAACTTCAATTACTGGTACAAGGAGTAAGTATAGCAGATCTGTAGTACTTGCTCATCTTGCACAACTGAAACTATATATACATTCAACAACTCTCCATTTCCCCCATTCTAGTAACTTGCATTCTGCTCTCTGGTTCTGAATGTGACTGTTTTAGGCACCTCATATAAATCAAGCAATATGAATGGAATTTGAATTCTACTCTATTTGTCCTTCTATGACTGGCTTATTTCACTTATATCCTCAAGGTTCCTCCATGTTGTTACAAATGGCAAGACTTCCTTAAAAAAAAAACCCTTGAATAACATTCCATTGTATATATATATGCTGCATTTTCTTTATCCATTCATCTGTTCATGACATTTGGGTTGTTTTCACATCTTGGCTATTGTGAATTAATGCTTCTATGAACATGTGGTGCAGGCATCTCCCAAGAAGACATAAAAATGGCCAACAGAAACAAGAGAAGATGCTCAGCATTGCTGACCATCAGGGAAACATGAATCAAAAATCACAATGAGATATTACAACTAGAATAGAATGGATAGTATAAAAATATCAATCTAATTAGTGCTGGTGAGGATGAGGAGAAAAGAGAAATTTCATAAACCATTCACGGGTGGCAATATAACATTGTGCCTCTGGTGTAAAATTTCCTCAAGAAGTTAAAAATAGGCCTACCATATGATTAGCAAACTCATTTCTGGGTGTAAGTTTTTAAAAAGTGAGGTCAAGGCTGCCATGTCTTTATCATAACATATGGTACTCAATCTGAGCTGGAGTTGTGAAAAATGTGGTGAATGGTCTATTTGGTGTTTCCATAGGTTTGTTGGCAGTTATCTATCATACAGAGGCAAGTTCACACAGGATTCCCAGAAATTTCTAATTCTTTCTCCTTGGTCCCTTGGGGTTACCCTGCAATCTCATGTGGATGAAAAGCAGGAACCACTAGTATCCATGTTGTTGATTTAATCATCAATTATTAGCACATGTGGTAACATCAGCTTTCAGGGCATGACAGAAAATAATAATGACTTCTGGCCAAGTTACTGCTTCTGGGAGGAAGTAGCTCATTTGTTCTTGGTTGTTCTCTAGGTCAGTGAGGACACTTGTTTAAAAAATGCAAACCATGTGCAGGAAACCTACCTTAACAATAGTGCTATCTGGCACTAACAATGATTCACAGTTTTTAGAATGCAGTTTTGGGCCTTTATTATACCCTGTGAAGCAGATTCATTCCCATTTTACAGTATGGAAATAGTTCAGAGATGCCCAAGTAAAGGAAAAGTAAGGCTTATCATCACACTAATGTCAGTCATTCAGATCTGAAGGCATTGCTTTCTAGATCTTTCCTTAAAAAATTATTATGAAATATTTCATCACTATGAAAGAATGCATAACATACAGAAAAAAATTTTTAAAATAAGCAAATACAAACCAGTGAATCTTATGAAGTAGAGCATAAAAGATCCAACTGAAATCCCTGGGTATCCTCCTCCAGGAGGAAACATCCATCAGATTTTGCATTTATTACACATTTTAAAAAATTTCACTATGTCAGTTTTCTTTAAAATACTTAAGGTTGGAAGTATAACTCAGTGGTATAGTGTGTGCTTAGTACACATGCTATGGTAAGTGTCCCCCAAAGCCCTTGTGTTAAGGGCTTGGTCACTAGCCTCTGATACCATGGGATGGTGGTAACAGACCTCAGGAGGTGGGATCTGGTGGGAGGTAGTTAGGTCACTGGGGATGTGCTTTTGAAGGGAACTTTGCTTTCTGGCTGCCATGAAGTGAGCAGCTTCCTCTGCTGCAAGCTCCCCACCATATCATGCCTTGCCACAGACCCAAAAGCAATGGGGCCAAGGGACCATTGACTAAAGTTTCTGAAACAGTGAACCAAATAAATCTTTCCTTTTCAAAAGCTAATTACCTCCAGTATTTGTCATTGTGATAGAAAGTTGAGTAATACAAAGGGCAAGTCCCTGGGTTAGATTCCTAACACCTAAATAAATATTATTATTTTTTATATTCTTAAAATTCAAAATGTTCAGGTCATATAAATTGTTTTGAAACTTACTCTTTTACTTGCTCTTTTCTTTCTGGGATTTATGCACATGGATGAGGGCTGAAGGTATTTATTCATTTCATCATTCTACAGAGGTTCTCTGAATATGTCACAGTACATCCATCTATGTGCTTACTAGACATCAGTGTTGCTTTGTAACAGTGTTTAGTGAGTGTAGGTGATACTGGTATGCTTCTGCATTGTGACACATATGGGCACACACTTACCCCCCAAACACACATGTGTGCAGAATGCCTGCCTTCAACTCTACTCAACACCAGCAAAATTGTTTTTAGGAGTTTTTCTATCTTCTTTAATGGTTCTGTAAATTACAAATAGTTGAGTTAGTATTTTGAGCGGACTCCTTTTTATACTTTTATTTATGGTATCTTTTGACAAAATCAAAGTCTATATTTTGTCATTTTATATTTTGATTCTTGCTTTAAAAATTCTATCCTTTTGCTTATCTCATTTGAAGTTGTTCTATGTGTGCTGTGAGACTAGAATCTGATTTTGTTGTTCTTCATGTGGAGAACCACTTGTCAGCACTGAGAGTGAAGATGCTCAATATCATCTCTGTCTACATGTGTGTGTGTCCATGTCTGGGCTTTCCTGGGCTTCCGTTTAGTGGTGGATTTGTCTAGTGCTCTGTCAGGATGCACTCTTTTCACTTAATGGCTGTAGACATTTAGGAAGTTTTGACAATTGGCAAGGCAAGTCCTCAGGATGACCTTGACTATTTTCTCCCTCTTACTCTTCTTAAAAAATGTATTCACAGTTGGGCACGGTAGCACACACCTGTAATCCCAATGGCTGGGAAGGCTGAGACAGGAGGATTGCGAGTTCAAAGCCAGCTTCAGCAATGGCAAGGCGCTAAGCAATGGCGAGACGCTGTCTCTAAATAAAATACAAAATAGGGCTGGGGGTGTGGCTCAGTGGTTGAGCATCCCTGAGTCCAATCCCCAGTGCCAAACAAAAAAAAAGAATGTATTCACATGTCTTAACAACAAACACAAAAATAAACTCTGGCGGCGGGCGGGGTGGGGGGGAGTTATCACAATGGCATTTTATGTGTGAATAGATTTGAGGGAAATAAAGAACTTTACCTTAAGGCATTTTCCTATCTAGAAATAAATATATATCTATATAATTAGATCCTCCTTACTATCTTTTTGCAAATTTCATAATTTTTTCATAGAAGTTTAATGCCACTTTAGTTATTTAATTAAGTCATATCTCCTCATTCCTCTTTCCTCCAAATCCCTGCTAAATTCTAATCTAATTTTTGTTCATATAAATTCACCTATACTAGTTACTTCTTTTGAGTGAAAGCATATTTGTCCTTTATTATCTAGTATATCTCATTTAATTTTTTCAAAGTTCATCCATTTTGTAGCATGTATCAAAACTTCATTCTTTCTTGTGGCTGAATAATATTGTTTTGTATTAAAAAGCTTATTCATAGGGTAATCTGTTTAGCTTTTTGAGGAACCATCAAACTTTCCCATGGTGCCTGCACAAGTTTACCTTCTCAGCAAAAATGGATAAGGATTCTAATTTATAAGAGATCCAATTTCTCCACATTCTAACACTTCCTATTTTCACTTTCATTGTTGTTGTTATTGCCATCTTACTAGATATGAAGTGATATCTCATTGTGCTTTTGATTTGCATGTCCCTAGTGACCCATGATATTGAGTATCTTTTCATAAGCTTATTGGCCATTCTCTATGGAGGAATGACTATTCAGGTATTTGCCTGTTTTTTATTTTATTTTAAAATAATCTTTTTGGTTGCAGATGGACAAAATAATTTTATTTATTTTTATGTGGTTCTGAGGATCAAACCTCACGTCTCACACATGCTAGGCAAATGCTCTACCACTGAGCCACAACCACAACCCTTGCCTGTTTTTAAAAATCAGGATGTTTTTGTAGTTGTTGAGTTATAAAAGTTCTTTATTTTCTGAATATATTCAAATGTATGATTTTCAAATAATTTAGCCCAAACTGTTGGCTATCTTTTCACCATCTTGATAAAATGCCCTCTGATGTGCACAAGTTTTTTGGTTTTTAAAGGACAGTTTGTCTATTGTTTCTTAGGTTGATCAAGTTTAGGTGTAACATCTAGGAATCCATTATCCAGTCCTGTGTCATAAAGGTTTATGCCTTTGTTTTCTTCTAAGAGTTTTGCAACTTTAGTTCTTATGTTATGGTTGTACACGCACTTTGAACTAATTTTGGTATATGGTATGAGATAGGGGTATGACTTTGTTCCATTGCACCCCTATAGAGTTGTCCCAAAACAACTTTTTGAAAGAGCTATTCTTCACCCATTGAATGGACTGATGGCTCTTGTCCATAACCATTTGGCCACAGATGTATGGACTTGTATTTGGACTCTAAATTTTATTCCATTGTTTGTATGTCTTTCCTATGCCAGTGCCACATGTTTTAATGACTGTAGTTTTGTAAGTTTCAAAATTGGGAAGTCATGTCTTCTGACTTTTCCTTGGAGATTACTTTGACTATTTGAAGCTTGGTATAATTGCATATGAATTTAAGGAAAGATTTTTCCCATCTCTTTAAAAAGCTATTGTCAGAATTTTGATGGGAATTATCTTGAATCTGCAGATTGCTTTTATTAGTGCCATTTTAACAATATCAACTATTAGCTATAAGGATGGGAAGTTTTTCCCCTCATTTGTGTCCTTTCTAGCTTCTCTAAGCAATGTTTTATAGTTTTCAATGTACAAGTCTTTTATCTCAACAGTAAGAGTTATTCCTATGTAATTTATTCTTTTATATTCTAATGTAAATTGAATTGCTATCTTAAATTCCTCTTTGGATTATTCATTGCTGATATATAGAAACATAGTGACTTTGGGGTGTTGATCTTGTCACTTATAACCCTTGTAGATTCAATTCTGAGCTCTAGTACCATTCTTGTGGATTCTCTGGGGTTGTCTATACCCGGGCTCGTATTATCTGTGACTAGAAGTAGTTTTACTTCTTTCTTTACAATTTGGATGCCTTGTATTTCATTCCTTGCCTACCTAATCTGGCTAGAACTTCCAGTACAACATTGACTAACAGTGGCAAAACTCCTTGTTTTGTTTCTATTTTAGAAGGGAAAGCTTTCACTATTTCTTTATTGAGTGTTAGCTCTAGGTTCTTCATTAAAACCTTTCATGATGTTAGGAAGTTCCCATCTCTTCCTTCTAATTCTATTTTGCTGACGGTTTTTCTAAATGATGAAAGGGTATTGGATTTTGTTGAATGTTTTACTGCATTTGTTGGGATGACTGTAATTTTTCTCCCTTCATGCTGTTAGCATGGTGTATTATATTCATTGATTTTTGTACACTGTACCACTTTTGCATTCCAGAGATAAATCCCATTTGGACATGATATATAATCCTTTTAATATGCTGCTGGATTCAATTTGCTAGTATGTTGTTGATGATTTTTGCATCTATATTCATTGAGTTATTTGTCTGTAGCTTTCTTGTGATGTCTCTGTCTGGCTTTGGTATAAGGGTGATGCTGGATTTTTTACAATAAGGTAGAAAGTATTCCTTTCTATGGTATGGAAGAGCTTGAGAAAGATTTGTGCTCATTATTTTTCAAAAAAATATTTGGTAGTATTCACCAATGAAACCCTCTTGTCCTAAAATTTTCCTCTTGGGAGGTTTTTGACGATTGATTCACTGCCTTTACTTTTTATAGGTTTTTTGAGATTTAGCTATTTCTTTTTACATCAGTTCAGGTAATTTGTGCATTTCTAGGAATTTGTCCATTTCATCTAGGTTATCTAATTTGTTGGTATATACTTTTTCATCATAATCTTATATAATCCTTTTTATTTCTATCTGTTTCCATTTTTATTGTTGATTTCAATCATTTCTGCCTTTAGTTTTTATCTTTGTAATTTTAGCTGAAGGTTTGTCAATTTTGTTGATCATTATAAACACAAACTTTTTGTCAATTTTCTCTTTTTTCTATTCTCTAGAAATAGAAATGAAATATTTGTATTTCATTTATCTCTGCTTTAATCTTTATTATTTCCTTTTTCCTACTACCTTTAGATTTAGTGGATTCTCTTCTTAAAAGTTCTTCTAGTTAGGTTATTGATGTAGCTTCTTTCTTTCATAATAAAAGTTTATAACCATAAATTACCTTCCTTAGAACCAACCACCTTGCCTTAAGTTTTGATGTGTTGTATTTGTTTCCCCATATGTTGTATTTTCTTCCATCAATTCTTCTTTCAAAAAAATAGATATCTGATTATTATAATGTGGCAAAATTGGAAATCAGATTTCTCATTTTCTGCTGGTTTGCTGAGGTTTTTCAGGGTTGTCCAAGGCTAGGGTATTTGGTTTGTTAGACTTTTATCAACCATTTTTGCATATTGTGTCCCTTGTCTTCTGTGTCACTGAAGTGTCTATTCTTTGACTATTATTTTCAGTTAGTGGTTTGACAAAGACTTCCTTTCATTCAAGGGAGAACTGGGAGGCAGGGGTGAGGACAACAAGACGAAGGAAGAAGGAGGGGAAGGGCAGGAAGGAGAAAGGCCTTCTTCTCCTGTTCTCTGCAGATTGCTCTGTGCTGAGACCCTCCTTGAACTCCTGCCTAGGCTTCCACCTAAGTCTGGGGCTCAGCCTGGGATGAAAGCGTAGGGTCTGCACAGATTTTTTCTTAACACACCCCTTGCCTTGGGCACATGCATGGCTTTCAAGGTAACTCATACACCAGGATGCTTTTGAATGCCCTAATGTCCTAAAGAAACTCTTTTCAGGCTCTTTCTCCCTCACTGTGGGTAGTCTGTTGCATGTCTCCACAGTCATCTTTTGGCCTAAGTGGCTTCAGGGTTTTTTTTAAATCTGTTTTGCAGTGTTTTTGAGCAATGTCTACTGTTTGTCCACCCTGAGTAGCTTCTGAGTTCGGCAAAACAGATCTGAGCTCCTTGTGCCAGTCCTTCAGGTAGCCAGAGACAGATTCAAATAGAAATACCCAATGATTTGTTAATGCTGTCTGCTTTTGTGAACCTAGTACCAAGAGTCCACACTGGAAACACGGGCTGCAGTCCTCCAGACTGCCAAGCCAAGGAGAGGTGAAGCAAGGGCACATAAAACACCCCAATTCTTTCTTCCATTTTTAAGTTGCTTTGTTCTTGATTCAGTGATTGCATGTTATTGTAAATCCTTGTCTATTTTCCACCTTTCTAACAAAGGTGGTTCTGACAGATCCTGCTTGCTTTTAGGTGTTTCTGTGGAGCAGATGAAACTCTGGAACTGTGTCTTCTTATTTTGCTGACATCTTTCTATATTTATTCTGAAAGACCGATTTTTGGTAAACAATTATAGATGATACAGTTTAATGTCATTTTTTATATCTTTATTCTATTTATTTATTTATTTATTTATTTTTATGTGGTGCTGAGGATCAAACCCAGTGCCTCAAATGTGCTAGGCAAGCAGTCTACCACTGAGCCACAATCCCAGCCCCTAATATCATATTTTTGAACTGAAATTTACTGCATAGGAATGTGATTGATTTTGTATATGGATTGTATAAGAATACAACCTATAAGAAAGAAGGAGTTATTTTTACTATGGGTTTTAATTAGTGAGTTAGGCTCCAAAATCTTATTACTTTGGATCATATCTATGATCTGATCAATTTTATAATCTTTGATAAGCTACTTAAACCTTTAACCCTCAGTTTTTCATTCAAAAAAATGGGGATAACATGAGAACTGTATCAGGTACCTTTGCATAACCGACCACTACAAAATGAATGGCTTCAAGTAACCAGTTGTCTTATTTGGCTCATGATTCTGTGCTGGTAGAGGCTTCTCACCACATAACCCCTTTAGTAAGCTAGTCCATAGGTCCTCACTAATGGGCTCAGGGTTCCAAAAACACTAAGAGAGCAGATTCCAATATACAGATATTTTTCAAGACTTAGTTTATGTGTGTACCCTTTGCTGATGTCTAGTTCTGTTGCATGTCAAGTTGTAAGTCAGACCACCTAAGGAAGTGATTCAGGGAAGCATATATAAACAAGGAGTTCCTTTATGGCATAGCCCAAGCCAGCCTGCTATCCAGCACCAATCATCTATCCACATCCAAAATGCAAGATATATCCACTCCCTCCCAACACCCCACATTTCTCATCTCATGAAACATTAATCTCAAAGTCAGATGTCTCTTTACTTTCAGCAGCATTTCATGATGAAGTGGGACAAGGCCCTGAGACTATTAGAAACCCCGTTGTTCAGTTGAGGAGACTCAACTAGGTACTATCTTACATCTTTTGTGAACCTTAATATAGGATCTTATAACCTGTCTTAGTCTGCTTTCTGTTGCTAATAACACAATACCACAGACTGGGTAAGTTGCAAAGAAAAGAGTTTTATTTACTCATGGTTGTGGTCCAAGGTCAAGGAAACATACCTAGTAATGGCCTGTTTGCTGGCAGCATCCTCAAGTACCACAAAACATTGCAGGATGTATGTGACAGGGTACAACTGGGAAACCCAGCTGAATTGACTTTTTTAAAAGGAGACTCGCTCTTCAGATAATTCATTTACCTATTAATCCATTAATCACGTGGATTAATCTACTCATGAGGATAAAGCCTAATCACTTCTTAAAAGTCCCACCTGGTTTCACTCTCTCACAAGTAGGTTAAGGTTTAGTACAAGTTTTATAGAAGAGACACCATATTTATTCCTTGGAGAATTGTTTGCCAGTTGGAGAGTTGAGGTATGTGAAACTATTTCATTCTTCTACCTAACAAGTCATGGCTCTTCCATATTTCTCTAAATTCTACTTCTCAGCTAAACATTCTCTTCCTTGGTTTACCTTTTCTTGCCAGTAGCATACCAGGCACATCTGGGAGAAACAACTGATACTTCACCAGATCCATCAGTCCATTAGTACTTTACATTTCCTTCAACTTCCTGCAAATGTCACTTGTGCCATCTATTTCACCACAAACACTGGTTGCCATTTTTCCTGCCCTGAGTAGCCATTTACCAATTACTTTTCCTATCTCTGCCTGCTGTTTAGTCCTAAGATGAATGCTACAGGCCAGGGTGGGTCTCTTTCATGATGGTATCAGGATTGCAAGTGCAGGTAGAGAACCAGATCCAGTGTGCAAGCAGTCTAGAGTGCAAAGAGTGCATTGGTCAAAGCAAGCATGTGAGCAAGCCCTGACTCAAAAAAGTGGAAAATCAGACTCCAGTTCTTGATGGGAAGAGATGCAAATTCACATCATAAAAGGGGTGATCAATTTTGACATCTATCCCATGCTTCAAGTTTGAATGGTTGTGGTCAGCCATCACATCCTTGTTTCTTAGAAGAAGATAAAAACACATATGTAGCTACCTCTTAAGATGATCACACATTACTTTGGCGGGCTGGAAATATGTGCACAGTGCAACTAACCTCTATGGGATATAGGTTCCTGTATTTGTGGAATTGGATCTATGATTGCTTCTTTTCAATTTGGACAGCGTGAGGCAGCAGGAACTCACCTAGAGAGGCTTCAGCCAGCAGCAGCAACAAAGTAAGGAATTCCTGCAAATATGTGGGGTTGCCTGTCAAGAGTGGAACATATATAGAATAGCATATGAGGAACATCTTTCCATTTTAGTTGGCTTCCTGTGATGAGATTTAAACTTCGTTATTCTTTAACACTTCCACGGGAAATGATATTGGTCAAAATACTCTGAAAATGCAATAAAAAATGGTTCATTCCTGAAGACTGCTAGGAAGACAAGGAATCATGAGAAAACAGAAATGTGGTCTTCTCATTTACTTGTTCATTGTCAGAATTTGCTATTTAGACAGATAGGAGCAGAATAAGAGAGGGAAGGAAAGATGGTCCCAACTCAAAAAGGTTTGACTTCTAATTTTCCATTTTACAATGATATAAAAGCAATATTCATTCAGTAGAATCCATACTTCACATTTTGAATCCAGATTTCCTTGGCTAGCCTGTAGTTTGTATCACAGGTCTCTTGCAGTGTTAGGCAGTGGCTGCAAGTTCCACTTTCCAATCAGTCATGTGATTAAGTGAAGAAGTAACCAACACTCTATAGTGTACTGTGTTGCCAGCATTTTTTGGATACATATATTCAATACATTACATGAGGCATTCAGCACTTTATTATAAAAGAGCTTTTGTGTTAGATGATTTCACTCAACTGTATGCTAATGTAAGTGTTCTGATCACACTTCAGGTAGGATAGGCTGAGCTGGGATCTTATGGATGTTAGGCGTATTAAATGCATTTTTTAATTTGCAATCTTTCCAGCTTTCTATAGGTTTATTGGGCCACAGCCCCATTGTTAGTTAAGCAGCATCTGTAATGGAATGTCAAGTCAATGGAGAAATGGTGCTGTATATCCAAATTTAAGGGGGAAAATGTTAGGAAATGATGCACCATACTAAATAGAGTATATCTCATGTGCTAACATGTGCTCTTCACACCATTAAAAGAATAAACCAATAACTAAAGGCTCTATAAAGTATAAAGGTACTACAGTGTGCTGGAAGGACGTGGAAAGTCTAAATCTGGCATCTGTGAGCATTTGGCCTGAAGAGACAGGAGGATTCTGATACTGAGGTGTATATACTACTCAGCCATGAACTTGAAGGAAAGAGAATGTTCCCCTAACACAAATACAGAAGCAGAAAGAACATACCTGCAGGGTCCTCTCAGTGTGCCCACTGGCTACAGTAGCATGGATTTTATTGAAGAAAAATGACATTGTAGTTGAAAAGATATGACTGAATAATTCATTCTTCCCATAATAATTGTGTTCTTGTTCTTGTTCTTGTTTTTTCATGGTAACATTTATAGTACTCTTTCCCAAGACTTAAAGAAAGGTTAAGATTTATGGATAAAAGGCATAGTCTCTTTCTTCTAAGGCAGAGACGTAGAATTGTTTGGGTCCTGTTTTTCCATGCTAATTTTACAGATATTTCAAAGAATCAATTTGATGGTTCATTTGCTTGTGCGTAACTAAAAAGAACCAATTTAAAAAAGAAATCTTAAAAATAAATAAGTTAATGATGACACTGATTTAGTGTTTTTGACATGAAGCACATATAATTTAAAGCCACTGTCTACTTAAGGACTATGTTTATATTTTATAAAACTATACAAATCACTTAGAAGTAGAGAAAGTGCCTCAACATATTTCTATACATGGATCATCATATGATTCTATATCTATGTTCAAGTTTTGTAAACATTCATATTCATCATTTAAATGTTCTCACATAAGGAAATTTTAAAGGATTTTTATATGGGAAGAATTTTTCTGTCTCAGATAGATGTATAATTTTTTGTAAAATAATTTCCAGAAAGATAAGCCATGAGTTAAGAAAATATATGATTTTGTTTAACTTTCTGAATTGTAAGGAATTCTTGATACTCCTACAAGTGAAGAAGCATTTATACACTCTTTCATTTTTCTCCCTAAATATTCATGGGACACTGGCTATGTGCTTAAACCCTTAAACCCTTAAACAAGGCTAAGGGCATACATATGAATAAAACATAGCATCCCACAGCTTGGGAGAATAGGCTGAAATTGCCAGTAATTCCTTGAGGGCAACTGCTATGAATTAAGCATTTGCAAAGTTCATAGCAAATGGAGGAAATAATTCCACTTAGGGATTCAGGGAAGAACAGTAGGGAACTATTGAGCAGGCTTTGAAAGGTTATGTTCATCTGTCCAAGGAGAGAAGAGAAGGAGGATTATATCAGACAGATAAAGGATCTCAACAAATCAAAGGATAACAAAATTGGAGATTGGAAAAAAATGATTATGTGTACTATAAAAGTTGTATGATAGTCCCTGTATCATGATAGTTCCAAACTCAAAATCTTAGATCTTTAGATTGATTCTTTTGCAAACTTTTAAGTCCTCATTTTGCTATGGTTGAGTTGAAGGAGTTAAAATAAAAAAGTTGTCCAACAATAGGATATGTTGTTCACAGAATAGTTAGAACTAATTACAAAGCCTAACAGCAAGGATGTGAAACAACAAGAGCTCTCATAAATTGAGATGACAAAATTAAATTCATGCCTAGGCCAGCATTTCAATACCTAGATGTACATAGAAGAGAAATGAGTGCACATGTCTACCAAAAGACATTTACAAAAATGTGCATATATATTTTATTTATAATAGCCCCAGACCGGAAACTGCCTAGTTCCCATCAAGAGGAGAATGGATTAACAAATTGTGGCACGTTCATGCACCATAGAGCTACTCGGATGTCAAAAAGAAGGAAGTACTTGTTATACACAAAACATGTTGGGTCTTCAAAATATTATGCTAAGTAAAAGAAACTCTAAATGAAAGAATGTATATGATTTCTATTAATTTGAAGATTAAAAAAAAAAAACACAAATATCCGGCAAGCCAGAATGGCAATATTTATTAGGAGTGGGAATGAGAAAACTTTTTGGGGTGACAAGTTTTTCTATATCTTAACTGGGAAACTATACACATACATAAATATTACCAACCTTAAAGATTTTTAAATCTTTCCTGCATATAAAACTAAAAAAATTTAAAGACATATAAATAAGAGTGATGACAATTACTTGGGTAGGATTTTCATATTTGCAGAGGTGAGCTGAAGCTGCAGGTCCCATGTACAGCAAAAAGACCCAAATAATTTCCCTCTTTAGATCAAGAATTGGGAAACCATAACATTACCATGGACATATAACAGAAAAAATTTCTTCCCACTATTCTGCGCTGCTGAAAATGGAACTATGCGTGGTTATCCATGACCGGAAAAGAGTTACCCACGAGGGAGGAAAACAGACTGTGCCTTTCAATTTATACTAATCTTTGTCAGGTAACCCACAATTCTAGATGCTATAAAAAACTTACTAATAACTAATGTTATTAATGTTACTAATAACTAATGTTATTCCACATTTTTTCTTATTCTTATTAATAACATTAGTTATTAATAACAGCAGAATGCTATAGATTCCAGGCAAAGCAACAATGAATCAACTCCAGGATAGACCTGGAACTCTCTTAGAAGAAAATACCTTTACAAAATGGGATGATAATTAAAAACATGAAACATAATGAAGAAGGCAAAGCCATGAAAATATTCCATAGAACCTCAAAATTGAAAAATCAAACCCCAAAACTGTACAGATAATGCAGCATTTCAAAGGGGACTTCAAAAATAACATTTAAAATATATATAAGGTGATAAAGGAATAAGATATCAATTTGAAGCCAAATTTGAAATTAAAATGAGTGATAATATCCATTGTTGGTATCTTAATGAGACTTGCAGTCTTCTGCATGAATAATTGGGCATTGTTGCCTGAAACTGAATCTCAGGTGCCCTTCCACCCCAGTCTGATTCCTGAAACCACAGAGCAATTAAAACTTCAACATTGGAAGTTAAATTCTATTGTTTTCTTTTTACATTAGTATTGCTTGAGAATAAGAAAAAATGTGGAATTATGATGAATACTTATCAGTAATGGAATGGATGAATAAAGTATGCTGCCTACATTCATGAACTAATATACAATCATTAAAAGCAATGACTTAGTTGGAGATGGCTTGACTTGGTAGGGTTTCCATTCTGTGTTTTCAAGAGAAAAACTAATGGCATAAAAGTTGATGTAGTATCTAATTTTTCCCAAGAGAAACACTGAACAGGTTAAAAACCTCTGTGTTTTTTATGCACTCTATTGTTTCATGATTTGAATGTAATATTATAGAAGGCACATACTGGAGTGATTCTGTTGGTCTATACAAATGTGAGACAGAGTTGGGTCAGGTAAGGAAAAAATATTAAACAAACACTTAAAAATGAATTATTCTCAGAAAATGTAAGCATTTTTTAATCAGATCTGTGGGAAATTATACACTCATCAATCTGACATAAACATGTATGAGCATATATATGTATAAAAGAGAGAGGGAGGGGGCAGTAAGGAGAGACAAGAAAGAATGAGAAAACAGTATGTAGAAATAATTAATAACACTAAACAAAACCAAAAAAAATATAAGAGTAACATACATTTAAAGAATGAACATAGTGGTGCACGCCTATAATCCCAACAGCTTGGGCAGGAGGATCACAAGTTCAAAGCCAGCCTCAGCAACTTAGCAAGGCCTTAAACAACTTAGTAAGACTCTCTCAAAATGAAAAAGTAAGCCAGGCGTGGTGGCTCACGCTTATAATCCCAGCACTTTGGGAAGCTGAGACAGGAGAATCATGAGTTCAAAGCCAGCCTCAGCAATGGCGAGGCTCTAAGCAAGTCAGTGAGACCCTGTCTGTACATAAAACACAAAATGGGGCTGAGAATGTGACTCAGTGGTTGAGTGCCCCTGAGTTCAATCCCCAGGACCAAAAAAATAAATAAATAAATGAAAAAAATATTGAAAGTGCATATAAAGATGTTTAATATGAAGAATGTAATCTGCTTATAATTTTGTGCGAAGTTAGAAAAATTATGATTGTAACAATTTTTTTTTCTATTTGCCTCAACAAATGTTTTCAGTGAACAGTGTGTACAGCTTCTGAAAATTTGTTTTTTTCTGTTATGTTTGATAACATGTATTAAAATGCAACTTTTGAGAAAAATTAAAAAATTAAAAAAAAAAAAAGAGCTGGGGATGTAGCTCAGTGGTTAAATATCCCTGGGTTCAATTCCTGGTACAAAAAAGAAAAGAAAAGAAAACCAAAACAACAAAGAATGTAACAGCCAGGTATGGTGGTATGTGCCTGAGATCACTTGAGCCTAGAAGTTGGAAACCAAACGAGGCAACATGGTGAGATCTTGTCTCAGAAAAGAAAGGAAAGGAAGGGAACGGGAGGAGACGGGAAGGAGGGGGACTATGAAACAGAAAAAAAAAGCTGTGCTTGGTGTTCCAGTAGAAGAAAAAATTGGCACAGAGAGTCACGACCCTCTCCTTTCTGCCTGTGATCTAAGCTGGACATTACGTGGGCAAACTCTGCCAAAAACCTGAGGAACCCTCCTCACAGATCTGTAATCTCACTATCTCAAGGACAGAGCAGGCAAAGGAAGGCTAAGGAGGCAAGAGGAACCCAAGGGATACAGAACGCTAAACCAAAAGCAAATGAAAGGAAAAAAAGGAAATCACAATGTCAGATTTAGTAAATATCAATGTAAAAACAATAATAGAAGGAAAGTAGGTTTTGTGTATCTTGGAATCACGTTGTTAGGAGAATAATTGCTAAAAATTACTTGAGAGTTCAGGGGAAAGTTAATCTGTGATAACTTATCTGTGTTTTTTGGAGAAAAGACTATAAATATTTAACTTTAGTTAACTATCTATTAGAAAATTTAAGAGCAGCCATCAATGGAGTATACACCAATCATTTAATGACTACTAATAAGTGGAGTACAAGAAATTACCACCATAGACTGAAGAAAGGGTGTGGGGGGAGAAAGACATGCAGAGAAATGTGCCCAAAACAAACATAAAGATCACAAAAGTAAACCCAAAGAGACCATTTGTCACAGTTAATCTAAAAGTTTAATCTACTAATTAAATAAAATACCTTTAAAACGTCCTCAACAAAATCCATTTGTTTCCTCAAAAATGTATACCATTACAAACAATAACAATAGGACCTTATCAAATATGTGCACACTAATATAAGACCGTATCAAATAAGTCCACACCATTTCAGTTAAAAATGAAAAAGGACACTCTAAATCCATGCATATTCCAAGCTTATGAATGGGAAGACCCAGGGTTGTCTTCCCTTCTGGAAATGAGTTGTGCTGGTTGGCACTCAGTAAACCTGAAGAAGAAGCCACCAGACTTGGGGGACAGAAATTCAGAAAAAAACTGAGCCTCTGGTGAGCATATAAGTGCTGTGCCAGGCCTGAGCTGCTGACATGAAAGAAAACTCAGTTTAAGCCTGTTTTTTGCAGACAAGCCTAATCCTCACTGGTATTATTCAACAAATAATATCAAGAAAATTGGGTTTCCATAAGGAAACAAATTAAATTAGATATCTGCATCACAGTATAAGTAAAAATACATCTCAGGTGGTTTAGAACTCTAAATGTGAAAAATAAGTATTTGAATTTGTAAGAATCTATGGCTTATGGAGTGAATATTTCCTTAAGATTGAAAAGAAAGTATAAAATATAGAGGAAAAACTACCATATAACATATTTTTCTACAATATGATACAATAAAAATCATGAAGATAAAATTTGGAATCCAAATAAATAAAATTGTAAATTAATAAGAAAACACTATTTGAGAAGCAAAATTGAGCCAAAAATGTTGATGAAAGAATTATATGAAAAAAATATTCAACCTTAGTCATTGTTTAAAACTACTGAAGATAGCCAGTTCTGACCCATTCTTTTGAAAAAAGAAAAACTGGAGAGAGTAACAACTTGTCTTGGTCTCTTCAGGTTTCTATAACAAGGTATCATGAATGGAGTGAATTATAAACAACAATAATTTATTTCTTACAATTCTGACAGGATATCCAAGATCAAGGCTCTGGTCCACATGAGGTCCGGTTCTTCTTCCTGTGTCCACCTTGTGGGGAGGAGAAATGAACTCACTAGGCCTATATTATAAGGGCACTAACCCCATCAGGATGGCTCCACCTCATGACCTAATCACTTCTAAAAGGCCTCACCTTCTAATACCAGCACCTGGGAGTTAGGATATCCACAGGACTTTGTTGGGAGTGGGGGGTGCTGGTATGGCAAGCATTCAGAACATTGCACAACCATTGGGTAAGGTTTAAAAAGACACATGTTACACGCAGCTGGCATAAGCATGAATTGGAAGGACTACTTTGGAAACAGTACATTTAAGTGATTAAGTGAAGAAGTAACCAACACTCTATAGTGTACTGTGCTGCCAGCATTTTTTGGATACATATATTCAATAGATTTTAAAACTATATCATATATTCATAGATTTAAAAACTCTAAATGTGTATAGGCAGGCAGTAATTATGAATTTTTGCTTCTGTGTAGAAAAGCCCTCATGGATTTTGTACAAGGAAATTGGAACCTGTATATTTGTTAAATCATTGTTTTTAATAACCTTATAAAAGTTAAAAAACTTTTATTTACTAAATAGTGGCTATCAAGAGAAGAATAAATAATTGAATTATGATACATTCATAGACTGTACTGCTACACAACATTGTATTTATGTCAACAAGGAGAAATGTCAGAAGACATAAAAAAGTTAAATAAAATTAAAAACAAGATACAATAGTGTTCCAGTCCATTCTCTGTCACTATTAGTGAATACCACAGAGTGGGTGATTTATAAAGAAAACAGGTTTATTTAGCTCACAGTTCTGGAGCTCTAAGAGAATCTGCTTGGCATCAGGTGAGGAACTTTCTGCCAGGTCACAAAGGCCTAATATGATGAGTCAGAGCAACTGTGACAGGGAGAGCTCAATTTTATAGAAAAAGCCACTCAAAAGATAAACCACTAATCCATGAATTTATTAAACCATGAGTGGATTGACCCATTTGCCTCTTAATGATCCCACATCATAGTGCTTTAAGATGAGGATTAAATTTCAACATGTGCTTTGGTGGGAATACTAGCACTTTAGCGAACAATATTAGTATATCATGATGTATTTGTTTAATATAAAAATCAAACTGAAACCAATGTATTATATTTTTTGGAGTGTGTGTGTGTTTAATGGAGGCATAGTGGACATAGTATAGAGGGAAAGAGGAAAGAATAGGGCAAGAGTTGATGGGCAGAGGAGACCCTTGTTCTGTGTGTGATAGCCAAGATTTTTTAAAAGGAAAACTACCCTAGGTACGTGTATGAAGACACAACTGGTGTGACTCTATCTTGTTTGCAACCAGAGAGATGGAAAATTGAGCTCTCTATATGTACTATGACTTGAAATGCATTTAAAAACTGAATAAGAAAATTAAAAAATTAAAATAAATAATAGGAAAACTAAAAACATGTACACACACACACACACACACACACACATCTGTGAGAAACTAATACAGTTCTTGGGTGACAAGAGTTGGCCCCCTTCCTTCCGTTCATTTCTCTTTGTCTTTTTCCTTTTCTGGAACGTATAAACTCACTGTAAAAATGACAAGGTGACAATTGGCCTGCCACAGGTTCAGAGTTGTTAGTTATAAACACTAAGAGATTATAACTCACTGAGTTTCCTGTTCTTTCAGTCCATCCTTTTCCAACTTCCCCTGAATTTTCCTGCTGCTCTTCCTAATTCTGAATGGACAGGAAACATCAGAGACACCCTGGGTTTTCCCTCTTTGTAGTGGGGAGATGAACTCTTCAAATTAACAATTTCCCAAGGAAATGCATTTTAAATTGTACAGAAATGTAGTCGAAGTAGTTTTATCAATATCATATGGTTTCAAACAGATAAACAAGCTTTTTTCAAAGCAGAACTGGTAACTGTTTATGATATTGTTTCTGTGGGGAAAAGAAGAGTTTCTCACATAAATAATGAGATAGAAGTAAAATTCATTTGGATCTGGGTCCATTCACAAGGTGTGGTCCCTGTCCTGAAATAGAGACATTCAAGGAAAGCCCTTGTCCCTGGCCTGTACTTTAACATTCATTTGCGTGATTACTCTACTAGTGACAAGAGGCAGGGGGTGCCTGTGCTGACTACTTCATCTCTCTGTCTCTCAGGTTCTTGCTCTGTACAATGAGAGCAATTACAGATTGAGCATCCCTTATCTGAAATGCTTGGGAGAAGAAATGTTTCAGATTTTGTATTTTCAGAGTTTGGAATATTTGCATATACAAAATGAGATCTCAGCAAAAAGCAGCTATTTATTGTTGATATTCATGTTATTCCTCTTGGTATCTGTCTCCCCAGTTCCATGAGAAGTGGAATCATATTCCCATATGTCCTTGGCATCTATATGATTTCTTACCAATTGTGGATGCTCAATGAGTAGTCTCTGAAAGAATGAATAGAGGAAATCAGCACTGGATTTTGCTGACACTCATTCTGTACTAGGAATGTGAATCTTTATAATATTTCTGGAAAACCATTTGGCAACGTATTTAAAATGTTCAGAATATTTTGTGGCTTGTGGATTGTATTTCTAGATGCTTATCCCAAGAAAAGAATGCAATTTGTGATCAGGACTTATATGGAAGGCTCTCTGGGCTACATAAGAACTTCTAAGGACCTGTCCTTTGAGTCACATGAGGAAGTCATGTCCCTATGAAGAATGTGACACCAAAATGTATTATTCAAGATGATGTGAAAACATTGGCAACTTTTTCTTTATGAGGAGTACTTATGAGTGCTTTGATGGAAAATAAATAAGCTTTTTTATCTTTCTGTCTGCCACTTTGTGGCTGACAAGTTTTGCCAAGTCACTTAATATATACGAGCCTCAGTTTCCACAGTAATAATTGAGAAAACGGTATCTCTCTCACAATTCAGAAAATAATTAACAATATGTAAAAGCTGTTTTAAGATCACAAAACTCAGACATAAATATTATTCTCAAGTGGTATTCAGGGAAGTGCTTTTGACATAATTCATCTTTAATGCAGTACTTCAATTAAATACCTAGTTGGAGCAACTCCATGAGTGTTATCTGAGAGCAGCCCCTGGAAAGAGATCAAGAGAGAGGCTCCTTGTTGCTTTTCAGGAGGCCTGGCATTTTATCCTATTTTAAGACCTTCCTTCCTCCTCCCTTTTTCCTGACAGCCTGTATCTGTATTCAATCATTACCTGTCAACACAGTTTTATTTGGTATGAATAAATATGGCATAATTAGCTTGGAAGCGATTCTTATAATTAGAGTTGTAGAGTTGCTTTATTTACTCAGCCTTCATGTCTAAAGAATGTGACACAACCTGCCAAGACAACTTAAAACACAAAGTCTAAATTTATCAGTGTGATCCTTTTGATGTGCTCACAATATTATGGCTTTGCCCAATTTCTGTTGACAGGTCTTCAGAGTTCAAATACAGTTAGCCACGTTGATTCCTCAGGAGAGTCTGGGGATGCAGAGCTTTCTACTTAATTGTCAATCTCTTCCAGAATTAGGGCTGACACACAGAGGCATGGAGAGAAAAGATGGCGCCCCCTGTATCTACCACTGTGGTGTTGCAAGAGTCAAATGAGAAAAAACATCGAAGACACATACCTCTTCCCTGGCATGTAGTCAGTGCTCAGAAATATTCACCAGTCATTGATCACCTAGGCATCCTTTGCCTTCTATCTTTATGGTCATTTCCATGACTGAAACCCAGACTCATGGATAGAGAAAATCTGGTATGTAATGGTTGTGATTTACCTGAGGCAGGTGATAGAAAGGAGAAAACCCTGATCTGGGGGTTATAGCCTTTCATAACTAGTCCTGATTTCATATCCTGGGTAGTCATTGTCACTCTTTAGGTGTCAGATGCTTTTGAAGCTTCATTATTATTTGGACTGGACACCAGTCTTCAAAGGCTCCGTCCTCATTTCCTCACCCTACTGTGAGCACCTGCTGTAGCCATCTGATTCCTTTGCCTTTGAATTTGGACTAAACATCCTGGGAGCACTTGAAGAACTGTATTGTTGGGTTCAGCATCCCGTGTCCTTCATGTTAGGGTTAGGAGTCGACTCTTTTCTTGAGATGTTTTGATGATTAAGAGTATTTTATTCAGCTCTCCCTTTCCATTGGCTCAAAAAATAATGACTTTTTTTAGTGATTAACCCTAGTGTTTCATTGTCCCCCTTGACTTCCCACTTTTGATGTCAATCCATGCTTCTGTCCACTGCCTGGACAACACAATGGCTTCTGCTCACTCTGCCTCCAAGTACACAGCACTGAGTTAATGTCATCATTGCCAAAATTAGTGACCAAGATCAGCTCACATATTTATGAGTTGTTGCTGCACCTCTCCAAGCTCCTTTACGGATACTTGTTCTTTCTGCCTCAGGATCACCTTCTTTTAGTAAAGTCTTGATGATGGATTTTTTTCAGCACTTGTTCATTTGAACCTATATTTCACCTTCCTTCTTAAAGAATATATTTTCTCAATCTGTTCCTCTAGTGTGACTATTTTCTTTCACATATCTGGAGATATTTTACTCTCTTCTGACTTCCAGAGTTCAGCTATCTGTTCTCAGTGTACTTTTGGATCCTTTGGAAGTAACAATCTTTTTTTTTATCTGACTGACATTAATACTTTATCTTTGTTCCTCTTCTGCAGCAGTTTGATAGTGGTACTCCAAGCAGCACATTATTATTTTAAAATTTTTCCTCTTGGTTTTTCTACGCCTTATAATGTGGCTTGTTGTCATTCATAAATTTTCCACCACAATCTTTAAAAAAAGTCCATAGCCTATTTTTCCTTTTACTGATGATATTGTGCTTAATTTCTTAAAAGTTAAATCAGGAACCAACAACTATGTCTCACTGGCTAAATCAAATCAGCTGCCTGTTTTTGTAATTTTTTTTTTTTTTTTTGCAGTTCTGGGGATCAAACCTGAGTCTTGCATGCTAAGCAAATGATTTACTAATTGTGCTATATCCTCAGCTCTTTTAATAAAGTTTTATTGGAACATAGCTGCCCTTATTCATTTCTGTTTTGTACATGGCCACTTTCTTTCAACCATGGCAGAACTCAGTTTTCCTCAGAGTCCAAAAGCCTAGAATATTTACTCTTTGTCCCTTTACAGAAAGGTTTACCAACCCTCAGGTTAAATCTTGTTGCCATATTCTTTGTATCTGTTACATGCTATTCATATTTTCTTTTGTCACTTTGTGCTTCATTCTGGATATTTTCTTCTATTAAGTCTTTCTTTATAGTCTCCAGTTCTTTATCTGAAAATTTTGTTTTTTACCTTCTTGAGTATAATGAGTAAATTTATTTTATAGGTAATTCCAGAATGTGAAGCAATTGTTTAATTCTCTCCTTATTCTTATTGTCTGATCTCATGTTAATTTTTTAAAAAATTTTTGCTGGATATTCATTTGCAAAAGTTTGTAGGAATAATGTGAGACTAAAGATACTTTCAAGCCAGGTGTGGTGGCAGATACCCGTAATGTCAACTACTCAAGAGACTGAGGAAAGAAGTTCAAGGTCAGCCTAGGCAACTTAGTGAGACCCTGTCTCAAATTAAAAGTAGAGAAGTAGCTCAATGATCAAGTGCTCCAGGTTTAATCCTCAGTACTGAAAACAAGCAAAATGATGACATCATCTTAGCAGAGCAGATTTATATTGCATATATCAGTTTGTATGTACAGCAGGCTGAATCACCTGGTCAAGCTGAGCTTGAGTCCCAAGGGGGCCTGTTTACTTGTATTTAACTGTGAGTAGTAAATAGGACTGCAGCAATTTTGGGTCCTGAACCAAAGCCAGTGGCATTATGGGCAACTCTGCCCAGCCCCAAACTTTAAGGTCTGGACTATAGTTTTTGTGAAAATCAGATCCTGCTATACAGTATGTCTTTCTACTCAGCTTTTTTTTTTCCTAATAGTTATTACCTTATGTAGGTCTTTTGCTATCTTTCTGAGTTTTATTTTTAGAATTTCAGGTGCAACCATTATTTTCAGTGGATAATGTTCTCATTTCCTTTCCTTTATACTTATTTTCAAACCTTAGAAAGTTGTTTGGTTTTCTGGGCAAACAGTCTGATCACTGGTTTCCCGGTATTTATTGAAACAATTTCATTTTTCCATTTTCATTTTCTGTAGCCTACAAGTTTAAAGGAAGCACTGGTGAAAGGGGGCATCATTTTCTATTTTTTGATTTTAATTAAAATGGTTTTGTATCTCACCTTTTATAATAATAACTCTTTAGATTTTGATAAGCAATTTTTCTTTTATTTAAACATTTTTCTGTCTTTATAATATTTTACTAAAAGTATCACTAACAATGATAAAATTCACCAAATGCCTTTTTGATCTTTTTTTTTTTTTGGTAATGTTTTTTCTTTTATATGCATATAAAGCATACTGACAAATTCTCCACATTCTCCACATTTTCTATACAATGCTGAATTCTTTCGGGGGGGGTTATTGGGGGTACTGGGGATTGAACTCAAGGGCACTCGACCACTGAGCCACATCCCCAGACCTATTTTGTATTTTATTTAGAGATAGTGTCTCACTGAGTTGCTTAGCACCTCACTTTTGCTTAGGCTGACTTTGAACTTGCAATCCTCCTGCCTCCCAGCCTCCCAAGCCGCTGGGATTACAGGCCTTTGCCCCTACACCTGGCTGAATTCTTCATATTTATATTTTCCTTTTAAATTTTATGTCTGTATTTATAGATGAATTGGGGTTTCTTTTGTGTTATAATCTCTTTTAGGTTTTAGTATAAAAGTTTATCTGGCTTTATTATGTTACTGGGTTTAATCCCTAGCATTGTAAAATAAACAAATAAATAAATCACACTAGGATTAAGGTTACAATAGTCCCACTTCTTACCATGGTTTCACTTTCCACACGTTTAGTTACCCACAGTGAACTGAGTTTTAAAAATTGTATATGGAAAATTCCTGAAATAAATAAATAAAATTTAAATGTCATGCCATCCTAAGTAGCATGGTGAAATCTCATACCATCCCACTCCATCTACTTGCAATGTAAATCATCCTTTGTCCTGTGAGTCCATGCTGTATATGCTGCCCACCTGAGTCACTTAGTAACAATCTTGGTTATCGATTT
The DNA here is from genome assembly GCA_028644305.1 of Xerus rutilus. NCBI lineage: Eukaryota > Metazoa > Chordata > Mammalia > Rodentia > Sciuridae > Xerus > Xerus rutilus. Next base: position 95,020,075 of record CM053407.1, read on the forward strand.
GATATCATGGTATCACAGTGTTAGCCCTCTCTCTATATATATATATCTTTCTTTTTCTTTTTAAATAACTTTCAAGTTAGAAAGTTTCTAAACTTTTAAGTTATCTTTTTTTTTAAACTTTTAAGTAACACTTATTTTACTTAATAGTGATTCCAAAGTGCAAGAGCAGTAATGCTGGCAGTTTTTTATATCATATTATTAGAATTGTTTAGTTATAATTATTGTTGCTAATCTTTATTTGTTACCTAATTTATAAGTCAAATTTTCTCATAGGTATGCATGTATGTACAGGAAAAAAACATTTTATATGGGTTTGGCACTATCATAGTTTCAAGTATACACTGGGTGTCTTGAGATGTGTTATCTGTGGATGAGGGGTGACTCCTGTGACCCTTGTGTCCAAATGGACAAATCCGACTTTGTGAGTTTTCTTGAAGAGTAGACTTTTAACTCATTTTTTTATGGCAATTGATCTATTCAGGCGTTTGACCTTTCTTTCTTTCATCCGTCCATCTATCCATCTGTGGAAGATCTTGCTCTAAGTACCCAGTTCCTGGTTGCAGTTTTTCCTGCCCAAGGGAAACAGGTTTGGTTCTTCTATTCAGCTATCCTCAAACAGTGGGAGTTGCTGTGCTCTGGAGCTGGAGCTGAATGGGCTTGAAGGTAGCTGGAGAGACTATCTCAGGTACTTTGAGCCTCACTCCCCAACATGTCTGTTCCATTTACTTAACCAGCCAGTTGAGAACTTTGGAAAGCTGCCTGCCTTGTTACTCCACACATCTGACAATACAGCTGATGAGATTCCGGAAACACAAAAGGACAGTCTGAAATGATGTCGAGGATAATTGCAAGTTTAGAATAAGAATGACTTAGTGGAAAATTAAAAAAAGAAAAAGAAAGAGAGTTAGATAGGGCTAATAGCCTGAGCCTACTCCACCTTCACCTGCACAGGAATACTTCCTTTACCTCCTCTATCATGGCGTTAGTGGTTTGGGTCCTCTTGGGAAATAATTATGAGAAGCCCCAAGATTTGTGTTCTTAGACCCACAAAACATGTCTATAACTTCTTCTAGGCTCTCCTAATTTTCCTACCTCTCATGCCTTGCTCATCACAAACAAACCACCATGATGTTATTTCAGACTATATTTATTTTCTCCAGAAGACTAGATTCCTAGTAGAATAACTACAACTGGCATTTGAAGGGCAGTTTCACTTTAGTAAATATTTATTGAAATCATTTTTTCACATAGTGAAAATGTTTACTACAATAATTAGTCATTTATTTTTGTGCCATTAAACAGATATATTTCCAAAGTTGAATTTGCCTATATAAAGGCAAATAGTAAAAATACTAAAATAAAAATACTAAAGTAAAAAACAAATGCTAAACTAAAATAAAACAAATACTAAAATAAAAATCTCTATTACTTAGTATATTCAATCTCCAATTAGTTGACTAAGTTTTTCCTTTTCTATCTTTAAATTTATCTTGAAAATAAGTTGTTTTTCACTTTATTTTATAAGCCTGAGAGAAAATGAAAATAGCTTTTAGATAAATATCTAAGTGCCATCTGCTTACTTACTGGTTGTACACAGATTTTTTTTAGAAATTATTTAAAACATTGAATATAAATATTTAAGAATAGATTTACATGTGGCATAAAACTTGGGAACAAATCGTATAACCAATATTCATTCTTTTTTTATTAACAGAAAACAAAACTAATAGAAGTAACCTTTTTCTCTTACATGGAAATTGCCCAGACTTTGTTATGAGTAATATCAATTCCTCAATATTTCTCTTTGCTAAGCCTGCCTCTTCTCATCCTACATAATTTTGGCACATACATTATGGCAATAAAAAGTAGATTAGCAAAAGAGGAAAACATACCAGTATTTCACATCAGTATACCACTCACTGTCTTCAATTATGTCTTCTCTTCTTTTTCCTCATACATCCCATAATTTTAGATTGTTCTTATAAAGAGAAGTAGAAAGGAGAAACAAAGACAGGAGAAAAAGTGAAAGAGGGAGAGACTAACATTATGTTGGATTCCTTGCAAGCTTTTAGCTTCTCCATCTCCAGAGTAGTACTGACAAGATCAAGATATAACCCAAAGCCACACAAGAAGCACAGCAAAAGTTATTACAAAGAATCTGTTTTACTACTTTTATTGCTAAAATTATGAAAATTTATAGTTTATAAACTTCAACTACATCTTTTTTATTTTATTTTTTAAAATGTTGTGGTCTGAATTTTTCTGTCCTTTCAACTCTCTAAGGCAAAAATCTACTCAGAGACTGTAAGCTTTCCATCAACAGCCTTCTATAGTTGCTGGTTTTCCTCTCCCCTGTCCCCCTGCTCTTTGTCCCCTGGATTAACAGTCCCTAGCAATACTTACTAGTCTGTGTCCTCAGAGCTGGAGAAACCAAAGGAGGATCTGAAGGTAGATATCTGAAGAGAAGCAACTATGAAGGGAAATGAGGAAGGAAGTTTGGAGAGCAGTCAGATCTAGAAGCAGGCATGACCTTGGGGAGGAAGGGGAGAAAGGAACTTGAACCTGAGTAGAAAAATCACACCCAAGGAGAAGCCCTTCCAGAACAGCAGCTAGAAGAAGTAATCCAAGCACTGTCATGGAAAAGCTGGGCAAGCCAGCTACCAGGCTGCTCTGTGGACTCAGAACATAATAAACTGCACTGGGTGCAGTAGTGCATGCCTGTAATCCCAGCAACCTTAGAGCCTAAGGTAGGAGAATCACAAATTCAAGGCCAGCCTGAGCATGTTAGTAGCAAGACTCTGTCTCAAAATAAAGAATTAAAAAAAAAAAATTAAAAGGGCTGGGGATTTAACTCAGTGGTAGACCACTTGCTTAGCATATGCAAGGCCTTGCCAATCCCCAGCACTACTAAAAGAATAAAAATAAATAAAAATGAAATGGGCTGAGGAGGTAGCTCTGTGATAGAGCACCAGTGAGCTCAATCCCCAGTATAATAATAATCTTAATCATAATCATAACTATAATTATCTGCCAAGTAAAACAACTCCCATCTATTAAAAAAATAGAAAAATTTTTTTATAAAAATAAGATTATAGTCTCAAAATAAACATTAAAAGGAATTATAAATCTATAGCATTGAGCTTAAAACAGCAAGAAGACTAGGAAAGCCCATGGCAAAATTAAAATAATATTTGTCAGTGTTTAAAGAGTACAGTGGGCAACACTAGCTGCACACAGGATTGGAGAATAGTAGCTTACACATGTTCTTCCAGTGCTGTGGGAAGGGTGCAAGATGGAAAAATAAATAGGGAAAAATTAACAGAGAAGGAGTAAGGAACATGGAATCTTATTTTCCTGCAGTGGCACTTCATAAAGGAAACATCGGAACAGGTCAGATTGAATGACTTTCTTTTTAAAATTCTAATTGAAAAATTTAAGGATCTCCTCAAGTGTCAGTTAAGATCAATGAACTAAGAACCTAATTCATAGACATACATTAGGAAATATTTGAATTTCTGGAGAAAACAAAATAAATATTCAACAAAGAAGCAAAAGTCGTATCGCCCTTGGATTTGTCCTCTGACATCAAAGAACAGAAGGCAGTGGAGGGCAATCTCTTGTAAGCATGATGGTGGGAAAACATTTTCATCCTGCAGAGGATGGACACCAGTAAGTGTGGGGACAACCAAGTTAGGAACAGACTCCCAAGTGAGGAGAGTGTGGCACGTCTGAGAACTCTGAGCACCATATTCAGTAGCACAGTACACAGGTAAGTAGAGGAAATGGCCCCTGGAGTGTCCTTTGAAGCTACAGTGCTAGGGCTTGTCCCATGGGGATTAGGAGGGGCGAAGGGTCCTAGCTGCTCCATGAGGAGCTGCTGTCTGCAACTGCAGGAAGGAAGGAAGAATCAAAGATAGGCAATGAGTGAGAGTCGGTGAAACCAGACTTTTGGGCCCACCTATGTGGACATCCTTGAGATTTCTAACAGAAATTCCACTCATTTTAATACACAGCTTTAAATATTTTCACTTCTAAACAAGGACAAACATAAATCAACTTAGTGTTCCAAAGGAGACAAAAACAAAAGTAATTTAGAGATCAGCAGCTAATATAAACAAATGGAAAAATAGTAAGACAATATAAAACACAGAAAATTTGATGAACATAAAAATGATGCCTTGATCAAATCAACAAATAAGGGCTTTTTATATACTAAATAAAGTAGAAGATTAAAAGCATCAATTTGTAAAATTAGGAAAGAAGATATAATAGTCGTAGAGCTAAATTTAAAATTATGAGAAGTTTTATACAATTGTAACTTTTTATTTATAAAATATTAAAACTTCAATTAAGTGGACTATTTTCTGGGTTTACTAAAAGTTTCTCAAAAGGAGAACTAGAAAAATGAAACGGTCTAAAATGTGTATAAAAAATTGAAAAGCTTGTTAAATAATTTAGTTGCAGAAAAGTTTTAATAGTGACTATTTGAGAAGTAAATAAAATTTTCTACTTAAAATTGGCACACAAAAGGTGGAAGTTTCTCAGTAAATTTCATGTTATTAGGATAACTCTAAACCAGAACATGATTTTTTAAAAATAGCTCTACAAAGAAAAATAGAATAAAATTCCACTTACTGACATAACAGCAAATTAGCTCTCAAACTAAATCAAAAAAGGTAATACTCTATAAATATTTAGAATTGTTTCCTAACAATCTTTTGAAACTACAGAGAATATCTATTTCAACTTAATTTCATCTTAAGAGCAAAACACAATGTATGTTTTTAAGAAAATAGTGTTTTCTTATTTTATTCAGGAAGTTCTGCCTAATCCAGTTAGATAAAGATGTTGACATAGTATTTAGGTATTTACAAGAGTTTGAGAGAGTGTCTGTCATCATTGGGGATGAATTTTAAATGTGGTTAAATCATTGACTCATTAGTGAAGGTGCTTGGGGGCTTGGATCCTCAGGACCAGACTGGTGGCAATGAAGGTGTTAAGAAGCAGTTGGATGCCCATGACTCCAAAGGTGAACCTGGTGAGATGTGCTTGTCCTGGGATGTGAAAGATGAGAAAGGGAAGAGGCAGAGGTACCTGCTGCCATAGTTAGGCTCTAAAATGTCTTCCAAAGTCCCAGGTATAAATGCTTGGTCCCCAGTTTGACGCTGTTAGGATACGGTGAAACTTTTAAGATGTAGGGCCTTGTAAGAGGTCAGTTAAGCAGTATATGCAGGAGTCTGGGAATGGGGGAGAGGTCCTTATTGGACACATCCTATAGGCACTGGTCTGGTCTAAAGACTCAAACTGGGGCAGTACAGATAAAAAGCATCTCCACACTGAATCTAAGGCACCATGAACTGGGATGAGGAAAAAATAGGACCCTGTAAAGTTGCTTTTCTATTTTGTTTATTGAAATCATCTGTGTAGCTTTAAACTATCTTTAATAAAACCCCTTAAATATTAGACATCTGGATGTGCAAACGCACTATGTTCCTCTGACCTCTATAATAATTAAGATTCCTATATCTTCTAAGCCATCATTTATTTAATATGTTATATGCTAAGTAATTAAAAAAGACATTATTACTTTTCAATTTTGATTCCAAATGGAGTTTTAAGTATTTCATTGGTGTGCTCTTTGGCATCTTTAAGGTTTAAAATGTTATTAACTCCTTATATTTTTAATTTCATTTTTTATTACAAAATGATTGTTTGTATTCATCTCTTTTATAAGGTTATAAATATGATTATGATATAGTTTCCTAGAGGAAATGATGCATTACTTGAAATTTTTATTTTTTACATATATTCCTTGATAGCCACATTTTGGTACTTCTTTGCTTTAACAAAAACATTTAGCCTAGAATAAATAGGGAAATAGATACGCTGTAACTATTGTAACTGTTGAGACTTCCCTCCCACTTTATATTTTATGCATCCTCTTTGTCTTTTTCTTTTTACTTGCTTTCAACTTATTTGTTTTTGCCTATTTTTTTGTCTTTATCTTTTTTTTTTCTGGGAGACTTAAACAATTATTTTTGCAGAAAAGTTATTTTAAATTATCACCAATTTCTCTCTGTCTTTCCATACAAAAATTATAAAATTCTTTATCAATGAGGATTTGAATATTTTAAATTTAGGAATGATTTATACTGGTTGTTGAGAAACTTAATATGAGGATTTGGAGTTTTCCCCCTAATCTCAGTTCTACTTAAAAGAAGCTAGATTTGAGGTTTAGCTCAGATGTACACTTATTTATCAAATGGCTTTGTGTGAAATCATAATAATCCATCAGCACTAGTGTGACTAGAGGATATTCTGCATCATTTGAAACCCATGAAATTGATTTGTTTCACGTGACCTCTGTGGATGAAAACAACATTTGTTAGTCATCAAGAATGACTGACAAAGATTTTGACATCATTTGGGACTTATTTACTTATTTATTTATTTACATTTATGTATTAATTGCACTACTTGGCATTGAACCCAGTTGTGTTCTACTATTGAGATAAATACCCAGTCCTTTTTATTTTTTATTGTGAGACAAGTTCTTGCTAATCTGACAAAGCTAGCCTCAAACTTGAAATACTCCTGACTCAGCCTTCCAAGTTGCTGTGATTATAGCAGTAGTGTGCCACTACACCCAGCTTTGGAACTAAATTTAAATGTGGTTAAAATTAAAAGACTGAAATCATAACAGTCTTCCAGGAAGATTATGTAGCCTGACACCCCAGCTCACACTCTGACCAGAGAATGACTCAAAAATTCATCTTGGATAGATGGCTGGATGGACAGATGAATGAACAAATGGATGGGAGGGTGAATGGATAGATGAACCTAGGACGACATACTGAACTGGTCAGAGTGGGATGGGGGAACTAGAAACATGCCTACAGGCCTTATGCAGAATATTACTGAGAATAAAGTTCAAGTGAGATCAGACACAAAGGAAGGCTTGTCTCTTATCTCTGGAGGGTGCATTATTGATAACTGTTCCTTCATTTGACCCATACTACATTCATTTCATGTTATGGTTTATATGTGAGGTGTCCCCACAATCTCATGTATGAGACAATGTAAAAAAATTTAGAGGTGAAATGATCAAGTTATGAAAGCCTTAACCCAATAAGTGAATTAATTCTCTGACAGGGATTAACTAGGTGGTAACTGTAAGCAGGTAGTATTTGACTGGAGGAGGTGGTCATTAGAGGGGCGTGCCTTTGGGGTATATATTTTGTTCTTGGTGAGTGCAGTTCTCTGCTTCCTGGTGCCATGCTCCAAGCTGCTTTCCTCCTCCACATACTTCTGCCATGATGTTCTCCCTCACCTCAGGCCCCAAGGAATGGAGCTGTCCATCTATAGACCAAGACCTCTGAAACCATGAGACCCAACTAAACTTTTCCACATCTAAAATTGTTCTTGTCAGTTTTTTCGGTCACAGTGGCAAAATAGCTGAATAAACACTTCATGTTATTGATGTTGTGTTTATTAAAAATATTAATGGAATCCGAAAAAGGAACATTTCCTGGAATCTGTTTTTTCTGGAAGTTTTTCAGTTAGCTACTTAGGCTTCTATTTTAAAGATGAAATTTGATGAGAGGTCATAGTATCACTAAAGCTGGGTCTAACTAACAAAATTAGAAGATCTAATTTAAAGATTCACAACACATTGTATTACCAGGTATTGGAAATTGCAGTGCCTTGACTATGGGAGAATAGAGGAAAGAATGCATGAGAAGGCAGATGACAGCAACGTTACAGAGCTAGGACATTAAAACAGGTCAGAGGGAAGAGGCAGTGCTAGGAGCTGGACCCCAAGGCCAGTGGAAGAGGAGGAAAGAAGAGAAGTGGCAACAAGGTTTGGCTCAGACACAATTTTGACAGACACACAACTGTCATCACTTCAGGCTCTTTTTGATTTTCCAAGAGTAGACAGCTTACCCCAGAAACTCCTCAAGGCACCTACATTTGGCTTTTGGCAGTGATTATTAAAACTTGAAAACCAACTTACTCCAACTTAATAACAAACTTGATTAGCATACTTTTAAATATTCTACTGGAATTCCAAAACCCTCAATTAGTCTTTAGCCATAACAAATAGATGCTCCTGTGTATCATCATTCGCAATTTCAAATTTTGAAACAGTAAGACCATCTGGCATGTTAGGTCATACAGAAAGTTTGAGGGACAAATACATGTTTTGTAAAAAGAAAGTCAAAATGTAATCCCAATTCAAATCTTGTGATGTTTCAGGGCATCAGGGCTTTGGATTTCCTATTTGAATGTTGAAGGAATCTGAAGGAAAGATCCCCAAGGTATGATATGTTGTGGTTTGAGTATTCTAGGTCTTATTTTCCCACCTAGCAGTTAACACCTATGCATCTCTTTTAGGAATAGACATAGCAGAACTCAGATCATAGCAAGGAAGAACTACATGAATTACACAAATACAAAGTGATGTGTCATTCTAATAATTATAGAACAAGGGTATTTTCTATACACTTTGAAATTCCATTATTTTATAAATTATATTCTCACCTAAATGCTGTAATATTAGGGAACATATTCAAAATTATATTTAATTTATTTATGACTGAACCAGCCAGGAGACAAAGGAACTGATTCAAAAATAGAGATTTATATAATCAGTTTAGAAAGGAATACATATGTAAAAATGCTAAATTAGAATGCATGCTTTTGGGCTTTTTACAGACCAATAAGTTTATAACACATGTTAACAGCCCCGTAGGACTGTACAGCTGTGACACTTTGCCACTTTCTGCAGTTTAACTTCTCATTTTCCAGGGCTGCTTTAGATCTGTGCCTTCTCATTTGGGAGTTTTTGGCCAAATATACTGTGACAGTGAAATTATATTCCTGTATTCTACTTTTTGCCATGATAGAGTAGAGCAACCCTCCCATCGACAACAATTTTAAAGAATGCATAGAATGGAAACACATTTAAAAACTGAAACAATACTAAAAAACTCATATAGCCTTCTTCTAAAGGCAATCAACATAGATTTCTTTGACTTCAAAAGGTGTGCAGATTTCTCCCCACCTGCAAGCAAGCAACTAATTCTACACCAAACACCAGCTGTGCATCCCTTCATTCAATTCAGTTCTGACACTCTTTAGCTGGAGATAGCGTTGTTATAGGGCTAGTGCCTACCCCACAGCCTCAGCAGTCCCTGCCTTCAGTTTCTTGTGACGGCTGGAAAGAATTCCAGTGAAACACAGAATAGTAAGCAAATGTTTAATAGAGAGGGTGAGAAGTGAGGTTAACACAGTACAGGAACTGCAAGGGCTACCTTGAAAGAGAGGATGGTCTGGTACTTACAGAGATGGAGGTTTTAAGGAAATTTTGTGCCCACTGTTTTTATCTCAGTTTGTTACTATGAGGGTCTTGATGTTTTAGTTACAGGGTGATGAGGGATTTTGACATAGTTTCTGTGACAAAGAAGAGTCCTGGAGACTATGACTACATAGTCTATGAAAAACTATGAGACTAGTTTTTCTTAATCATCGCTGGGGGAGGTTTTGACACTAGGCCCCCATCTTTCAGGTGCTTGTCTATTACTTAAGGCCCCCTCTGGTTTTTAGTTGCCCTTCACTTTCCTTTCTCTTACCCATCTGTTCATGGCTGACTAGCTACCTAATAGCATCAGATCCTATTAGTTGAAGTCTCCAAGACTGTTCTTCAGGTGTCAGTCGCAAGGCCGTGGTTGTTTTACCTGTGCTTCTGACTATCCAACTGTACACTGAGGTTCTCACTACCCCTCTTCAAGTTTGATTTATTTGCTAGAGAGTGGCCCTCAGAACTTGGGGAAATACATTTACTGCTTTAATACAGAAGATATTACAAAGGATTCCAATGAAAAGATGCGTAGGGTAAGAGATATAGGATGGGGCTCAGAGCTTTCATGGCCTCTCTGGGCATGCCCCCTACCAGCAACCACCATATGCTCAGCTGTCTAGAAGCTCCTTGAATCTCATTCTTTTAGTTGATTTTTGTTTGCACGTTTGTTGCTTTTGTCTTGGGGTTGTATGGGTAAAGGCTTCATTACATAAGTTATATAAGTCATTACATTAAGTCACTGGTGACCATTAATCATCAAAGTTCAGCTCTTCTTCATTTCCTTGATGTTGGGGATGGTGGGCCCTCATCAAAGTCCCAGCCCTCTAGTCTTGCCTTTGTATTTCCATTGACCAGCTCCCATCCTAAAGCTACTTGGGGTTTGCCAGCCATCTTTTAATTTCTTAGCATACAAAAAGACTCTATTTCTTTGAAGAGTCTAATGATTTTTGGAGTTGTGTGATAGGAAATGGAGATGAGGGCCACAAATAGATTCCAGAATCTCACTAGGCCTCAGAGAAGAACTTCAAAGTCTGCCTTTTACAGAATGAGAGACTCACTGAGATAAGCCCCATATAAGATCACCTCCTCATTTTCTTCCTGGGTACATTTGCCAGTCCATAGAGCAGGGAATGAGTGTTAAGCTCAAAGCAAGAGCCTGAATTAGCAGCATAGATACCTTACTGAACTAAGAAGACAACACTGGGATTTGGGGCTGCCAGGGCAGCTAGGACCTGAGCATCTGCAGTCCAGATACAGGTAATCACAAAAACAGGTGTTACCAGAAGGCTTTACCTCTGTGTTGTCCCATAAATATTCAGGAGTCAGGTTGGCAGGAAAACAGTTTCATTCAAAGTCATTATTTAGGAAGGTAGAGACTTTTCTGTCTCAAATATCTGTCTTAGGAGGGGGGTCAAGGGCACTGAAAGCTTCCACAAAGGGGGAAAGGGGTGGATTAGGACAAAAAAAGAGGAATTTCACAGGTTTCCAGGCCCTGTGAAAGCTGCTTCCTTATTAAACCAATGGGACCCCCAGCTTCCTGGGACCAGTACCTGATTTTGTGTGTGTGTGTGTGTGTGTGTGATGCTAGATATTGAACCCAGGCCTTACACATGCTAACTCTGCCATTGAACCATTGAGGATGAGCTACATCCCCAGCTTTCTATCTTCTCTTTAGATAAACATTTTACCTTGTGAACAGAGAAAATATGCATTACAGAGGGCTTTATTTAGCTGATTACCAATGGTAATGCCTATAATCTCAATGACAGGAGAGTGGAGAACTGGAGCTCCAAACCTCTGTTCTTGTGTTCCTGTGAAAGAAAATTTAAAGTCAAACACTAAAAGCCATGCAAGAGAGCATTATTGGAACTGGTAATAAAGTGTGGCTTAAGCAAAGGGCACTCTCAAGAGAGAGTGAGTCCTCTCAGAACAAAGAACAAAAAAGGAAAGAGTGCTGCTTCCAATGTATTATTTGATGTTTGCCTTGAGAACTGGAGTGCACTTTCTGCACCGATCAGGTGTTAAGTCCTCCTTCATGGGTGGGAGGGGGGCGCTGAGTTTTGACCCTAATTGGTCCTCTTGGGAACTGTCATGGAGGCCATCCTATTCAGAGGAGCTTCATCTTCAAGTCAGTCCCATGTTAATGTGGGTATTGAGGTCAGTGGCTGTTCAGAATTTACCTTATTTTGCCTGGGTTTCTAAAGAAACCTCTCTTCTGAAATGTATGGAGACACCTGTGGCCATGAATCCTAGCTTTACAATGATCTCAGTAGACCCTGTCAAAAGTTAATCCCATCAATCCTTCTTTCTTGATGTATTTCTTAAATTGGTTCCCTTTGTTTCTATCAGTTCATTCTCAAGGTTTGTGCACTTAGTGTTTTTCTATAAGTTACCTGATTATCCATTTGCCTCAAAAGAAACTTAAAGAAAACTTTAATGGTAACTTTAAGAAAACCCATAACCTTGCCACGTATTTCACTGCTCATCACTAACTACTACCTAACAACTCAGGAGGCTGAGGCAGGAGGATAGCAAGTTTGAAGTTAGCCTCAGCAACTTAGCAAGGTCATAAGCAACTTAGTAAGACCCTGCCTCAAAATTTAAAAAAAAAAAAATGGAAAGGCCTGGGGATGTATCTCTGAGTAAAGCACCTCTGGGTTCAATCCCCAGTACAAAAAAAAAAGGCAAGGAAAAAAAAGAATTTATAGTACCAAAAGAAAGAATATTAGAGATTGATGAATAGGGAAATAGCTGGGAAGGGGAAGAAGGAAGTAGCCCTAAGAAAACATCTTTTCAAGGAAATGCTTTAATAAAAAAAAAAATGAACTCCCCATATTGCTCTGTTATAAAGATCAAATTCTGAGTGGAAATTTCCTTTAAAGCATATGTAGACTTTTAGAGAAAAAGTAATGACTGCTTTAAAAGGAAATAAAAAAATAATTTATTCTGACTCAAATATGGAAAACCTAGTCCCAGGAGCACAGATTCAAATTGTTTTGAATGAGTGTTCCAAAGAAGAAAGGAGTTATAATAACTTTTATAAACAGAAAACAAGGGTTATTGTTAATCACCCCACTCAAAGAATACTTTGGTGAGGGCATTACATTGGCCTGTTAAGGTAAAGCTGAGAACTTTTGATCATTATCAAAATCATCAATAAGCTGTTATCTTACTGCATTTTTAGTGAGAAGATTGGTCAAGTCAGAGGTCTGTTCTTTTTCAAGATATCGGTGGTTTACCAGGTCCAAAACTATATCCCAGAAAATTTAACTAATAGCTATGAGAATGATAGGTCAGATGCGAAAGTTAGGGAAATGACTTAAAGGCTGAAGTAGCCCTTTTAAGAGAAGCCTCCAGTGTCTTATCTCATAGGTCTCCAGTAAGTCCACCTGTGTTTGTATCTAGGCACTTGCTTGAAGAAATTCTATTGTAATAGTTTCTTTGGGGATATTTAGTTTTGTTCTAGTGCAAGACTTGCCAGCCAGCAGAGCTGTAGCTCCAGAAAGTAGTTGCAGGGCCACAAGGTGTGGGTGGCTGTGAGACAGGGGAAGGACAGGTAGTCAGCATAAATGGTAAATAATGATCAGTCAGTCAGAAAAAAGAGGGCTGATTATCAAAGAAAAAGAAATGGGTTGCTAACACCTCCTGAGATCTACATTTTCCAACACAAGGGATTACCCCTGGGCTGCTCCTTCTTGCCCTTAGGTGCATATGCTGAGAAGAAAGAGAAAGTGGGCCTCTGAAAAAGCAAGACATACTTACTCCCAAGGGCACCTCGCTTTGGGCTCAACTTCTTTCAGTAGTCTGCTATCTCTATTTTGTCTCTTTCTTAAATAAAACTTGCTTTCTACACTTGCCTGGGCATTCCTTTGGAGTTTTATTTTCAACAAAGGGGAACCTATCCTGATTTCCAAGTCCAGTATCAGTTGGTCCTGAGGATTGCCAGGGTTTTTGTGAACTTGCAGGGAAGGATTTCCAGTGAGTCAAAGAGAACAACAAGCATGAATTTATTTGGGAACATGAGACAAAACATAAGCCTAAAGACTGCTAAGTGGTTCTCTACTGCCTTTGGAGAGGAAGGTATATTTTTCACAGATCCAGGCTCTTTTAAGGGGTTTGAAACTAGCCCAATTTAGAGCTCCCCCCCCAAAAAAATGTAGATGTTGCCCTAGGAAATCTAGCTCCCTTCTAATGTGATAAAGAAGGCACCAGGTACTAGGAAGAAGCCAAAAGCTGTGAAATCCTGTCTTCCTGAATCCTGGGAGCATTTGTGGGTATAAAATCATAAACACCACCCTTCAGGGTAACTTGTATCCTTCTTATCAGCAAGGAGGAGTCTCTGGGCCTGCATTTCTTTTGCTGATAATGTAGTGCCCAATCTCATGAGACCACCAGAGACCACCAGAAGTCCAATTCCGATGCAATCACAAAAGGGTCTTTATCACAAGCTCTAGCAGGGACCTCACACCTTCACCAACGCAGAGGGTAGGGAGGTGCAGCCCCGAGTCTAGGGAAGCAGGGACTTTTATGGGTTCCAACCGCAAGCAGGGGAGTACATGCCTTGGCGTTACAGGATTGGGTGAAAGTGAGCGTGCGTAGGGGAATTCCTGTTTTGTCATTATAGGACTGGGCAAGTGTGGTCAACTGACCTTTAGGCTGATAGGTTTGGCTAACATGGGATCAGTGCTGTGTTTTCTGATTGGCTGGCCCTAGTTTGTGAAACAACTTGCTGGCGCCAGAGAACCCACAAGGAAATTTTTTTTTTCTATTACTTTTCCAGGAACTGTATGGGGGTTGGGGACAAAGGCCCTGAGTCACCAAAATGGTGTTAGTCTTGTCTTCTCAATAACAGGTTGTTTGCTGAGGAATATAGCATATCCTCTTGATTTAAGCCAGGACAGGGCCTCAGGTAAACTGCATTTTTAAAAAAAAGCAGGAGTATCAGCACAGTGGGCCCAGCTCATAAAATTATACTCTTAGTCTCATGGTCCCACCACTCTTGTCTGTATCCTATCAATTCCACACTCTTAATTTGCCCATGTGCAAAAGCAAGGCAAACAGTAACTCAGCAGAAAGCAGCCCCTGGAGACTGAAAACTTGAGCAGAGGTACTGACAGTATCACTGCTAAAGCGAGATCAGAGCCTGAGCTCTTCCAGGGTGGAGGAGCCCTATGGAACATCAGATGTTGTCAAGCAGTACTTTGCAAAGGTTAAACCCTCAGAGTGAGAGAATACTGAAGAAGGACTGCCCTTGCAAAACCTAATGTTATAGGACTGGATTCTTCTGTGAAACTGAGGCAGCACAAAGGCCCCTTTTCACCTTTATACTAGTGATCAGGACAGAGATCTTAGACATGTTGCTCAGAGTAACACATGTGAGTTTATTAGGAGGGATAATGTTATGGTTTAGATATGAGGTGTCCTCCAAAAGCTCAATGCAAGAAAGTTTAGAGGTGAAATGATTAGATACTTGACCTAATCAGTGTGTTAATCCACTTAAATGTATTAACTGGATAACTGTCAGCAGGTAGTCTAGGGCTGAAGAGATAAATCACTAAGGGTGTGCCTATGAGATTAATATTTTGTCCCTGGTGAGCAGAACTGTCTTTCTGCTTCCTGGTGCCATGTGCTGAGCTGCTTTCCTCAGCCATGCCCTTCACCATGATATGCTGCCTTCTCTCAGGCCCATAGCAACAGAGGCAGTCATCTATGGACCAGACCTCTGAAACTGTGAGCACCAAATGAACTTTTCCTCCTCTAAAATTGTTCTTGTCAGGTGTTTTGGTCACAGCAGTGAAAAAGCTGACTAAAACAAATGAAAGGAGAAAAGAGAACATGTTAGAAATACCGAGATGCCACAAGAAATCAAACACATGCCTGGAAATGGGTTGGCCAGGCAAAATTGTACTTCGGCAGAAGGGTGCACCCCAAAAGTGAATCTGGCAAGCTAGCACTGTAATGGTTCCTCCACAGAAAATCTTAATTAAGCTTCTCGAGAGACCCTCACCATAACTGTTCTTAGACCATCAGCAAGAATTTCTGCAAAAGAGTTCAACGTGGTTAGGCTTCCTGTTTCCTATTGCTCTATCTTACAATAACTAAATTTGGCAGCAGGCCCGGAGGAGCTTAGCACTCCAGTTCTGAGCACACCCTACTCGTTTTTCACAACATTTATAGGTTATCTAGTGTCATACTAGTCCAAAACAATACGTGGTTGTGCACAAGTTTTCAAAAAAATGATATATGATTGTGTGTCAGAGTTTTCAGGCGGGAAGTGTATTTACAAAAGCAGAGTGCGATCAGGAGACTGGCTCCTTATACAAGGCCTCCAGCCTTGGGCTGCAGAGCCTTCACAGGGGCATTTACACTTCAAAGAAAAGTAGTTCGATCCTAGGGAAAGTTCTTTATAATCCAAAAGGTAAGAGTGAATGGTACTTATTAGGTTCCTTGAAAACCAGCTGGCAGAGAAAGGGAAGGGAAAAGAGTGTTCTTGTTCTTGGTTTACTTTTGTATTCAGGCCCCAGTTAGTTACTCAGTACAGTAAAAAAAAGAAAGAAAGAAAAAAACCTACTTTTATGTAAACTTCTGCAAGTTGTGAACCTCTGAGCTCCATCTCCCACTACACACTGGATATAAAGTTCTAAAAAATTCTGGACTTGGGGTTCAGAGGGACAAATTGATTTAGGTGAAAGCCCCTTCTGGACTGGCTGCAGCCAGTAAACCTGCTTCCTGCTGATTCTCAGCATCCAGCTTTGTCTGTCCTATGTCAGCACAGTGGGTGAGCAGTCTGCCAGTTCTGATCCCTAAGGAAGCACTGCCCCTCACTTTGACAGGAAGAGTTCTAGGGTACTCCCCTGTGGGAGTTTTTAAAATTGAGGAGGGCACAGAATAGGGCTACAACTGAGACTGGATGCCTGTTAGGGAATTTAAAAATGGTCTCCAAACTTAAGATGGCTCCATTATACACATGAAGTTTAAGTTATACTAAATAAGCCTGTGTTACATTATAGGTGTAACTTTGATAGGTAAGAAAACATAAATCTTCCCCCTCTTATATGATCCATATAAATTCTTTTCTTCAGATTTGGATAGCATCTTTTGACATTCATGTTCAACTACATCTAATACAAGAGGATTACTTTGATATGAGACTGCAGTTTGGGGAGAGCTATCTCCATCATTCGTTGAAGATGACTTCTCATACATGGAATTATGTAACACCTAACTGTAGTCATGATTCCCAATACAGCAATTAATTGGATAATAATAGGTATTATCAGTTCTTTCCAAATCATTGTATTAGTAACATTTAATTTTTCTATAATTCCCTTGAGAGTATCTCTGGTATAATTAACAATCTTTTGTTGATTATAATAAATGTAATTCATTCAATGTACATTTTTATTTATCATAGACCACTAAGACAAAAATAATTCAAAACATGCTGCTGATTCCTGGCTTTGAACTCATTTGGAACCCCTAGAAGAATTCCAGTTGAATCTATATAAATATGATGATGGTCAAGGACCCTGGGGAAGAAACATCCCTCTCCTTCCTAGGGAACTGGGATTGATTTGATCTGAAAAGTGCCAGGGTGAAAGGGGATAGCAAGCTGAACCACAGTACAGGTTCCACTACAACTGGTGAGTAAGTTCTCAAATAATGGCTCTTCACAATACCACCAGTCATAGGCTCAGGCTATAGTGAGTACTATTTGATTAGATATCCCTTCAAAGGACTGGCTTTCCTTGCATCCAGACATAGTGCCTAGGAAGGCCAATTGCCATTCCCCCACCTGGAGAGGCATAAGTTATAACTGGTTCCAAAGGAAGGAGGTCAGATGATCTTTGGGGGCATTTAGACCCTTAATTCTGGGAACAAAAATAAAAGGGTCTGGCAAAAGTTATTACCCCAAGCTAAGTTTTCCTGAAAGAAGGATATCATAGAACTCATGCCCATAGGGTCTGAGATCCAGCCAAGCAGGAATGGTGATACTGGTATTGAGGACCAGAGCCAATTCATGTTCCCCCAGTGTTGAAGACTGAACATCTGAGAAATGCTTAGGCAAGAGCAAAAAGTTATTTAAAGGATAAAACAGAGAGAGAAGGAGAGCTCCTCCACAGAGGAAGAGGTCCAAGTTGGTACCTGTGGAAGTGAAGGTGTCTTGCCCTTTTCATAGATTTCAGATTTCCTTTGATTTCATGCACTCTCCTCCCATCCTACCTACCTGACCCCAAAGGTGGAGTGATCCAAGAGCAGGAATGAAGCCACCCAGTGGTATAGGCAGGAAGGGAGTCACCCAAGGCTTCTCATTAACAACTCCTTGCAGGGAGGAATAATTCCCTGGAGGCAGGTAACCTTGGCAACTGGTTGGAGGAGGGGAAGTGTCCTGATGGTATTAACATTTTATTTCTTTTCCTTTGGAACCAGCCCCCATCTTCCTTATCATATGTGATCATTCATTACCTACACTGACTGTCCTTTTGTCCCCCAGCCTCAACGGGACCACTTGAGCTTCTGGCCTCCCTCTTGCACAAGAGTAATAGTTTCTTTCATTTAATGTGCAAATAGAATATTCAATCCCTTCCATCCAGGCATTTGTCTCACTATACCCAAAATAGAAATTTTCAAAGTTTGTTGTAAATCTTTTATTCCTAAGGTAGCCTTGGTAATATTATTATTAGAATTCCAGAGATTAATTTCCCCAGAATATGCTGGAGAATGGTATTTTTTTGTCCCAGATAATTGCCCCTGATTATATAAATCTCCACAGGGGAGTACCTGACAGGTATCAAATTTAACAACCGGAGGGGAGATGGTCTGGGTTACATTAATAATCAACTTACAGGATGTGATTTTCCATAGCACTATGAACATTATTAGAGTCTTTTTAAAGTTAATTTGATGGGATCTGGATGTTGAATTGAGGAGCATTGTTTCTCCCTATTAGAAGCTGAGGCTACCTTTTGTCCTGTCTGGTGAGTCCAACCTCGTTCTGTGATCCAAACAGCTGTCTCAGTCGTGAGCAGGACTTGGTACAGCCCTTCTCAAGCAGGGTTAAGCTTTTTTTCCTTCCAAACCTGGATCAGGATGTGGTCACCTGGCCCAATATGAGTGTGCAGGGAATTCCAGGAGTAGTGTCTGCACCAGGAGGCCCTATAATCTTAGTGATGACAAAGTGGAAGAGAGACCTATTATATAATTGATAATAAATTGATCCTTTGTTTCAAAGGTGGGGAAACCCATTGTTTTCCTAAATATGTTAACCCATGTAACAGTTCATATCAGGATAATCCTACATCTTTCTGGGGAGCTGTTCTAATTCAAAGAAGAACAATGGGGAGGGGAGACTTGGTCCAGGGGGTTTTTTTCCCCAATATTAGCTGCACAATTTGTCTCTTTAGAGTTTGGTTCATTCTCTCCACCTTTTCTGAGGAAGGAGAGTGCTAGGGAGAGTGATATTACCATTTTATGTTCAAGATTTTCATGAGTTCTTTCATAATAGTTGCAGTAAAGTAGCTTCCATTATCAGAATCTACATTTTTTATCAAATCAAATCAAGTGATTATAGATTCCAATAAGACTTTGGTCACATTGTTGGCAGTGGTGCTGGTTAAGGGAATGGCTTCTACAAAATTAGTTAAATGATCCATGATTACTAACAAATATTTTAAGTGTCCTATTTTGGGCATTTCAGTATAGTCAATCTGGATATTTTGGAAAGGTCTTAATCCAGGTTTCCTTCCTTCTGGGGGCTGTTTTCTCAAAGGCTGTTTATTTTTTTTATGTGTTCTTTTTAATTATATATGACAGTAGAATGTATTTTGGCAAATTATACATACATAGAGTATAACTTATTCTCTTTTTTTTTGGTACTGGGGATTGAACTCAGGGGCACTCTACCACTGAGCCACATCCTCAGCCCTATTTTGTGTTTTATGTAGAGACAGGGTCTCACTGAGTTGCTTAGCTTCTCGCTCTTGCTGAGGGTGGCTTTAAACTCACGATTCTCCTGCCTCAGCCTCCCAAAGTGCAGGGATTACAGGTGTGTGCCACCACACCCGGCTGAGTATAATTTATTCTATTTAGGATCCTACTGTTGTGGTTGCACATGATGCAGAGTTACCCCAGTTGAGTATTCAAATACAAGGCTAGGAAATTTATGTCTGATCAATTCTACTGTTTTTTCCTGTTACCCTCCCCGCTTCCCTTCATTTTCCTTTGTCTAATCCAGCGGATTTCTATTATTCCCTTCCCCAACTTCCTTGTTTTGGGTTAGCATTCACATCAGAGAGGAGATTCAGCCTTTGGTTTTTTGGGATTGGCTTATTTCACTTAGCCTGATAGTCTCCAGTTCCATCTATTTACCAGCAAATGCCATAATTTCATTCTTCTTTCTGGCTGAATAATATTCCATTATATATATACATACTACATTTTATTTATCCATTCACTTATTGAAGGAAACGTGAGTAGGTTCCATAGCATAGCTATTGTGAATGGAGCTGCCATAATCATTGATGTGGCCACATCTCTATGGTATGCTGATTTTTAAGTCTTTGGGGTATGTGCAGAGGAGTGGGATAACTGTGTCAAATGGTGGTTTTATTCCAAGTTTTCTGAGAAATTTCATACTGCTTTCGAGAGTGGTCAAACCAATTTGTAGTCCCACCAACAATGTATAAGAGTATCTTTTTTCCCACATCCTCATCAACATTTATCGCTACTTTTATTCTTGATAATTAACATTCTGACTAGAGTGAGATAGAATCTCAGTATAGTTTTAATATGCATTTCTAATTGCTAGAGATGTTGAACATTTTTTTCATTATTTGCTGACCATTCAAATTACTTTTTCTGTCAAGTATTTGTTCAGTTCCTTTGTCCGTTTATTGTGTTATTTATTTTTCTGTTGTTAAGTTTTTTTGAGTTTTTTATATATCCTGGAAATTAATGCCATATCTGAGGTACAGGTGGTAAAAATTTTCTACTGTTCTATAGGATCTCTGTTCACATTGTTGATTATTTCCTTTGCTGTGAAGAAGCTTTTCAGTTTAATACCATCTCAGTTATTGGTTCTTGATTTTACTTTCTGTACTTTAGAAGTCTTATTGAGGAAATTGGTTCCTAAGCAAACATGATGGAGAGTTGGTCCTACTTTTTCTTCTAGTAGGTACAGGGTCTCTGGTCTGATGTCTAGGTCCTGGATCCATTTAGAGTTGAGTGTTGTGCAAGGTGAGAAATAGGAGTTCAATTTCATTGTGCTACAGATGAATTTCCAGTTTTCCCAGCACCATTTGTTGAAGAGGCTATCTTTTCTCCAATGTATGTTTATTGTGCCTTCCTCTGGGATGAGATAACTATATTTATGTGGGTATGTATCTGTGTCTTCTATTCTGTTCCACTGGTCTTCATGTCTGTTTTGGTGCCAATACCATGGTGTTTTTGTTACTATAGCTCTGTAGTATAATTCAAGGTCTGGTATTGTGATGCCTCCTGCATCACTTTTCTTGCTACAGTTATTAGCCTTTCTACAGTTGGTACAGATCTTATTAATTTATTTAGCCATGGTATAAGTTCCCATCCATCCATATACTTTTTTTTTTTTGGTACTGGGGATTGAACTCAGGGGCACTCAACCACTGAGCCACATCCCCAGCCCTATTTTGTGTTTTATATAGAGACAGGGTCTCACTGAATTGCTTAGTGCCTTGCCACTGCTGAGGCTGGCTTTGAATTCTCGATTCTCCTGTCTCAGCCTCCTTAAGTGCTGGGATTACAGGCTTGCATCACCGTGGCCGGCTCGTACACTCTTAATATAGCATTACACATGGTTTGTAGGCCCCATTGGTTAACTTTATGTAAGTGGATGATCATGTTTCTCATAATAAATAGGTTTTGTGAGCACCTTCCTGCCATTGTGTAAAAGCCAATTTCTGTTGGGAGTTTTGGAGGCTTCCAATTTTATTAGGTGTTTCTCCTTTTGTGGTTTTTAATATCAGGATAATTGAGGGAAGGGATAAAACAGGGGTAAAATGGAAAATAGGAGCCTCTGATTGGAGGGCAGCCACTTTAACTGCTTCATCTGCTAGTCCGTTGCCTGGGGCATCCATGTTATAGCCCCTTTGATGTCCTGGCACATGTGTAATAGCTATCTCTTCTGGTAATAATAGGCTTTCCAAGACTTGAGTAATTCTTTATGAACTAAATACATTTCCTTAACATTAATTAATCCACATTCACTCCAAATTTTTTCCAAAAGCATGGATAACTCCAAAACTCTCTTTAGAATCTATAGTAGATAGTTTCCTCTTTTCCTTTTAGAAATTTTAGGGCCTGATTAAGAGCAAATTGTTCTCAGGCCTAGATAGACCACCCATTGGGTAGCCTTCCTGACTATTATTCTTGATTGGTTTCTGTCCACAGAATATCCATTAAGTTTTATTCTTGGAATAATTCAAGAGGACCCATCTATAAAGATTCTAAGGCCTGTTGAGAAGGGAATTTCTCTGAGGTCAGGCCTGACCTTGCTCTGACATCCTACTAGATCCATGCAGTGGTGGTCAGTGGAGTTTGATGTTTTGTAATTGGGGAACCAATTAAGAATTCAGCTGGATTTAAACATATATCAGTTGTGAGTGTTAAGCTATCCCTTTACAGGAGAATGGCCTCATATTTTAGAATTTGGCAATCTGATCATCTCTCTACTCTTAGGTGGAGCATGGTCCCAACCTGATGGGTGGTTCTCATTATTAGGTCTCCCACAAAGATCAAATGTTACTTTCTTTGACCAAAAAGGTGATAATAACCACTGATTGAATACATTCAGGCCATCCTCTGGAAATTAGATCTAGGAATTTAGATAGATAAGCTACTGGATGTCTTTGACCCCCATGGCCATGGTTCAAAACCCCTACAGCTGTCCCCTTATCTTCATTGACAGATAGGTGGAACGATTTTTCCAGTGAAGGCAAAAGCAACACCAGAGCAGTGATAAAGGCCTGTTTAAGAATATCCAGTGATTGAAGTTCCTCAGATTTTCAAAGAAGAGAACCAGTGTCTTCATCTAAAAGTTGAAGAAATAATCCCTTAGTTTTAAGACAGTAGGAGTATATCCATTAGCTACGATATCCTATTTGTCCCAAGAATTTTCTCAGCTCCCTTTTGCTGTGGAGTATTGGCATGTCAGTTATCCCTGAGATACTATCTGGGTTTAATCTCCATTTCCCTTCCCTAATTAAATGTCCCAAATATTTGACCTCTTATTCTATAAATTGTGATTTAGTTTTTGTAACTTTTAGGACAACAGTTGCCTCAGTTACATTTTCCTTCTTATCTCCAGAAATTAATAAATCATCAGCATATCAGAAGAGCTTAGTTTATGGTGGGATCTTAAATTTTTCTAGTACTTGTTCAAGAATTTGTCCAAATAAATTGGGGGACTCTGTAAACCCCTGGGGAAGGGCTGTTCATCCAATTGTTGTTTCCTCCCAGTTTGAGGATCTTCCCATTCAAAGGCAAATCTCTACTATTCCCAGGTAAGGGACATGTTCAGAAAGCATCTTCCAAATCTGCAACACTAAACAGTGGTAATCATGAGTTACTTTGCTAAGAAGAGCGTAGAGATTAGGGACGACAGGATGTCTGTCTTGAATAATTTCATTTATTGCCCTCAAATCCTGGACTAATCTATAAGATTCATCTGGTTTTCTTACTGGTAAGATTTGGGTGTTACAGGGGGCATACAGTGTTCAAGGAGGCTGTCTTTGAGTAGCCCCTCTATTATAGTTTATAATCCTAATCTTTCAAGAAAAATTGTTTTCTCCTGATTCTCTTAATTTTTAGTTCAGTGTGTATTAGGGTAACTTTTAATCTCCTGAGAGTCCTCGCTTTTTTCCAGACCTCAATCTTTTCTTCTTTAGCAGTTAGAAATTTAAGGGAAATTTGAATTCCTCTATCATTGATTATTAAACCTATTCCAAGTTTGGACAGTAAGTCTCAACCTAAGAGATTGGTCCCTGCTGCAGGCACAAAGAAGAACTCTATTTGGATCAGTCTATCTTTGTATTTTACTTGAATTTTTTCAAAAATGGGACATTAAAACTCCCCAACCCCACACACACCTTTTACTCCCAACACTAGCCGCTGTCTATTGGACATCTGCATATGGGTTGGGTGATATACCAAAGAGGAGCAAGCTGCTCCAGAGTCATTTAGGAACATTATTTCTTCCACTTTTGTTCCCACCTCCAAATTTATTAAGGGCTCTTGGTAGGACCCCCTTTGTGTTGAAGAGCCCCTGACCTCCCTAATCTTCATCAAAGGTCCTAAGGGATGTCACCTTTTCTTTCCCATTTAGGGCATTCCCTCTTGAAATGTCTTTCCTTTCCACATTTATAGCATTCTTTCCTCCTTTTACCCTCTATGTCTCTTAGAGTGTCTTGATTTAAACTCCTTTTGTCCCTGATTTTTAGGGCCTGGTTTTCATGGAGTTCCTTGTTCTATGGTGGAGAGCATAATTTTGGCCTTTCATTTCTGCTTATCTTCATCCCTCTTTACATACACTTTTTGAACATCTCTCGATATTCCTCTAGACTTCTCTCCTTCCAATTTTCTAGTTTCTGTAATTTTCCAGCAATGTCAGGCCAGCCATTAGTTACAAAATGTAGTTTCAACATTCCTTGCCCTAAGGGGATATCAACATCTGATCCAGAATATTTTCTCATTTCTTCCTTCAATCTATTTAAAAATTCTGTTGGCCCTTCATCTCTTCTTTGTTATATATTAAAATCCTTGGTTGTATTTTTGGATTGTGCAACTGCCTCTCTAAGTCCCCTTATAATCAAATCTTTGAGATCGCTCATGTGGCCCCTGTGTTTCTCAGTATTATTATCCCACTGGGGTTCTTGATTAGGAATTTTTACATTGGCTGGTGGGACCTCAGGCCCAGCCAGATGCTCATGTTTCCAGTTTGTCATTGCTGATCTCCTAATCATTCCCTTCTCTTCCTGAGAGAATAAGATACTTAAAATAGACATAAGTTCAGCCCTTGTATAAAGTTTAGGGCCAAGGAATTGATCTAATTTGTCAGTTACTCAATGTGGGTCCTCTAACAGGTTTTAGTTTCCACTTGAAGTTCCTCACCTCTGAGCTAGTAAGAGTGGGCATTTACAAACCCAATTTTGCCCCCTCCCAGATGAATCTCAAATAAAGGATAAAGAGTGGAAAGGAAAAATAGAGAATCATATTTTTTTTTTCTCCATGGGGAAAGGGGAAAATTTGGATACCCTGTTTGCATTGCTCTAATTTGTTTTTTTAAAAATCTAGGTAGGGAAGCGTATAAAGCTGGAGAAGGGACAGAAGCCACTGCAGCCAGTTCTGGTTCCCTTCCACCCTCTTTTGAAACAGTCCTGAGGGTAGGAGGAGGTAAATTCTGTTCTTCGGTTGGATCAGGATTTGAACCCCCAGGAATGGACAGTGGAGTAAGACAAGATAAGGGATCCCATTCATTTGATTCTGCCTTCTGAGTCTTACTATTTTTAGTAACTTTAAGAGGATAAAGGACATTAGGTCCCTTTCTCCAACAAAGAGTATGATCTATCTTTTTCTGACTATTAGGATTTTTACCATTTACATATTCTATCAATAATTGACATATCCAAATTTCTTCTTCCCCAAACTGTAGCAAAAATACTGAAGGCTTTAGGATAGACTCCTGAGTCCAAATAAAACATTATCATTATCTTTGATTTCTCTTTCCCATCTATCCTAGGATTATCTTTCCAATATTTTAACAGGTATCCCAGAAAACTATCTGGGGGGATTTCAGTGTCTTTTCCCTTGCCAGCATCCTCTTTCTCTAGAGTAGAATTTTTGCTTCTCATCCCATTCCTCTGGGTATGATCTTGTGTTCCTGAGTCTCTGGAGGCTTAGCTTCACTTTTGAAAGGTGTCTTCTTGCACTCTTCCCCAAGTTGCTTCTTCCATCACTGGCTAAGTCCTGTGTGGGGGTCACACAACCACTGATATGTCCTGACCACCAAGCAAGTATTTTTCCCTCTAGCTTGAGAATAGATTTTCCTACCTTGGTCCATGCATGGAGTTACCCCTCACAGGTGCTTGCTTGGGCCACTCCCTGCACATTGTGGATCCACTTCCAATTTTGGTTTGCAGGTTGGCCTCAGGGGTCACTGTTTCCTCTTCTACTTCAAGGCCACCAAAACAGCAGGATTAATCTCCTCTAAGGAGAGTGTTCCCATGACCATGTGTGGAGCCCCACATTGGCTACCCAAATTGTTAGAAATATGGAGATGCCACAAGAAATCAAACACATGCTAGGAAGAGGACTGGCAAGGCAAAATAGTACTTCTGCAGAAGGTTGCAACCCAAAAGGGAATCTGGTGAGCAAGCACATCTGGGCCAGCAGTCTGCCAGTTTTTAAGCCTAATGAAGCACTGTCCTTTGCTCTGATAGGAAGAGTTCAGGGGCACAATCTACATGATTAGCTAATTTAAAATTGAGAAGGGCACAGAAAAGGGCTAAAGTTGGGATTGGATGCCTTGCAGGGCATTTAAAAATGGCTCCATTCTGACCACATTGTTTTCTAACTTTGGATGGCTCCATTATACATGTGAAATTTAAGTTACAGTAAACATGACTATGTTGCATTACAGGTTTAACTTTAATCGAAAAGAAAACATAGATCTTAAAGTCACTCTCAAGGGAGAATGTGAGTGCTCCCAGAGATAAGAGGGAAGGGTGCCTCTATTGCCATTCCAGTTTTATTGGAGTTCAGGGAATGTTTCCAGAGAGCCCTTTCCAGGTCTACCTCTTGACTTTTGACTGACGGGGACTTTCAAGTCCCCACTGCACATGCACTGCACATGCCAACTCTACGTCACTTTGGCCCATGCTGACAGGTTCTAACTGGAACCTGTTCTTACAGATTTTATGGTTAGGGGAAATTATTTTTATCTCCTAGAGTTCTGGAATCTGGTCTGTGTAAGGGTCACAAAAGTCCCCTCATTCAGGGTAATTTGTATTTTTCTTACTGGTATTTCAGGCCTACATTTCTCCTGCAGATAACAGGTTGTTTGTGGAGGAATGTAATATATCCTGTAGACTTAACCCAGGCAGCGCTGCAGGTAAGTTGCTTTTTTAAAAAGAAAGTATGTAGGAGTCACTGTTAAGAGTTCCCATTTTATAGAATTATTCCCTTAACCTCATGTTCCCACTCTTACATATCTGTTTCCTATTAGTAAAACTTCTTTTCACTGGCTTAACATGATATTTTGATACTCTTTCTGACTACCAAAGGGCATTATCCAGAAACTCTACAATTTTCTGGAAAATCTCTATAGTGTCTACTATTTAATAAAAATTTCCAGGAAAACCAAGAAATAACACCTAATAACTGCAAACCAAGACAAAAGCAAAAATAAGGAACAGATCCATAGGTTATGACTGTAAACATCATTGAAGGTTTTTCAAAGTAACTGATTAGAATGCTCAAGAAAAGAGAGGAGGCTGGAGAATTTCCCTGAGAAATGGAATATATTAAAATGTAATGATTAAAATTCTGAATTCAGGAGAGAACATATTAAAAATATTAGAGAAGAAGAGAGTATTAAAGATTGGGAAGACACATTAGCAGAAAATATCAAATAGAGAGAAAACAAAAGAACATAAGATTTATTGGAAGAGGAAAAGTATGATGTATTTATTATTTAAATCCCTTTATGAGTGAAAATGGAGAATGGAACAGAAATAAATCTGAAGGGCAAGAGGTATCCAGTCACAAATCCAAGAAGCTTGACCAACCTCAAGTTGGATAAATTCAGAGAAACCCACACCAAAACAAATCATAGTAAAGCTGGTGAAATCCAAAAACAAAGATGAACATCTTAAAAGCAAACAGAAACAAAAGGGACATGTTATCTTCAAAAGGACAAAATGATGACCACGTAACCAGCTGCTCACCTAAAATGGTGGAGGCAAGGGAAATGGACTAACAGCTCTAATTGCTGAAATAAAATGATTGCCACTATTACAGGAGCCCAGGCTAGAGACTACTGGGATCCCTAATGGTTGGATTGAGTGTCCTGCTGAAACAGACTTTATTTGGGAGCCAACCCCCTTAAATTAGGAACATACTTGTCCTGAAAGAAGGAAGCTAAAGGGCTGAGACCCTAATCCCAACCCACCCCTGATGGGCACCAAAGATGAAAGCACATATTACCCACTCAGGCCTAAGGCAGACTGAATAACCAAATCTACATATGTGTATCACCTGCTCTTGTTTCTGTAAATCATAACTGCTTCTGTGGAACCTGTGGGAGATGCAGTCTAGTTTCTTCTCCCCAGTTTGATCAAGCTGCATGAAGTTCACAATTCATCTTTCCATCTCTTTTCTATTTCTTATGTGGGTGGGCAGATAGATAAATTCACTCAGCCAGGGGCCAAGCAGGATCCTTGGGCCTCAAAAATAAGAGAAAACAATATAAAAAGAAAAAAAA
>CM053407.1:95048449-95064432 GCA_028644305.1 Xerus rutilus
CTTTGAAAAAGGGTATAAGAAGTATATTATTTCACAAGAATCTTTGGCATAAAGTACAAAACATTATTTAGTCAACAATTACTTAACTATTCAGTAGTAGTGCCAGGTTTTTAATCCAAATTGATCTAGAGATGAGACTTCTAAATATATTTAAGGATACACGTTTCCTGGGCAATTATGGTGTGCCTTTTATGCTGAAAAGCACACTACTATATATTATGATGAATTGGAAGCAGATTGTGTCCTCAAACTCTGCAAAGAAAGATAGTAAACAGAAAGAAAAAAGTATTTCAGAGAGCTGTGGCCTAATGTAAACTTCATGGCATCTCAGGTGTTGTGCAGGGACAGTACAATTAGGAACACTTGCACAAGGTAGGTCCCACCTGAATGACCACTGTGACACTGTTTGTCTTTTATCTTACACAGTAGAGGAAGACTCAACCTAGGGCAGTGGTGGTGGTCAGCTGAAGTGTAGATGTGGCCAGGAGAAGGCTGTGTTTAGGGAGTGCCAGGGCAACATGCCAGGGCTACTGGGTAAGGAGGGTCTTGAGTTTAAAGTATTACGATTTAAAAACGTTTATGAATGGTTGTCTTTATCGTAAAGAAAGCTCATAAGATGTCAGCTAGAAAAGACACAAGGCCTAGGCATGATAAACCTGATATCAGCAGGCAGGGCAGACAGCTATCCTTTGGAAGCACAAAACCAAAGCTTAAAAGAGATAGAAAATTGGAGAGTCATTTCCAGATTAATGACTGTAAAGTTTTGAGATCTCTGAGGGAGAAGAGAAGAGGTCACAGGCAGAACTTTACAGCAGTGTTTCAATAGGAGACAAGAAGAAAACAGTCAAGAGAGAGAGAAGGGAGCAAATTATGCACCTATGTGTATGTCCAAAGCACAACATTCTGGAGCTAATTTGAAAAACAACTACAAGAAAGTGTGACTTAGAAAGTTCAGAAGTATAAAAGCGTGGATTTTTACACTGACACTTTGTTGGATTAATTTTTAAAATTTTGTAGATGAACTTTTCTTTGTTGATTTTAGCCATTATAATTAAACATATTTTGGTTGTAAGCACATCCTCAAAGACTTTTAAAAGCAAAGAATTTTGGCAAATTGTTAAAAGTTCTACATTGGGGCCTTTATTTAGGCTGCAGTGATTACTTATGTTTGAATTTTAGAGGGGATTTTGGAGGCAGAGCAGTTGTAGGTGTATGAACCACAACATAAAGCTGATAATTTTTTTTTAAATTAGTTTCTACATATATTGGAAGTTGTTCTGATACAGATTTTCTTCATATACTTGACTTTACTCATAAAGCGAAGGGCAGATGTGATATCTTTATTGCTTGACAAGGTTATAATCAGTGTTAATTGAGTTACAGAGATCCTCAGTTCTTATGGACTATTGTTGAAGATATACCCCTGGGTGCTTATCACAGTGGGATCCCAAACCAACAGCATCCACATCAATGAAGGAACTTATCAAAGCAAATTCTTGAGCCCCATCCCAAACTTGGGATGTCAGAAGATCTGGGGTTGGGACCTGCAACCAGCATTTGTACAGTCATCTAGGTTATTGAAATGTCTGATAAAGTTTGAAAATCTGATCCAGTAGATATGGAAAGTATGATGGATTTATGCTACTTGAAGAAGTCTTAGTCTTTGAGCTCTGCTAAAAAATGTCAAGAGGAATATGTCTGGTTCTCTGAAGGTCTTAGTTAATTATAATGCTTTTCCTATAATTACTTAGCATGAATTAAATCTATGATTGCAAATGTGGCCTCTATAAGGTCCCAAGATGGAATAGTCTGTAAATGAAAATCACAGCATTGTCACTCATAAATTTTAAATACATTGGTTTCATTTCAGAAGAAAAAGGGAGAGTACTTCATTCTACTGAAGTTATGACTTTCCCACTGTCCTTCATAAAAGAGTGTGAATAAAATATATACTGTAATGCTAATTATCAAATTATATTGATTATATATTTATGTAAACACAGTATAAAATGTTCTTCTGCATTTCAGGTCCAAACTGCTTTGCAGAAACTGCTGTCATTCCAGCTGGCAGAGAAGTGAAGACTGACGAATGCACCATATGTCACTGTACTTACGAGGAAGGAACATGGAGAATTGAGCGGCAGGCCATGTGCACAACACATGAATGCAGGCAGATGTAGACGCTTTACAATATAAAAACTCTCACTTTTTTTAGACTATTTTACTGCTGTGAACATTCTAGATGACTCTGAAATATCAGTCAAAAAGAGAAGACTTTTGATAAGAAATCATGGAAAATGGTCGGTACATTTGCTTTTCTTGATAACACTGCAAGAGAAGGAAATGGATATATTTCAAAACATCGACAAGAACTTTGGGCATAAAATCCCTCTCTAAATAAATGTGCTATTTTCACAGTAAGTACACTAAAGTACACTATTATATAATAAATGTATTTCTATAATCCCTCTATTAGAGAGCTTATATAAATGTTTTCTATAGATACAGATTAAAAATGCTGTGTTGTCAACCGTCCTCACTGTGTATCTGCATATCTTTGTCAGTTGTGATTGCATCACACGGAGATGCTAAAGGTTGCCTGTCCCCTTCACATCTTCAGACAGAATAGTGCATCCGTTAATGGATCATAATGGGACTGGTTTCTATTGATACCTTGTCCAAATCCTATTTAATTACACATATCTATCTGATGTTCATCCCTAGAAGGTACACTCTAACTCACATAAACATAATGTTACCTTCTTATAGCAATATATTGCTTTTATCAGTTCATTTTCATTCATATGGCAAATGCAGGTATAATTAACACACTTTTTCACTTCTTACAGATCTCATATGTTGTGATTCATAAATAAATGCATACATATGTTTCATTTTCATTTTTGTTACTTTCTCTCCTAAGCATGATTCTATTCCATTCCCTAAAATGAGGAATAGGAGAGACTGGAAAACTTGTATGATTATTTCATCAAGCTGAAGCATGCTACAAAATGGGAAAGTCCTTGATTATCTGGAGGAAATGTAAGGAAAATCCTGTACACGTTTATAATTGAAATGTAAATACGCTACAGATATCACCACTCTCAGTTCAGTGTGGTCATATTACCAATGGGAATGAAGCGTCCAGCCTCCATAATATACACAGTAAGCTCCTGAATAATAACTCAGTATGCGTCTGCCATTAAGAGCAGAGTGAAAAAGCATTTCTTTTGTTCAATTATGTTGAAACAAACAAAGCTGAAGGTCAAGTGTACTCTAAAAATTTCCCGTGTTTATATATAATCCCAAAGCAACTTTTTTTTCCTTCTTCATTTGGACAGGGAATAAAAAAGACCACTGTACAGTGTTGCTGATCTGATCAGTATAATTGGAAAATAGTTTCACCATTATGGATCACATCAACACTTGGCACTTTGATTTGAGTCAGGGTGTACGGCAAAAAAAGTAAAACTGCAATTACTATTTTAAACCTTTAGATCAATTTATTCCAAAATTCTGAACTATACACCTATTTAGCACAAAGGGTTATAATTGCAAAAAAGGAATAAAGAATGATCTCTCACCTTCACATGCTTGTGTTCTCAGGCATAAATGGAATAAAAAAATTAGTGTTATTATATTAAGAGTCAAATTAAAGACCATGAAATGGTGATTAGAAAATCTTACTAAAAGGAAAGTATAAGAAAAAAGAAGAAGAAAAGGAAAAGGCACTCATTATATTAAAAACTCATCAATTAAAAACAATATTCAAGAAAAATTGGTACATCTGCCATTGGTGAAAAGTCAAGTACTGTAGACCTTAGTAAATGTGAAGCCCCCACTAACCAAATCACCAGGACATTTACACAGGCTCATATTGCTTATAAAGAACATCTTGAGTGAAGTGTATTAACATGCACATAGATTTCATGAAAATACTCAGGGGAATTATTAGCTAA
The DNA here is from genome assembly GCA_028644305.1 of Xerus rutilus. NCBI lineage: Eukaryota > Metazoa > Chordata > Mammalia > Rodentia > Sciuridae > Xerus > Xerus rutilus. The sequence goes on from CM053407.1 coordinate 95,052,409, forward strand.
TTGCTCTCAGGTATGTTCACTTTCTAAAACTTAACTTTTAGTATTAAAGACTGCTAGACATTAGCTATTCCTCCATTACTCAAGGTAGTTTTTCTGAGACAAGGTTATATAAAGTTACCATTTTGCCAACAAATGACCCTACACTTCTTGGGTAGGTGGAATGTTGTGCTATGTCCAATAGTAAACAGGTAGCCTTTTCTCTCCCCACAAAACACAATGTGGTTAGAACCTCAGTCTACAAAGCCAAGTCTTCCTGCTCCCTTGGGAATATAATCCCTCTCAGAATGGACAATGAGTGCTGGGCACAGTGACGCAAGCCTGTATGCCAGCACTTAGGGAGGCTGAGTCAGGAGAATCGCAAGTTCAAAGCCAGCCTCAGCAACAGCGAGGCACTAAGCAACTCAGTGAGACCCTGTCTCTACATAAAACACAAAATAGGGCTGGGGATGTGGCTCAGTGGTCAAGTGTCCCTGAGTTCAATCTCCAGTACCAAAAAAAAAGAAAAAAAAAAAGAAAAGAAAAGAATGGACAATGAGTTCTGAAACAATGGCAGTGGTAAGAATCTTAAATGCTGGGAGAATTATAGGAAATCTAGAATTTTGTTGCTTGGAGAGTAAACAGAGTATCATATGGGGAAATCGAGTTTTACTCAGTATAAAGTGGTGAGGGACACAATTGTCTCAACCACTCCTAGAGGCTGGAGACCAGTAGCTGCTATGGCCCTGAAGTATCTTCCCTCCTGTCTCCATTTCAACCTCTTCACTTGTTTCTTCTCATAAGGAAGAGTACATACACCAAACATGGCAGAATTTGGATGAATGACACTGCACATGCTTAATAATAAGGGAATGATCTGTATTGTTGTTGAACAAAAGCTACTCATCTCCTTGCAGATAATTCATGCTGTCCCATCTACATAGCTATCTCAGGTAAATATTTGTTTTTCATCCCCTCTGTTCCCACAGATTTCTTTGCTGATATTTTTGCCAATTAACTTGTTCTACTCAAGTATGATAACTTCAATAACTGCATAATAAAAAGAGGGCAGTATGAGCCCAGGTTATTTGATTCCAAAATATAATGGTTTGGAATATTACGAAAAAAGCCACATAATTCAAATTCAGAGAAGTTTTTGGAAAGCCATAATTCTTCAAATTCCAATAGGCTTACCCTACAAGTACCTAATAACTGTTAGATGATTTATTCAAATAAAAAAGGAAATTGTGCTTACAAATATATAATATGAATTTATTTAGAACTTTTCAGTGTATATGAAGCTACTTATATAAACCAGAGAGTGGTTCTGGAAATTATGACATCTAATATTTTAGAAGTTTTCAAGTATCTTTCAACCACGGGATATATTTCCTTTTTAGGTAGATTTTTCAGTATTTTCATTTACATGTCACAGAAGTCTTAGGTAAAATACTTTGCAAAACATATATGTCATTTCTTGGGTGCAAAAGACATTAGATGCAGGAGCCTTGTGGCAGGGTCCCCAGTGTGTTACAGCTGGTACAGATGGAGAGGCTGGAGTATCATTGACTTCAAGGAGTTTATATGCTATGAACCTAATTTTCATTTGCTTACTCATAAACTTTTAATATTTACAGTACCATATCTTTTGTGTAATAAAACATGTTAAGGATGATTTCTCATCCATTTTTTAAGTTTGTGACATCATGAATATAGTATGTTCAAGCAGTGCTTCTATCCACTTCCCCAGCATAATGTTGTATGTACACAATGTTTTAAAGTCTTAAAATTTTCAGAAAATTCACATATTTTCTGTTTTTGGTTTTGAGTTCAAGCAGTGAAATGTTTCTTTAATGTATACATTCATTTGAAACATACGATATATACACTACTTCAAACAAGCATTGTTGGGAATTAAATCCATTATTTTATTTTATTTTGATTTTTTTAAACATCCTTTATTTTATTTATTTGTTTTTATGTAGTGCTGAGGATCAATCCCAGTGCCTCACACGTCCTAGGTAAGTGCTCTACCACTGAGCCACAACCTTAGCCCTAAATCCATTATTTTAAATGAACAGTCTTTCAACATACATAAAACAAAATTATAGACATAAAGCATGGGCTACCAATATTAATAATTTACTACGTTTGCTTCAGTAGGCAAGAAGTCAAGTCTACTTTTAGATTTGTTTAAAATCAGACTTTTTTTCCAGCACAACATAATAAAGAAAGTAATCTAGATATCATTCCATCTAGATATTGGGAAGGATCAACAATACAACTAAGCACCATTGGTGATATATTCTGTGCTTTCTTTGGCCAATAGAATTTGTAACCTTAACTTCTTACTGTACCTACTCAATCTTTATTTTTTTCCCACAAGCAGCAGCTATCAATGACTGATGTAGTAAATAATTATCACAAGCAATTATATTTATAGAGAAATTCATTTATTCTGGTATAAATGCATTTTTTATAGCACATAACATTTTTACATTCCAGCTGCACTTGCAAAGCTCTAGTTCTCATTGTTCCATAGTGGAGATGAAAGAGCCTACTTAACACCAATTCCTCACTCAAAACCAACCTCTTTACTATTTTAGTATTCTAAACAAAGATCTCATTTTTAACTGGATTCTTTATTTTGAGGATCCCAATTACACACACAGAAGTTTACAGCTAACCTCCTCAGTATGGTAGACTAATATCTTCAAAATTAGGCTTGGTCTACACCAAGAACCAATGCACTACTAGCTGAAGGTCCTGAGTATCTAGACCCTCATCTGACAACATTCTATACTTTCCCAGATTTTATTCCATGGATCTCAGCATGTTAAGATAGTAGCCATTTTTTTTCAATGTACAGCAATAGTGCCATTGCTTATAATACAGCTTCTGTAGTCTTTAATTGGATTGTCACTCTATGTTCCTGTCAACACTAATTTGGTATTTTGTTTTAGTATATGGTTTAAAAATAATATATACTTTGCATTATAGTTATATATTTGCTCTATTTGTAAATTTAATTTATATTATGATATATTCAGTTGCCCAAATTTTATCTGCCTTTAATTCATTTATTCATTTATTCTGGTATAAATGCATTTTTGAAGCCCTGTTGAATTGAATTCAGTCTGTTAATACATAGGCACGTGCTTAAGACAGACATATAACTTATCATTATCATTTGCCTTCCCTGTGGTCTTTTGGTTTCTCACTTAACTTGCAGATCTCAAGTATCCAGGACATAAGAAATTCCCCAAAGTTGCATTGTAATAGTTTAGAGTGAACTGTGGTAACCACTGGTCATTTCCAATGAAGTCAGGAAAAAATTTACTGATTTTGGAGTAACAGTTCTGGTGCTGAAGAAAATTTTTTATATTGAAGAGACATATACCTATTAATGATAAAATAAGTCATGTTTACAGTTTGGATATTTACCTACTTACTTTCGATTTCTGAAATGCAGACTTACCTTAAACTTTATGATTTTGAAAATTTCTGCATATTGTAATTTTTCTATATAACATAAACATCTCAATAGGTATATAGGGGAATGATAAAATAAATCAATAAAATGAGTTGTCTATGAGAAATATAGCCATTTCCTTAGCCTGTTGGAAAAGTACTCAAAAGTGATGGTTGTCACCACAATGTCAAATTTTGCTATGAATTTTGCCAAGCATTGGTTATTATTTTAGCTTTAACACACACACACACACACACACACACACACTAAAAAAACTGCAGAAAAAAACTAATTCCAAATGCCTAATTCTTAAGTGAATAAATCCAATTGAATAGTAAGTGACACTGGCAATCAGGCTGAGAGTATTCACCCAAAGTTTTAAAAACATGAAAAATTAAATGAAAATGTGTTCCAAATGTTTGACTCATGGGCTGTTTGTGATACAAGACATGTATACTCTTTCACTCCTACCTGTTATGTTCAGAGAAGTACATAAAATCCATGGCTGACCCATTATATAGGCACAGAATTATCAAGATAATCAAAGAAAAATACTTGGTATCATTTGAGAATGTTATTGATGCAAACTGATAACTAAAGGCAATTATAAATATTGCCAAATTAATCTCTAATTCAATTTACAGTAAATAGGAACATTTCCAAATTTTACTTAAATTTTCATAATATTTAATGATTAATATTTCTTATTTTCTTAATTCCTAGAATTTAAATTTTAGGCAGAATTGCTTCCAAATAAATTTATGAGAATATCCATTTTCTAATTCTCATTATATTTACATTTTGAAACACATACAATTATGTTTTTATTTCTGTTTATTTTCAGGGATTATTCACTTCCTTAGCATGTAATTCTTACAATTAAAATGTAAGAAAAGTGAAAATGTCTAGTAAGCAGTGTCTTCATATTTTTAAAACATCCACTTTTAGGCAATCAATAAATGTACATCATGAGCCAATAACTATGGTATACTTCTTTTAACTTCAGGATTCCCACAAATACTGGGTAACACTGTCCTCTTTGCAGAAAGGTAAATGCAAGCTCGAGGAAATTCAGAAACAGCGTCAAGATTCAGTCTAGTGAATAAGAGATTAAGAACTAGACTTTGCCTTTCACCAGAGTCTGTGATTTGAAATATGTTGATTTGCTTTTAGATCAGAGATGCTAGAAATTAGACAGAATTTCAAAACTACTCTTCCATACAACTCTCCAGAAATATGCAGAATAAACGGCAACATATTTTCCTAATTCAACCATGCCACTCTTGATACTCGCTAAAGTAAAATGTAGTTTCTCATAAAAATCCTGTGGACTCCCTACTCTAAATGTTTGTCATATATTTTGATTCCTAACTAAACTATATCTAGGTCTCATGTTAAAATCATTCTTAACCATCAATAGTGCTGTATACGTTCTTGTTTAGCCATTTTTCTTGTACTGAAACAGTACAAGAAAATTAAGTGCAAATATGATGTTATGAATCATATTAGCTTCCTGAAGGTAAATAAACTGCCATTTATTAGGTAATAATCATAACAAACACTATGGTTTTAAATTCTCTTGTCTGATTTTTTCCTCTTATCAACTCTGCCACTTCAATGAGAAAATTAGCACCTGGTGGGTTTCTTGTCCAAATTTCAGTGATGGATGGTGACTAATTCTCAGTGGTTTCCAATTCCAGAAAATTCTACTGTCTTCATGGGGCATACTCAGGTTTAGTATGGATAGCACTGTTATTCTAGGAGAGCAGCTGCTAACCTTATCCAATCATTTATTCCATTCTACAAATATTTTTGTGTACATTCTTATTTTTGTGTCTAATATTGTTAAGGTCTGGGTGATTAAGTAATGTGCTGTCTTAGAGGCCACAAAGCTCTTAGTCTAGCAGACCCATTGAAGTCCTTAAGCCAATAAAAGTGACAACACTGCATTTGAACTTTTGCATTAAAACCATTAACACTAATATTGACATTTATAATTGTAAACAAAATGTTACTACTTCCTGATATACAGCAGATAGTGATAAAATTATGAAGCCAATGTTAGATGATATCAGTGATGTAAAAAAAATTAAGTGCAACTGCAGTGGCACACACTTGTTATCCCAGCAGCAGTAGAGGTTGAGGCAGGAGGATCATGAGTTTAAAGCCATCCTTAGCAATTTAGCAAGGCCCTAAGCAACATAGCGAGACTGTGTTTCAAAATACAATATTTTAATAGGGCTGGGGATGTGGCTCAGTTTTAAGCGCCCCTGGGTTCAATCCTCAGTACCAAAATAAAGAAAAAAGAAAAAATTAAGTGCCTAATTTATATACCCTATATACAGTTTCTTCATTTAAAATTCATAAATTTTAGTTTAATTAATACAAATTCATTATAAAAGCAATCTGGCCATGTTATATAATGATAAGTTTGTGATTTTAAAGTTTCTATTAATTCTCAAAACAAAAACAAATATGTCCCCAGTCAACAAAATTATAGTGATAGAGGAGATGGCTGGAGGACTGGGAGGTTCCTTCCAAGAGCATTAGCGGACCTGTTTAGCATCACCCACTGGTCCTTTTGATTTTCTCTTAAAGAATACTTTCCTATTTTAAAAAAGGCATCATTGCAGTAAAGGTGCTTGACACTAAAAATATTATTCCCTACATATGTTTTTGTGGGTTAGAGATTAATTATGGTCAATTGATACCTTAAATATACATATTACACATATATACACCAACACATATACATACATTTGTTAAAAATAACAGCTCTTAAATGAGAATCAAAATGAGTCTTCCAAGTCAAGAACCTAAATGTCTTTAAAAGATACATAATGGGCTTATTTAGTACAATACAAAGCAAACGTGTTCTTGAAAAGACTAACAAAGTTACATAGTAATCAACAGAGAAAGTTAATGGAGTAATTAATTTTGGATATGGAAATATTGAAACTTAGAGTAATGAAGATAATTAAGAGATGTGATAGAAACTATTAGTATGATTTATAAACTCAAAAAATTTAATACATAATGAATCCCCTTCTTAAAAATAAAAAGGAAAAGAATTTTAAAAATTGCTTTTTGAGTGATAAAAGAATTAGCTAAATTTTCCAACTGGAAGCTTTTCTTTTTATACATGCATATATTTATACAAATGGCTAAACAAGTATCCTTTGAATTCACTGAAATGGAAAAGTAGATACAAACATAGTGGCATCTGATCAAAACAAAAGATAAATGAAGTAATGATCACTGGTTAGAAATTCCTTTTAGGTCAGAAGTCAAAGTAAATTGGATATTAACCCGTGAAAAGTGCATGGGAGATGAGGGACATTATACTCTCTGGACTTTGTCATTCTGTCTATGTAAATATAGCTACATAAGTCTATATAAACATTTGCACATAGCTATAAGCATGTGTATAAATATACATACATATTTATGCTACTATTTATGATTTGTTAAAACATTTTAAATTCTTATTTCATAGATATAATATTTGAAAATTCACGAACAAGTCATTTAAAATGGTGTGATTTACCAGATGTGTGATGTTCTATCATAGTTTACTGTTTTTATTTTTTAAAGGTTGTAGGAAAAATATATTAAAAGAATGCATTTATTAAGTTTATGAATTACAGTTTTCTGTAAACTGAAAAAATGATACATTTTTATAAATTAAGTGGTGAAAGTTGATCAGACAACATCAGTATTATCTACCAAAGATAACAATAAATTGCCAATCACCATTTTTCCTGTGTATCTGACCAATGGGGAATATTGGGCTCATGTTCAAGATAGCAAAGTAAAGTCAGGTTAGGAGAAAAGAGGAGAGGAAATTGATTTAAAGTGAATGCTCATAATGCTTTCAGGAAATAATAGTGGGAATCTCTTAGTTGGATGGATGGGTCTGGGTCCCAGGAGAGAGATGAGGTGCTTATGTGCCATTCCTGGCCTTGGCCTCATTCCATAACTATAAAATCATAATTTCCAAAAATAAAGGCTGGAGCATCTGTTTAACATTTATATCATAAATATTCTGAACAGACATTTACAATCTCTGATTTAATGTAACTTGGTAAAGATTCTGGCCTTTGGTGGTCTGGCTCCACCCCTAGTTCTATCACTTGTTGGTTGCTTATCTAGTGTACCTTACTACCTCTTTGTAGTTCAAGATTGCTCATCAGTGAAACAGAAACAGGAGTATCAGCCACTTATGAATGAATATTTGAAAACGCAGACTAGGACAGATAATGTTTATAAAGCCCAAGCTCTATATAAGTTTTTATTACCTAATACATTGGAAATATAATAAAGTTGAAATCAAAATATTTTAAAAATTCTAATCAAGTAAACAAATTAGAACTCATTTTTATACTTTATTCTCATGTTTAAATTTAAGATATATGATTTACATAACATCTTCATTTTACTCCATTTATATGGTACATATGCCAAAGAAAATGTTTTTGTAACATATTAATTTTGTGTGGAGCTGAATTTTTATAATCAGGCCCAATTTGTATGTGTTGTTGAATGAGTATGTGTGTTGAACTGATTTACAAAATAAAATATTTATTAAATTGAATTTTTGCATTTCCAGGTAGAATCACATTTAAGAGAACTTTTTGATATATTTTAGCTTTTCTTAAAACAAGATCAATAAAACATGTCTTAAAAATACTGACATTGCGTCAAATATTTTGAATATATCTGAATATATTATATTTAAATAGAATCCTTAAGACTTACTCAAATATATAACTTTTGCTTCTGTTATTTAAATGAAAAATGGACAGGGCTTTACAGTGGAGTCATAGCTATAAAATAACCATGATACTGTGATAATACATTTTTAATGTCATTTCAAAAAGTAAATGTAATGATTATTTATCTATAAAAGTAAATGTAATGATTATTAATCTTTCTAGAAATATGGACAAATGGTGAATAAATACTTTAAATGTGGATTACTTTTATAGAACCACTCTTCAGTTGTAGATTGGAAAATTCTTAAAAAATGAAAATCAAAAAATTTTCCTTTTTAAAGCTAAGCATATCATATATCTGATATGGAGGATGAGGTAATTTAGAAAAAGAACTCTAACAAGGACAACTGGTAAAACTGGAAAGTAATGTATATTTCTTCTTGAAGCCACTGGAGAACTCAAAACTTAGAGGAAAAAAACTATCAGACCAAGAACCTGGAAAAGCCCAATTCAAGTTCAGCTTAGCATTCTGAGCATTTATTATTTTTTAACTTTTTTAATATTTTCTTTTAGTTGTAGATGGACACAATGTCTTTATTTTATTGCTTTGTATATGGTGCTGAGGATGGAACCCAGGGCCTCACGCATGCGAGGCAAGCGCTCTACCACTGAGCTACAATCCCAGCCCGCATTCTGAGCATTTTTACTGGAATATATCTCCCACTTGGAATAGTATGCTCAGGAGCTGAAGAGCATTTTTTGATATTTTAAGAGTTAACAGTGACAAAATTTGGAGTCAAGGTACTCCAAGGATGAGGCCTTGGTAACCTTCCCATATTTCAGTTTGTGACCCCCATGGGCTGCATGTGAGGTACACAGGTGATCTGAGGGTGAACCAGGCTTCCTCTGAACTAAAGCCCTTCTCTGAATCAGTGAATTAACCCAGAAAATCTCTACTACTGAAACTAGGTCACAAAAACTAGTTTGTTGGTGCCACCAGACTCCACTCTGAAAGGAGATAGCAATATTATTGATCCTAAATTAATTATAAACATTTTTCAAGTACAATATCTTACATATTATGAAAGCTTAAGAGGCAAACAGGGCTATGAAGAAACATGGCCTTAAAGGAGCAAAAATAAGGGACAATAGAACAATAGGAACAGAAACATAGGATCTTCCAATGATGGGATAATGACACCCAGAATATAAATGAATGAGATATATTTAAGGACTATAGGAAAAAAAATTGGAAATTGCAGCAGAGGATTAGAAATCTAAACTGACATAGCAAAACTGAGAAGAACAAATAAGAATTATAATAAAATAGCTGAAAATAAAGACTCAGTTGAATAGGTTTAACCTCGAAAATAGACACAGCTTCAGAGAGAATAATGAATTGGAAGACAGATCAAAAGAAGCACAGACAGAAAATGCATGAGAGTAAAGAATGTAATGCATAGTTAGTTGAAGTTCCAGAAGGCAAGAAAGGGCAGGATGGAGCAGAAAAGTAATAGTTGAAAAGGTAATGGCTGATAATCTTTTAAAGTTAATGAAAGACAACAATCCAATGAAGAATTCGCAAATGACAATTACAGTGAAGCTAAGAAAAAATGAAAATCCTGAAAGTAGCCACAGGACACAGATTCCAGGCCAAACAATTATACTAACAACTAATATCAAAGGAAACCATGGATATCTGAAAGCAATTAAAGACTTCCAATATGCTGAAGAAAAAGAACTACCAACCTAGAATTCTATATACAGAATGAGTGCCCTAAAGGTTATAGTATACATTTGAAACTTATCAAGATTAATATTTACTAATGCTTTTTAAAATGTTATTAGCACATTATAGTTCTACATAATAATGGTGTTCATTTTGACATAACCATATATGCATAGAATAAAATTCACTGTTTCAGTCCCCAGTATTTCCTTTCCCTGTCCTCCTCCTTCCTCCTGGTCCCCTTCCTCTACTGCGTTTTCCTTCTATTTATTTACTCTTTTTTTTATTGGTGCTTTATAGATATTAATAAGAGTGAATTTCATTGTGGTATATTCACATATATACATTGCATAATTTAGTCAATTTATTTCAGTAGTTCCTCTCTTTTCCCATCCCTCCTCCCTCTCCCTAAATCCTCTACTCCACTGATATCCCTTCTATTGTCATGGAGTTCCCCACCCACACACACTTTTTTCTTATTTTGGCCTAGCTACTGCATATGAGAAAAAACCCTGGATCCTTGACTATCTAAGTCTGACTTATTTCACTTAGCATGATGTTCTCCAGTTCTATTTGTTATGGTTTAGATATAAGGTGTCCCCTAAAAGCTCACATGTAAGACAATGCAAGAAGGTTCAGAGGTATAATGATCAGATTATGAGAGTTATAGTGTAATTGGTGAATTAATCCACTGATATGGATTAACGGGGTGGCAATTGTAAAAAGGTAGGGTGTGGCAGGAGTAGATACATCACTGGTGATGTGCCTGTGGGGTTTAAATTTTGTCCCTGGTGAGTGGAGCTCTCTGCTTCCCTGCCATCATGTTCTGAGCTGCCTTTCTCTGCCACAACCTTCTGCCATGATGTTCTGCCTCTCCTAGGGCCCAGAGCCATGGAGTCAGCCAACCATGTGCTAACTCTCTGAAACTATGAGCCAAAATAAACTTTTCCTCTTAATTTATTCTTGTCAGATCTGGTCATAGCAAAGAAAAATCTGATTAAAATACATCCATTTACCAACAAATGCCATAGATGCATTTGTTTTTTTGGCTGAATAACACTCCATCATGTATATATACTACATTTTGTTTATCCATTCATCTGTCAATAGAAACCTGGGCTTTTCATTACTTGGCTATGTATTGAATTGTGCACCTATAAATGATATGCTTGTGCCAGTATAGTATGCTGATTTTTAGTTCTTTTCAATAAATGCTGAGGAGTGGTATAGCTGGGTCATGTAGTGTTCCATTCCTAGTCTTTTGAGGAATCTTCATACTGCTTTCCAAAGAGGTTGTACTAATTTATAGTCCTACCACCAATGTATGAGTGAACCTTTTCCCCTACATCCTTGCCAGCATTTATTATTATTTGTATTCTTGATAATTGTCATTTTAACTAGAGTGAGATGAAATCCCAATGTAGTTTTGATTTGCATTTCTCTGTTTGATAGGGATATTGAACATTTTTCCATGTATTTGTTGACCTGTTGAGAGCTGCAAATAAATTATGATCCATCTCTAAGTGGAGGTGTGCCTCTCTGAGAACTCTTGGTGCTATCTTACCGATCTGAGATTGCTCTGTTGCCTTGGCAACGTCCTACTCATAAAGCATTCTGTGATATGGTGGATATCATACATATCATTCTGTTCATTCAGCCCTAGGTTCAAAGGCAACTCCTCAGAGGTAGAAAGAGATACCAGTGGGCCCAACTAGCCTTGAGGCCCTGGCTGCCTGGAGGAAGAAGAATTACTGTGCAACTGATAAATCTCCAATCAAGCCAACTTCCCCACAGCTTCTCACTTCTTACTTTGGAAAACCCTTCCTTACAATAAATTCCTTTGATGTATTTCACTCTAAATAAAGTATTCACAGGCTTTTTCCCTTTGTTAGGATCAGACCCATCAGGTCTTTTCCACCTATCAAGCCCCACTTAAAACAACATTTCTTGTGTCCTTGGTTTTTATTTCTTAATTCTACTTTTTCAGCCTTTTATTTTCAACCAAGACACACCTCCAACAGGTTACTTATTCCCTCCCTGTGCAGGATGCGGTGAGATTGACCATTTGTTTTTCTTCTGAGAAATGTTTAGTTATTTTGCCCATGTATTGATTGGCTTTTATTTGGGGGGGG
>CM053407.1:95064932-95177063 GCA_028644305.1 Xerus rutilus
TATTTTGTATGTTAATCTCCAGTCTGAAGAGTAGCTGGCAAATATGTTCTCCCACTCTGTAGACTATATCTTTATGCTTGTTTCCTTTGCTCTGAAAACTTAATTTCAAGCTGTCTCACTTATTGATTCTTGGTTTTTATTTCTTGAGCTTTCAGGGTTAAGGAAGTCAATGCCTGTGTCAATATGTTGCCGGAGTGAATCTGTTTTCATCTACCACTTGCAAAGTTCCTGTTCTCATTCATAGGTCTTTGATCCATTTTGACTTGACTTTTGCGCTTTTCTCATTTTGCAGATGATGTAAAAGTCATAATACAGTTTGCCTCCATTTATCTTTTCCTTAATTATGTCTCTTGGTTTCATGTATATTCATTCTATTTTAATTATGAAAAATTATTACTATTATTACATTCCACACATTTGCCATTTTGTTTGGTTTTAGTCCTTCTTTTACTTTTCGTTGCAAATCTTATTTTTTTCCCTAAAGAATTCTCCTTGATATTTCTTTTAGTGATTATTTATTAATAGTGAGGTTTTTTTCAGTTTTCATTTTATTGAAACACCTTTACCTCAATTGCAGTTTTTAAAGGATATGTATATAATTTATTTTAAAGGATATGTATATAATTTATGTAAAAGCATAAATATTAGGTATTGATAAGGCAAGTGTGCATACTATAATTTATGTTTTTTTAATGTAACTGATGGAATGTATAGGAGAAAAGAAAATCGTAAAAATAATACAGACATGAACAACATAAATAACAAAGCTGGCTTAATAGATGTGTACATACTTCATGAAACAATTACAGAACATACATACTTCATTAGCATATGTAAAAATATATAAACAAAAACTTTACATTGAGCCATAAAGAAAGCCTCATTATAAAGAACTGACAGCACATGGATTATAGATTCTGGTAACAATTTATCTGATAACAAAGATATAACTCAGTGAAAAAAAACTAAACAAAAGGTCATCTTATGCTGCAAAGAAAGAAACAATTCCAAATGATCTGCCTATCAAGAAAAAAAGGAAGAGAAGGCAGAAATAGCCAATTTTAGGCATAGAAAAAGGGCTATCATTAGAGACTTTGCAGATGTTATTAAGATATTAGAATCACATAATGGGAGCCTCCTGGTTACATCAAGGTAGAGTAACACTATTCCTCCTGGGTCCTCCCTTTGGCTACTAAAATCCTGCACATAGCACAAGCAGCAGCATGAGATGATTCTGAAAGTTAGAAAGAAGGCAACTATCATCTTAGGACCTTGGAATTTGAGGAAGTAGAATTCCTTATTTCCTTTCTGCCTCTCAGAGATCCAAGATTTGCCAACAGGCTCAGATAAAAGAAAGCTCTAAGAGCCAGAGAACAGGAAAGGATGATCTAACAGCAGGGTAAGGCAAGAAGTCATTGATACTCTAATAGTGGGCAAATGATGCTACATATATGTAAATGCTTATAGCAGGACCTGGTTTGTTCCATGTTGCAAAGATGTCATAATTTTCATAATATGAAGATTAATGGTAAGGCAGCAAGAAACAATATTGAAAGTGCCAAAGCTTTTCAGGAAGAGCTACATAGGATTATTGCAGATGAGAATTATTTGCCAGAACACGTAATTTGATCTTGATGAATTGAGTTTGTTATGAAAGTATATGCTGGAATGTACACACATTCATTAGGAGTCTAAGAAAATTCTAGGATTCAAGGCATTCAAAGACTGTGTAACACTGCTTTTGGGTGGAAATCCTGCACAATCAGAGAACTGTAGAGCACTCAAGAATGTGAGTAAGCATATGCTTCCATTTATTATTATTACAAAAAGCCTGGATGAAAACAATATTGTCTGAAGAATGGTTTTTGAACCATCTTATTACATAAACAAGAGAATATTGCATGTAAAATAACTCACTCATGGTCTTTCTGATCTGAGACAATGTTTCAGGGTATCTACAGCATATTTGTGATGTGTATCATAATGTAAAGGTTAAAACACAATCACAGTCATTCAACCAATGCACTAACATGCAACAGCTGTGTTCAGAGGATGTTATTTATGTCAAACATTTGCACATGCCGTTGAAGTGACTGAATCTGACCAAATGCTTCAAAAGTTTTGGAAAGGTTTCAACATTCTAAATGTCATCTGAAACATTGATGCACCATAGGAAACAGTCATAAAGCAATGCAAAAACAACTTTTGTAATAATTTTTTGAGGCACATGTGAACATATTCAAAGCCTTTAACAAAGACTTTGCTGTTATCTTTGCAGAAGAAGTTATGCCCAAGGTACCAAGAAAGTTTACAGCAAAGAAAATGGAAGAGGTGTTGCAGTTTGAGAAAAATCTCACCATTTTTTGTCCATTTGGCTGGTGACTAGGAGGAGTTTCTTTTTCCCTCTTCTCCTGAATGAGAGTTTTCAATTAGTTATTTCCTTCCTTTTTATCCATTTTCTGTTAGGTTGTTTGGAGGCAAACTGTCTCCAAACCACAGGGACCCTGGACCTTGAGGAAACTTCTAAGCATTACCCATGATTCTGACATTCAACTTGGATGAAGTAACTGAGTGAGAGTTTGAAGTTGTATTACATGGCAGACAGAATGATCATACTACATATAGAATTTATTAATGTGAAGGGTATGTATCTATGCAGGTTAGTTAAAGGGAGTGTCCCTTTTTACTCCTTTTCTGTATTAAAGAGATAAAAATTAATCTATCAATTTCCAGTCTCCTATATAGTGTTAAAGGGCCTGTGACACTATTCTGTTAGAGATAATGTAAAAATATTATAATGGGCTTATATTTTCATTTTTAAAAAATCTGAATGGAAGGCAAATTAAGTGCCTGGAGACCTAAGAGCACCTGCAACCGTGAAGACAGAAGCTGTGCTAGGAATGAAGGAGAGAAGCTCAAATGGCCAGAGGTCAGGACACCACAGAGCCACTACACCAGCTAAGAGAGACCATGGAGTCAGGGCTCTCAGTAATGTGCAACAGAACCAAACTGAAGCTGAAACCATCTTCACAACTTAGCAGATGTGTAAATGAGGGGAAATCATCTAATAATCATGACATATTTTTAATATATGAAATAAGAATATTAAAAATAAGTTTGGCAAACTAAATATAAAATCTATGTGAAGAGTTTCAAACATAACTATAATAAGCACTCAAATAGTATCATTAGCAACAGCATTATTATATAAGAAAATTTAAACTTCACCAGTACTAAACATATGAAAATATGGGAAACTCTCCATCTATCAAATTAAATAATAGTCTTTAAAATGGCATCAGAGAGAGAACAGTGAAATATGAGCTCTGATATATCACTGGTGGTACTATTTTAAGTTGAAATAATTATTTAGTAAATAATGTGTCAAATTATCCAGAGGATTAGAAATATCTAAGTATAGCAACTCTACTATTGGGTATCCATCATGAAGATAATTTTTAAAATGCCACAGAATTTTCATGAAGATGTCAATTAGAATTCTACATATAACAGAGAAACTCTGTAAGCAACATGATGGTCTAACATCTAGAAATACTTAATTGTATTATAGTATTTTGGCTGAATGAATGAAATTTTAAAGTCATTAAAATTACATAAATGAAATAAGTAAAATTCTAAGGAAAAGCATATATATTAATATTAAGGAAATTCTGGCTCCATAATGGTACATATAGGATGAATAAAAAGTAGAAAATTCTACACAAAAGTAGAAAATTCTTTGGGTACAGTGGCACATGCCTGTAAACTCTAGCTATTCAAGAGTCTGAGTGTAGGCTTCCTCCTCAAGTGGATTCATATCAAGGCTGCAATAAAGCAATGGTCAGGGGAACCATGTGCTGCCTGGCTTAAAAGAACAGTACCTAGAGTAAGCAAACCTGGCGCTGTTAGGAAAAAGGGAGACAGTGAATTGATACTAAAGACATAAGCGGTAATGTTTCTCTAAACTTCTACTAGTTAGTTTTTCAAATTACATTTATTGCTTCCAAGATTTTGAAAGTAATTTATTTCATTGAAGAAAATTTGAAGAACAGAAGGTGTCAAAACTCACACATGATCCTATTACAATGAGACATTCATTTTTAACATTTTGATGCATTTAAAAAATCTAAACAATACATATAATAACAGTGCAGATAATAAATTATATAATAAATTATATAATCCTAATTAATTTCTTTTATTTGGAAATGTGATTTTAATGGCTCAGTAACATTTTGTCATATGGAAACAGCATAATTTATTCAACCATTTCTCTCTTGTAGGTTACTTATATTAAGTTCCTTTTTATTACTATATAAAATGTGGCAATTAATACCACTGGATGTAATTTTTCACCTGATCTCTAATATACTTCCTTAGGATAGTTTTCAAAAGGTGAGATTAGTGGGCCAAATTTGTTAAGGATCTTTTCACATACTGCCAAATGAACACATACTACATATTTATAGTGAGAAAGAGATATAATGAATACAAAATGAGAATAATATTTGCCCTTCTAACTTCAGAGGTTGGTAAAAATATCAAATCATATAATTTTCAAAAATATTGTGAAAATTAAGGCATTAGATAAATGTAAGATTTTTAATGTAAGATATTTTGATGTAAGCAAAGATATTCAACAGAATCTGATTCATGACAATAATCTCTCTTGGATTAGTTTATAATTTTTATCATATACATTGTCATAACTTTAAACAACTTTCAGTTGTTTGGAATTATAACAACCTATTCAACCTACCTGGCATTATAACAGAAGCTACTTTTGTCTTAGCTATTAAAGTATTTTTACTGAAATGATTTTAAATGTCTACTAATTAATTAAACTATTATGCACCTAACTATATCCTATGAGGGTATGAAACCAGGAATATTCTTGTATAACTGAATGTGAAAGACAAATACACAACCAACTAAAATAATATGATAAATAATACAATAAAGCAAAAACATTTCTCCATAGGAAACAGGAACATGAAGTAATTAATGTCTCCCTTTCTTCTATATTTTTCCTTTGCTTCAATTTCTGTCAATTATTCTCTTTGCCTGGACTCATGCTTTCATCTTATGTTGTTCTACACTTTGGTATTTGTGAAGGTTCATTTCCAGTATGCCTGTCTAAGCCAAGAATCGTGAACTTACTCCTATCACCCGCTTTTTCTTTGTCTACTCTTACCTAGATCACCTGTGTCTTCAAGACAGTTTCTGACCTCCAGGACTTACCACTGCCATCCCAACTCTGCCTCTGCCTTCCCAGGCTGACTGACTATTTATGTGATGCTGTTCATGTGTCAGAAAAACATATCATAAGTTATATTAGTAAAAATTTTAAATAATACAATAAAGTTAGCCAGTGTTAAGGAGTAAAAAATAAGGAAACTATATCTAATTCATCATTTTATACACTCAATATGTACTAGTTATGTAGTGAAGAAAAACAACTCACTCCACTAGTGTAATAATGCTCAATATGTTACTTACCAGAGGAAATAAGGCATCTGAAAAAACTCTATGAAACTATATGAAAAAAATAACATCATCATGATGAAAGGGATTAAAAAGGAAAAGGCACTTCCAGGGCTAACAACAAAATACAGCCACAGGTAATTTATCTTCCATTTTTATTTATGTAAGAATTCCAGGATTATATTTGTCCATGGGATGGGTGGACAATACACTTATTTACTAATTAGTCTATTTTATCAAGGCTAATAGTTCCCAAAGTATAATTAATACTTTTTCTGTTAATGTGTTGCCACTAGTGTCATTTGTATTATTCGATATGTACACATATTTGTGTCCTTTTAAGAAAGGAAATATGAAGAGCAAAACAGGAAATGTTCCAAAGCAAAGATGATACAAATATAAATCAAACAATAGGAAATTGAGAAACTATTCATTTTGTAAATTATTTATCTATTTAAACCTTTGGTAATTTTTCATATTCAAATATAGCATCCTTGTGTGAGAGAAGATAAATATTAGTGGTGGTATCAGTAATAACTACCACATAATACTCATTTGTAATAGTGAAGTAAATGAAATAAAAGTTGTAATGACCATTTGATTCTTTCCCTAGACATATTATCAGGGAAAGAAATATCTTGGTCTTTCTACTGAGAAAGTTCAAATGTTGATTTAAGGAAATATAATGATTTCTCCATTTCATTCTGAAATATCAACAAAGTAATTTAAAAGACTTTAAAATGGAAATTTAAGACAGCCACATTTAACTATGTTTTAAAAACCCACAGTGTGGTTGGGACTAGGCCTTATTCTAAAGAGGCTAACAATTGCAATAATAAGAGGTAGGCTTTAAAGCTGGCTTTGAACTGTGAAAGGTTGAACTAGAATACCTAAAGTTCCATAAAATTAAATCAAAACAATGAAACAAGTTGAAATGAAAGTTATAAAAAATGTGGTGGCCTGAGTCCAGTGAATATATATTGTAAAGATAAAATGGGATATTTTTTTTTTAAAAAACCCTGCAAAATCTTCTGGGCTAATCTAATACAGTATATTTGAAACTATTTTTAAAACAGTGATACAAGAGATATTCTGAAGTCATATGTAGGTTTAGCACTCATGGATAAAGATAACAGGATGCTCACACTTAAAGTATTTAGACATACTATGTTTGATTAAAATGATGAGGCCATTTTTTTGTAAAATCTGATTATTTAATTTTAGCATAATAGTGATTTATTATATATCAATATTTCAAAAATATACTTTTATGTTTAATAAACCACCAAATAACTCAAGATAATGTCCTATGCACATGCTTTTGCTCCATACACCAGACTGCTGTTGCACTGAAGGCAGTGAATTCCATCACGGGGATTATAAGATCCAGGGCTGCAGATCACTGTGAATAAAGAATAAATTAGTAAGCAATATGACCCTAAACTTCCACATAAATTAACTTCATATGTAGCATAAATTGTCAAATATTTTTTAAGTGTTATTTTTAATTGAGGTAAAATACATATAACAATTTAATGTCTTCAACTCTCTTTAATTGTAACTTCAGTATTGGTAAGTATACTCACATGTATAACCAATCTCCAGAATATTTTCATCCTGCAAAATTGCAACCCTATGCCCATTAAAAATTCCTCAATTTCTCCTTCCTCCTGTCACTCACTGGCAACTACCATTGTAGTTTCTATGAATCTTACTACTCTACATTCTTCATTTAGGTGGAATGATGTAATAAAATCTTTGTTTTAACTTTTACGCTGAGCCTGGCTCAGATCAAGATTATGATCTAAAATAATTTTACTGGTCACACCATGTCATGTTTAAAGGTTGAATGAATCATTCTTTCAGTTATATCAGAAGCCACCAGATATCAACATCACAGATGCAACCAATTGTGCTTGCTTATCAGATGGCCCATCATATCTGTGCCTTAGATATGTAAAGATAGATCCAATCTGTAAAGGGACTACAGCTTATTTTTAATGATACTGCAATTTCAAATCCTATTTTTACTACTTATAAAATATCAAAATTTGAAAAAATACTAATTTAAATTAGTTTTATAATACCTAACATAAGGATAATGCCATGAAAATACTATCATACTTATCTCTACATGACAAAGTTTAAGAAGAGCAGAAATAGAGTTCAAATACCATCTATCATTGATTTATTTTGGAATACCAGATAAAGCATTCAAGTCTCTAAAGTTTGACTTTCCTCATTTGTAAAACAGGTAATATAATAGCCATTCATAATACTAACATAAGGATTAAAACCAGATGACTTATATAAAAAAGCACTCAATGTATATAGGTAATCAATAAATGCCTAACCATAATGTACCCTGGGACCACCATCTCATCCACTGCAAGTAGAATGAATTGTTCATTGAAATATGCTTAATTTTATGTTTTGTATATTTTATCACAATGAAAAATGTGATATCACACATTTTAAACACTTAAATTTTTTGATGCCGTGAACTGACATACATGTGGAAAAATGAGATTTCTCCTATATTGCTGCTGTAAAAGTACCAAAATAACAACTGTGGAAAACTATCAGACATACTATAATGAATTGCAAATCTTAACACCCAATATTAGGTAAAGACCTTGAAGAAATTTGAATAGGTTATGCAAACAAAATAATCATAGCAGCATTATTTGTCTAGCAAAAAATTAAGAAATGAGAATCGGTTTTGAGCAGCAATAAAATATATACACTTAGGAATATTCATAGAACAGAAAATTACACAGAAATTAAAATTTGAAATTATAATAAGAAATGTATGGATTAATTTCACAAATAAGGTCCACAATGATAAGAATCATTTAAAACAACCTATCATTAGATTTTCAAACAAGATTTTTAAAAATCCAGCTGTTATTGAATTAAAATTTACTAAAATTAATATATATAAATGCAACAAAATAACAGATAAAATATTAACCATTATCATATTTAATATAAATGATAAACCAATTTAAAAATCACAATTTAAAAAATCTTTGAAGGAGGTAGTTTATCTTTTCTATACATCAAGACATTGAACAATATTTAATAATAGTCCCAGGTAGAGCTGATAATGTAGTTCAGGGGTACAGTACTCATCTAGCACTGGAAAAAAAATAAAGTAATATCCACAGATCAACAAAACAAAAAGAGTAGACCTGTTAGAAAATGTGTGTGTGTGTGTGTGTCTATATGTGTGTGTGCTTGTTTATATTTAAATAAAGTCAATATGGTATGTGTCCATATTTCATAGGGTAAATAAAATTTTAAAATTAAATAAAATATTGTTGTTTTCCCATGTTTTTGAGGTAAGTAGGACTTTCCTATAGAGGAAATAAATAGAAAAAATGAAACTTGTTTACACAGAACTATCCATAAAGTTTAATGTATCATAAACATTATTAGATTGGAAAAAATATAGAAAATTAAGACACACTTGAGAGAGCAGTTAATAAAAAAACTGACTAAAAACAACACAGGTAGATAACAGATAAGAACTTCAAAGTGGTTAGCATATATGTATTCAGATATTAAAAAGTCCTAAATAAACAGATGGGAAAATCATAAAAATGGAAACTACAAACATAAAACGAAAATTCTATAAACTATAACACACAAAGTAAAAAATAAAATACTGGAAGAAAGAAAATTTGGATGTGTTCAACAGAAGAACAAAGATAAAAAGCAGTATCAGTAAGTTTGAAAATAGATTTATAGAAATTTCCCATTTTGTAAAAGAAAGAGCAGTAAGAGTAACTTAGAATAATATGGATGATAACAGTAAGGTAGGCAGCTCTAATAGGCTATCGGCGAAAATTTTTAAAAATCAAGCAAAAGTAAAATAAATGATGAATAGGACATTGGGAATATAGTTCAGGGGTAAAGCGTCCCTGGGTTCAATCGCTAGTACAAAACTAAACAAGAAAAGGTTTAGAATCTACTTAGAGAAAACATGTGGAAAACTCCATGTATTAAAAAAAGGAGCAAATACTAAATCAAGGAAAAGGCAACTAAAAATGGTGAGTACACTGTGACTTTCTTCTATACCCTTAAAGTAAAGATTCAGGTAGCCTCAGTAATATTAACAGATGATTTCTCTTCAAAACCATGGAAACCAGGAGATAATAGGATGTCATTTTTAAACTCCTCTGAAATGAAAGTGTCAATAAGAATTATATTAAACATTATACTACCCCCTTATAAAGTTGAGCAGTATTAAGTCTTCCAACTTTTGCATGCAAGAAATCTTCTAACATAGATCTTTTATTTCTTCCAGGAGAATTTTGTAATTTACACTATGTAAGTCTTTTACTTCCTCAGTTAAATTGGCACCTTGATAATTTAAACCTAATTTAAATCTAAATATAATTTAAATGATCTTTTAAATGTAATTGTTTTCCTAGATTAATTTCGGGACTGTTCACTGCTAATGTATAGAAAGCACATCTGATTTTTGTGTGATCTTGTATTCAACTTAACTGAATTCCTTTATTAGCTCTAACAGTTTTCTGGTGTGTGTGTATGTGTGTGTGTGTGTGTGTGTGTGTGTGTGTGTGTGTGTGTGTTTTACATTTAAATAGTTTTGCTTTTTTTATTGTTGGTAATACGACATATTCAATGCAATCCATATCAAAATTCTATCAGCTTCATTTGAAGAAATTGGAAGATGATCCTCAAATTTGCATAGAATTACAAGTAGCCTTAAATACCCCGAACTTGAAAATATAAGCTGACAAAATCACACTTGAAAATTTAAAAACAACAAGCTGCAATAATCAAGACTATAGTACTAGTATAAGGAAAGACATAATGGAACAGAATTGACAATCCAGAAATAACCTTATATATCTAAGACAACTAATTTCCATCAATGAGGAAAAGAAAATGAAATGTGAAAACAGACATTTCTCAGCATAATTTTGGGATGACTAGGTAGCTGTGTAGTAAAGAATATACTTAGGGAACAGGGTGCAGTGGTGCACACTTGTAATCCCAGCAGCCCAGGAGGCTGAGACAAGACAATCATGAGTTCAAAGCCAACTTGAGCAACAGTGAGCCACTAAGCAACTCAGTGAGAACTTGTCTCCAAATAAAACGTAAAATAGGACTGAGGATGAGGCTCAGTGGTCAAGTACCCCTGAGTTCAATCCCCAGTACCCCCCCGGCCAAAAATGTAGTTGGACCCATATTTCAAGCCACTTATAAAAATTAGCCCAAGGGCTGAGGTTGTGGCTCATTGTAGAGCACTTGCCTAGCATGTGTGAAGCACTGGGTTTGATTCTCAGCACTGCATAAAAATAAATGAATAAAATAAGGGTCTATCAACAACTAAAAAATATATAAAAGATTAGTACAAAATACATTGATGACTTATTTGAAGAAAACAGAAAACCTTCCTATATTGAATTTTGTAATGGTGTCTGAGATATGACACCAAAAGTATGAGCAATAAAAGAAAAATAATACATAAAACAAATTTCTTAAACATTAAAAACTGCACATAAAGGTAATTAAAAATAATATAAAAAGACAAATTAGATAATACATAAGAATATTTGCAAAACACATATCTGCAAAGGTCTGAGACAGAGTATCTGGAACCTTTATGACTCAGCAACAGAAAGACAAAAACCCAACTGGACAAAGGGGCAACAGACTTACATATGCAATTCTCAAAGAAGATACACAGTCACCAAGCCCAGTAAAATATGCTCAATATATCATAAGTCATTTGGGAAATGCAAATTAACACTAAATGAGACACTGCTTCACACACACTAAAATCGTTAAAAGTTGGGTTATATTGTGTTGTTGTTAAAAGAGAATAAAATAAGTGTTGCACAGGATATAGTGTAACAAGTAGTCTCAGATTTTACTAGTGGGACTATAAAATGCAGTAGTCACTATGAAAAACAACTTGTCACATACTCAAAAAGTTAAATACAGAATATGATCCAGTAATTCCATTATTGGTATTTACTCGAAAGAACAGAAAATGGGTAGTTGAGTAGATATTTTTTCATGAATGTTCACAACAGCAGAAATCACAATATCCAATATTTGGAAATACCCCAAGTGCTATGAATGGATGAATATATAAACAAATATACATACAATGTACTGTTTGTATGTATATACATAGGATGAAATATTATTTAGCAACAAATAGGAACATAGTACTGATATATATTATATCATGCTAAGTGATACATTAAGAAATAAACCAAATACAAAAAGATACATATTTTGTGTTTTCATTTGGGTGAAATATACAGAATAGGTAAATCTATAGAGACAGAAAGCCAACTGGTAATTGCCAGGGTCTCAGGGTAGAGGAGAATGGAAACAATTGCTTAATAAGTAAGTATAGGGTTTCTTTACAAAGTAATTAAAATTTTTTAGAACTAGATACAGTGGTTGCCTAACACTGAGTTTCATTTGATGCATGGGCCAGTATAACTTGTGTAACATAGATGTAACTGATAAACAAAAAGAGGAGACAGGCTAAAAAATGTATAGAACAAGAAATAAATGCCCCAAAACCCTGAATTTAATGATAGCCGTAAAAGAATAAGACAAAGAAACTCAGGATATAAAATTTACAAAGATTTCCACTTTCAGGCACTAGGATCAAACTGTTGTAAACCCAAAACAAAGAGAAAATCTGAAAGGTATACAGGAAAAATACATAAAACATGACAGGCAGAGTTTGGGGGGATCTATACGAATAAAGCTCACTTTTAATCAGAAAAAATGTATGTCTGTAGAAGACCAAATAGTATTCTAGAGACAGAAGTAAATTGTACAACTAGTAAAATATATTTCAACACTAGAGGTTAAAAAAAGATACTTTATAACAAAAAGTAGAGACATTGAAGAATTATAATGCTACACCAAAAGGTAGGCTAAAGGAAGTTCCTTAGCCTGAAGTTCTTAGAAGTATAAGCTAATTTAGTATATTTCCCGAAACAATCAAAAATAATAGCTACTATGCAAAACACATGGAAAAAATGTTTTCCAACATACTGAATATCAAACCACAAGAGACAGTGATCTGTTAGAGATAGGAAACAAAAAATATGAGTCCTTCAACAGTAAGCCTAAAATTAATACACATTTGCCATTGCTTACTACTGCAGGTTTCCAAATTATAGTACAGGACACTGAGATAAAGTCCAGAGAAGTCCTCAAATTGAAGAGAACAACCAAGCTAAGAGTTGGAGAAGATCAAACTGCTTAAGATTAAAACAGCTTCTTATGACTGTGTACCACAGATAAGACAGCTGCATACATACAGAAATCTGGTGATGCTCAGTACATCTCTCCCAAATATATAAAATAAATCAGCACATGTGTAAGGAGGAAGCTAACATTAGGCTAGGGAAAGAACCATCTATTTTGACAGCATTAGAAGGAATGGTGCCTGGTAATCATTCAGGTTGATTAATAGTGCCTGTTCCCAACAGCCAGAAAGGAAAACTCATAATTCACAGGCCACTGGGTAGAGGACTTAGGAAAATAGAAGGAAATAATTACCTCTAGACTGCACACTGAACCAGGATTTCCTACCAAACTATAATAGTAAGACATAAAATGATCCAAAGAATTTTGTAGAAACACAAAATCAGCCAGCAGCAAATAACAAAATTCAGAACATCTGTAATCTAAACAAAGCTGACCAGCATGAGAAGAGGTAGTATTATGGTTTGGATTTGAGGTGTCCTGCAACAGACATTGTGTTTATATATGAAGGTTCAGAGGTGAAATGACTGGATTTTGAGAGCTGTAAACTAATCAGTCCATCCTGGTATGAATGGACTAACACGATGATTAAGATACAAAGGTGGAATATGGATGGAGGTGGTGGGTCACTGGGGGCTTGTCCTAGAAGAGTTCATCTTCCCTCTGGTCCCTTCCCCTTTTCTCTTGGCTTCCTGACTACCAGGAGGTGAGTAGTACTCCTCCACCAACTCCTTCCACCATGATATTCTGCCTCACCTTGGGCCCAGAGCAATGGTCATAGCCCACTACGGACTACACTTCTGAAACCATCAATCAAAATAAACTTATCTTT
Source organism: Xerus rutilus (assembly GCA_028644305.1). Taxonomy (NCBI): domain Eukaryota; kingdom Metazoa; phylum Chordata; class Mammalia; order Rodentia; family Sciuridae; genus Xerus; species Xerus rutilus. The sequence goes on from CM053407.1 coordinate 95,078,527, forward strand.
TTCAAAATTGTTCTTGTTATATATTTTTGTCCCAGCAATTCAAAGCTGACAAAAATGAAATTGTACCTTGAAGTGGGGTTGTTACCATGAGTAACCTGAGGGTATAGTTCAGAAGATTTTGGACCTGGTTTGTGGGAGGAGCAAGGAAGAGTTTGAAGATACAGACTGGAGAAGTTTTTAGAATATTGCAAGTGGAGCTTCATTGGTGAATCTGGTGGGAGCTATGAAGACCAGCAGGCAGACAGTAAAGACTACTCATGAGGTTCCAGAGAGGAATCAGAATTATATTGGGGATTGGACTAGATGTTTTCATGTTATATCTAGAAAAAAATTTTTCCATGTCCTTAGATTTTATGTAAGGCTGGATTTAAAGGTGATGGACTAATTAATCTGGTGGAGGAAATTTTAAGGCAGCACAGAATTCAGGCAGTATCATGGATTTTCCTGGCAGCTTTTAGACAGGTTCACTATAAGAACAGGGAACATAAAGCAGAGAAATTAGATTTTAAAAACTTGCTGTATGGCCAGAAAAGTGCACATAAAACTGAAGTCAAGAAATTTACATTTGTTAAAGAGATTACAGCTACTAAAGAGATCCTAAGTACTTTGTACAGACAATAGGAAAAGGTATCTCAGAAATTTGCAAGATTACATCCCTTCCAGGATCAAAGGTTTAGAAAGGAAAATTCCCTTGCATAGCAGAGCCCAAGATGTTGTTTCTCTGTGCTCAGCTACCTTCATGCTCAGAGGCTGCTACAGTCATCATCGCCACAGCTAGCAGGAGACCCTGGCAACATCCACATGGTGCTGGTTTTGCAGGAATACAGGATGCTAGAGGAAGGGGGTCATGAAGGCTTCCCCTGAGATTACAAAGGAAGGTCTGAAAGCCCGGCAAAGTGTGTTAATCCCTGTAAGCAGCCTCTGAGAAGGTGATGTGTGAACTTGTAAAGGTGAAGCCAAAGTTGGAATTCCCTCCAGGAATTAAGAGGATCCATAAATGTTGTCTGCTAAGGAAAGCTGGTGACTGAAGATAATACCAGTCCAAAGAAGTGAGCTATTTAAGCTCACTGGAGAGAACATCTCATGACAATGTGCCCCAGGTGCCAAATGTGGCTATAGGACTTGTTCACCCATCTGAATTTTGATACTGTTTTGGTCCCATCCCTTCTTGTGATGCCCTTATTCCTCCCTTTTGGAATGGGAATGTTTACTCTGTGCCACTGTATATTAGATATATGTAACATGCACTTGATCTTCATGAGGACTCACAGCCAAGAGTTTGCCTTGAGTCTCAGATGAGACTGGGACTTAAACCTCGGGATAATTCTGGAATTGTTAAGACTATGGAGACTTGGAGATGGATTAAAAATATTTTGCTTTGGGGGCTGAACCTGAGCTTCTGGGGGTTAGAGGAAAAATGTTACGGTTTTTATGAGGCATCACCCCAAAGCTATTATATTTATGTAGGAATGTTTAGAGATGAAATGATTAGATTGTAAGAAATATAACATAATCAGTCCATCGTAGTTTGAACAGACTTACTAGAATGTAACTGTAGGAAGCTGGAGCATAGCTGGAGAAGGTAGTCACTGGGAATACACCCCAGAACATTCATCTTCCCTATCAACTCTTCCCCTTTTTCTCTCTCATTCTTGGCTGCCATGAGGTAAGTTGCACTTCTACACAACTCCCTTCCACCACAATTTTCTGTCTCCCCTTGGGCCCACAGCAATGGACTCAGCAGACCACAGACTGCACTTCTGAAACCAAAAGTCAAAATAAATTCTTCCTCTTTCAAATTGTTCTTGTGACATATTTTGGTCACAGCAACACAAAGCTGACTAACACAGGCAGGAAAATATAAGCCACAATAGTCACAATAAAGAGGATAATCAAATAATCAGAATCAAACTAGAATCAAGGCAATCAAATAATTATGCACTGAAAACTATACAAAGCATTGTTGAAAGAAACTAAAAACCTAAATAAATAAACATTATATATTCATGAATAGGAAAACATTTTAAAATTAAGCTATCAATATTACCTAAAGCAATCTACAAATTTAATACAATCCTTATCAGAATGTCAATATCTTTTGTTGAAGAAATGGAAATGGCAATCCTCAAATTCATATGGAATCGACAAAACAATCTTGAATGACAGGTTGCAGTTAAAACACAAATACACTAAAAACACTACAAAACATCAACTTGAGGCCTCATGTGCCAAGTGTATACGAAGCATAAATACGTTTTGTGTTGAGATTTAGGTCCCTTACTAAAGACATCTCATTCATTATGTGCAACAATTCCAAAAATAAAAATAAAATAAAAATCTGAAACCCAAAACATTTCTGTTTTCAAGCATTTTAGATAACTGAAAATATTTTGAATTTTACTATAATGAAAATATAACTCAGTGAAATTAATGAGATGAATATAAAGCATGATTTAAAATAAATCTAACAATTACGCATGTGGATTTTATTTAAAAAAGGAAGCTTTAAAAGTCATTACCCATACAGAAATTAACAGAAATAAACAAAAATTTCCATGAGATTTGCAAAGTAGAAAGAGGCAAGGTCAATGAACAAAAGCAATAACATTTCTAAATAATAAGCTTTGAACAACTGAAAACCAAAATTAAAACCACAACACAACTTAAAGCAGCTATCTACAAAGTAAAATTAGCTAGATAAGAATCTATAAGATATATATGATGATAACTATAAACTGCTAATGAAAGAACACCTAAATAAATGGACAGACACTATATTCATGGATTAGAAGATTTATGAAAGTAAAATTATTAAAAATTTCATAAATCCTAAATTGATCTATTAACATATATGCTATCATAATTTCAGAAGGATCTTTTTTATGAATACAGATATGCTTATTTAAAAATTTCTATGGAAAAGCAAACAGATTATAAGCTGAAACAGGAAATAGCATCATAAAAGAAAAAAAGTGGGAGAGATCAGTCCACTGGTTGTAAGATTTTTAGTAGGTACAGTAATAAAGATAGTGTGTTATTAATGAAGGGATCGCACATAGATCAATGGTACAGACTTCTAAACTGGTTAATTCCAGCAAGTATGGAAGGATAAAATGACATCAATGCTACAGAAACACTGTGATATAGTACAGTAGGAGGAAACAATGCTCAGTTCATTTATAAGGCCAATATAACCTTAATCCAAAAACATGACAAAGACATTATAAAAAAATTAAATGCTCCCTTTTAGAAAGGTGTAAATACTAACAAATCAAATCAAACAATAAATAAAATAATCAATATCCCAGGAAAGAATAGTTGATTCAACATTAGAAAATCAATCAAAACAAATAATATTAACATAATAAAGAAGAAAAAACATTTATTTCAATACTGAAAAATCACCGGGAAAATTTGTTATTCATGGTAAATATTTAAGAAAACTATTAATAGTAGGGAATTGCTTCAAAATGACAAAGATCATCTAAGAAAATTCTACAGCTAACATCAGAATTAAGAGTTAAAGTGTTGTTTTATCTCTAATACTGGAAGAGGCAAGAATGGCTTCTTTTCCCACTTCTGTGTAACACTACACTAGAGAACTAGTCATTACAATAAAGCAAGTAAAAGAAATAAACAATATGGATAATAAAAATGAGGAAGAAAGATAGTCTTCAGATGATAGGTTTATTTATAACTATGAGCTCTAACCATTGATAAGCAGTACCATAGTATCCAGATTAATGTTAAAACTCCACTATTCTTAAAAACTAATCGGAAAATTAAAACAATTCCATTATAGTAGAGCAAATAAAATATAACATCCTTATGAGTAAATTTAAAAAATGTATTTCTTAAAATTGCACACTGAAAACTACAAAATATCCTTGAAATAAATTTAAAAGAATTTACAAAACTGGAGGATCACCATGTTCAGTGTTAGAAGACTAAATGTGTTGAGATGACAATTACCATTAATTTTGTATCCACAGTCAATGAAATCAAATTAGAAATTGACATGCTAAATCTAAAAAGTATATAGTAATTCAAAGTACAGAGAGTAACCAAAGCAATTTTTAAAATAAGAACAAAGTTGGAAGATTAACCTATGTGATTTCAACAGGTACTATATAAAGCTATAATAATCAAAACACTTAGGTATTTGTGAAATGGTAGACATACAGATGAATATAGCTGAATTAAACACACAAATATGGTCAGCTACATTTCTGACAGAAGTAATACAGCATTTTAATGGAGAAAGAAAAATCTACTCAACAAATGGTGATGGATAATTAGGATTGATGACTTTTATGGTAAAAAAAATAATAATTACTATTAACTCTTACAACAAACAGAAAAATTAAATCAAAGTTGGCTATAGAAAAAAATGTAAAAGCCAAAAATACTATTCAAAATACTGGAGAAAGCCCTTCTGACTTTAAAGTAGGAAAAGATTTATTAGAACACGAACACATCATAGACTAAGGGGATTAATAAAATGGACTTCTCCAAATTTTTCCTTTGAAAACAAAAATGCAAGCAGTAATCTGGGGAAAATATTTATAGCATATATATCAGAAAAGAATTTTCCCATATTATATGAAAAACTCTTACAAGTTGATAATTACATGACAATCAACTTTTTAAAAATAGGAAAGCTATTTTTTTGAACAGAGACAGTGCAAAAGAAGCACAAAGAGTCATGAGAAACTTGAGAAGGTGCTCAAAATATCTTATAGTTAGGAAAATGGATATTAAAACCACCATAAAGTACCATAACAAACGTACACCCAAATTGCCAAAATTAAGAAGACTGACAATACCTAATGCTTTGGAAAAGATTTTGAGCAACCAGAACTCCCAAGAATTGCTGACTCGACATGAAATTTATTGCCATATTAAAAAATGATTTGGCTTTTGTTTTTTATGAAGTTAAACATACACTTACCGTATGACCCAGCAATCACACTCATAGGTATTTTCCCAGGAGAACTGAAAACATATGTCCACACAAAGACTGGTACAGGAATGTTCATAGCAGCTCTATTTGTAATGGCCTAAAACTGGAAACAACCCAAATGTCTATCATCAGGTGAATGGATAAATAAATAAAATGTGGTATATCCATATAATGAGATACTACTCAGCAATAAAGAGAAACTATTAACACATGTAACAATATGGATGAATCTCACAATCATGCCGAGTGAACAAATTCAGACAAAGAGTATATATTACATAACTCCATTTATAGAAAATTTAAGCATGTATGCAAATCTAAAGTGATACAAAGTATATGAACATTTTTTGGGGACTGGATGTTGAGGAAGAGTTCATGTAAAAAGAACATAAGCAAAACTCAGAGCATAACACATATCTTGGCCAGAGTGATTGTTTCATCAGCTATACATCTCAAAGTAATTAAACTATAAATTCAATGTGTAATTAATTGTATACCAATGATGAGGAACAAAGAAAGTTATAGGAGTCACTTCAGGTAAAATTTTATTTATTGACAGATTATCATGCAAAACAATTACTATTTACCTGTACAAATGTTAAAAATTTTAAATGTGTGAAATAGGATTTAAAAAATACCAACCTCAGACAGGGAAAACAATAAAAGAATTAAATATTTGAGAGGAGAGTTATTTAATTTACATGACCTGTTTATGGAAAACCAAGAAGAGGAGAGAACAGCAACTCATTTTGAAAACAGTAGTGCTCTAGTATTAAAATATTTCATTGTTTACAAGGAAACACTATAGACCGAAGTCCCTCATGAATGTAGACATAAAAATTTAACCGTATTAGCATATCAAGTTAAGCAATATATAAAAAGGATAAAAATGATTATGTGGGGCTAAAGATGTTTCTCAGTGGTAGAGTGCTTGCCTAATATGCATGAGGTCCCCGGTTCTATTCGCAGCATGGCACGTGCACACATACATACATACACACACACACACAAAACTGATCATGTGTAGCTTACGTAGGGCAGCTTATGTAAAATTATTTTGTCATTTGTATATCAGTTGATACACCATAAAAACATGATAAAAGAGTAAAAAACATGATCATCTCAATTGGTATGTAAAAGATATTGGATAAATTCAAACTCATTTATGATTAAAAATAAAAATATGAAATAAAAGAGAATTTCCTTCATCAACCTGATAAGTGACATTTATAAAAAGTCTAAAACTGGTGGTCCTATGAGGAATATTTATAGCTGAAAATATACACATCACAAAGAAGATCTTTAATCAATAAACTGAACTTAGAGCTTAAGGATCTATGAAAAGTAAAGCAAACTAAACACAAAGCCAGAAGAATCAAGGAAATAAAAATGTTAATGTGCAGATAAATAAAACAGGAAATAGAAAATCAACAAAACCAAAATGGAGAGAGATCAACAAAAGATCTTTGACAGGACCAACAAAACTGGCAAGAATTTAACTAGTGTAAGAAAAAAAGAGAATTCAAATGACTAAAATCTCAATTTAAGCAGAAGTAATAGCATTATTACTAATTTTACACATAAAAGATAAAAGAATACTAAAAACAATCATATGTCAACAAATTGTATAACCCAAATGAAATTAGCACATTCTAGAAGCACACAGTATACCAACAATGACTAATAAAAAAAAAGAGGAAATGTGAATAGAGCTGTAACAAGGTAAGATGTTTGAATCAGTAACCAGCTAGGTGGTTTCCCTAGGGAATTCCATCAAACCTTAAGGAATAAGTTTCACAAATTCTCTTCAAACTCATTAAAATAATTTCTTAACTTATAACGAGTCCAGAAAGACAATGACACCAAAACAAGATAAAAATACTGTAAGAAAACCACACATCAATATTCTTTATGAACACTGATGTAAAATGCATCAATCAAATATTAGCAAACCAAATTCATCAACATATTATATAGGAATTGGGTACCATTACTAAGATGACTCTGCTTCCAGAATGTTGGGACTGTTTAACACACAAAAAGAAAGAAAAAAGCCAACATAATATATCTCATTAACAAATGAACAGGAAAATCTCATTGTCATATAAATCCATGCCAACACACACACACACACACACATTTTTTCCAGTATTAGCACACATTTATGATTAAAAATATTAAAAAATACATATTTTAAAAATTTCCTCACCATGGTGAAGATTTTATATGAAAAACTTACAGGTAATATTGTACTCAATAATTAAAGAATCAAAGTTTCCCCCTAGGATAAAGAATGAGATGGCAAGAATGCTCTCTTTTGCTACTTAGTACTGCAAGTTCTAGCTAGAGAAATATGATGAGAAAAATATTAAATGCCATCAAACTGATGGGAAATAAGTATAATTATCTGTTAATAAATGACATGATTTTATATGTAGAAAATCCTCAACATCCTAAAACATTTTCAAAAATCCTTTAGGATATAAGTTTAGAAAAGCTGTAGAAAACAAAATCAACATATAAAAATAGTGACATTTCTATACATTAATAATAAGTATCCAATGGTAAATTAAAAAAACAATTCCACTTAACACGATAGTCTCCAGTTCCATCCATTTACAAGCAAATGCCATAATTTCATAGTTCTTTATGGCTGAGTAGTACTCCATTGTGTATATATAGATGTATACCACATTTTCTTTATTAATTCATCTGTTGAAGGCACCTAGGTTAGTTCCATAGCTTGACTAATGTGAATTATGCTGTTACAAACGTTAATATGGCTACATCCCTATAGTATACTGATTTTAGAACTTGTGGGTATATATGGAAGAGTGAGATAGCTGGGTCATACGGTGGTTCCATTCCTAGTTTTGTGAGGAATCTCCATACTGCTTTCCAGAGTGATTGCACTAATTTGCAGTGTCACCAACAACATGTGAGAGTACCTTCTTCCCCATATCCTTGCCAGTATTTATTATTATTTTTATTCTTGACAACTGCCATTCTGCTTGGAGTGAGATGAAATATCAATATTTCCTGATATATAGAAGCTCATCCAAAGTAAGGGAAAAAGAAGGTTGGATTCCATCAAAATAAAAGTAAGATAATTGGAGTAGGGGACTAATGGGGAGGGATAAGGGATGGGATAAGGGAAGAACAGTGGAATGATTCTAACCTAACATTCCTATGTACATATATACCACAGTGAATCTCATCATTATGCATATCTACAAGACACTAATTTTTAAAAAATATGTAAGTAAATAGCAGAAAGATCAACAGAGTAGAGAGAACAGAATGGGGGAAAGGAGGAGCAGAGGGAAATTGGAAGTACAGGAGATTGAATTAGAACATATTATATTCAATGCTTTTCATAATTGTGTCAGAATGAATCCTGATGTTATGTATAACTAAATAAAATGACACAATAAAAAATAAAAGAAGAAAAATTCTATTTACAATAGTATCAAAAACAATGAAATGCTTAGGAATAAATTCTTACCAAATAAGCAAAAGACCCATCCACTTAATACTACAACATACTGAAGAAAATACATGTTAACTAAAAATCTATCTTGTATTTATGGATTAAAATAATATTTTTTAAAAGAAAATATTATCCAAATCAATCTATACATTTAATTCAATCCCTATCAGAATGCCATTAGTTAGGCTTTTTGAAGAAACAGAAAAGTCCATTCTAAAATTAATATGTAATCTCATGGTATTTTAAATAGCCAGAATAATCTTAACAAAGAAAAAGTAAGTTAAAGGACACTTGCATCTTGATTTCAAAATTTACTACAATGCTACAGTAATCAAGACAGTGTAAAGATGGACATATAAACCACTGAAACAGAATAGAGAGTTTAAAATCAAACTGTTCACCTAATTTCAAATAAGTCTTCACAAAGAGGCCATGGGTAAAAGATAATCTTTTCAATACATGGTGCTGCAATAAATTGGATATACACAAGCAAATAAATGAAGTTGTACTCTAACCTATATAATATATGTAAATTAACTCAAAATGAATAACAGACCTAACATAAAAGCTCAAGCGTTAAAACTATTAGCATAAGAACAAAGTTTAATGACATTAGATTTGGCATTAACTTCTTAGATATAATACCAAAAGAATAGGCAACAAAATAAAAAATACACTGGACTTCAACAAAATTTACAACTTAGTGCATTTCAGGGTTTAAAAATATAATCAATAGAGTTTTAAAGAGAATGTAGAATATTTGCAAGTGATACATTTGATAGGGCATTATATCAAATTCATGGAATTCAAAAATAAAAATAAAAAAGAATAAAGACACCTAATTTAAAATCAGGAAAAAGATTTGAACATAAATTTCTCCAATGGACAAATAGAAATGTACAATAAGAACATGGAAGGATGCTCAGTATTAGTCAATCACCATGGAAATATAAATAAAAATAAAAATGGATAACACTTCCCATTTATTAGGATAATTTTAAAAACAAACAATAATGAAGTGTTGGTAAGGAAATGGAAAAACTGGAACTGTGGTGCATTACTCATGGTAATATAAAATGGTGCAGCTGCTATGAAGAGTTTAGCCTCTCCTAAAACTACCATGTGATCCAGTAACTTCACTTTTAGTATAAAGGCAAAGATCTGTAAGTAGGGACTAGGACAGAAAATTGTATAACATAGTTCATGAAAGCATTATTCACAAGAGCCAAAACGCGGAAATGACTCAAATATCCATCAACAGATGAATGGATAAACAAACTGTGACTTATACATGTTCAATCTTAGACAGGAATTCATTTCAAATACATTCCACCACATGGATGAACCCTGAAACTGGTTTAACTGAAATAAGCCAGATTCATAGGACAAATACTATAAGATTCCATTTGTATCAGTTATCTAGAGTAGAAAATTGACAGAAACAGAAGAGCTATTAGCAGTAGGTGGGAAAACAGGGAATCTAGTTATTATTTAACTCATACAGAGTTTGTTTCTGGGATATGAGAACGTTCGTAAATTGATGGTGGTGATGGGTACACAATTTTGTGAATGTACTCTCTGAATTTTACAATTGAAAATGATTACAATGGTATATTTTGTTGGGATGAACCCAACCTCTATGTATAACTGTAAAGCTCTAATAAAAAAAATGATACACTTAACACCTTCCTCCCAATATTAAAAAACAGCAGTGCTCCTTGAGATATCTCTGATGAAAGGGTTTGGGCAGGATAATTAGAATTTAGGCCTGAAACATCATATAGTGCCATAAAATGAGAAAGTGATCAAAAAAATAAGATAACACTGAATGAGTACACAATCTCACTTCAGGGAATATGCAGTGGCAAAACTTGGATAATTTGAATAATATAATAAATAATGATAGCAATTACAACAAAAGAATATATTCATGAGTTTATACTGATAAAACAAGTAAAAGTAAACTGGAGAGAAGATAGCTGTCCCTTAGAGAATTACATTCAATAAAAGTCTAATGATGAATATAGAAAATGGCTGATAGTTGGATCAGTAGTACTTCCCAAAAGTCCATGTACTCAGGGACTGGTCCCCAATCCATGGTGCTGTTGGAAGGTGGTGGAACTTATGAGAAGTGGGGCTAATGTGAGAAATTTAGGTTATTTAAAAATATGTCCTTTAAGGAGATATTGGGACACTCGACCCTTCCTGTCTCTCTCTGGCTTTGTGACAGCCATCAGGTGAACAGTCCTCTTTTGCCATGAGCTTCCACCACAATCATCATAGACCAATCAACCATGGACTGAAACCTCCAAAACTGTGAGCCAGAAAAAGCCTTTCCTCTTTATCAATTGATTATGTCAGGTATTTTGTTACAGTGATGGAAAGATGACTAACAATTACTATTAGGGCAAATAAAACATAAACAATTGTCACAGGCAGGAAATATCACTGGATGCTAAAATTAGTGGACCAAGTATAATGAGTAGGCACATGTTTCTATAGTCTCAAAGAGTTTCACAATGAGACATTAATCGAGAAAGAGGGATAAAAAAGTAGACTTACAGTGGAAAAACTTGGAAGACATGACCTTAACTCATTTATCAAAGTGAACATAATAAGTAATAAGATGTTTAAATAACACGCATCTCTTGATACAGTATTTGGAAAATGAAATATCATCATTTGTGATGTATTCTTGCCCAAAATGCATAAATTTGAACTTAATCATGAGAAAACTAGATTCAAATTGGGAGACACCTTATAAAATAAGTCTCCTTGTGTCAAGGTCATAAAAAACAGACAGAAACTGATTGATTAGAGAAGATGCAGGCAGTAAAATTAATGTCCTATCTTATATTGAGTCTTGATCCTCAAAGGACATTACTAGGAATACTGGCAAAATTTGAATAAGTTCTATAGGCTAATCAGTTGTACTATATTAATGTTAATATCTTAATTTAATAATAATGTTATTAAGGTGTTGACATTAAGTTAAGTGTAATAAAGGGTATATAGGAATTCTCTTTACAACTTTTGTAATTTTTCTGAATTTAAAAACTATTTCAAAATATAAAGTTTAAAAATATCAGGTGCCTAAATATAAAGCTAAGTAAAATATCTGTAAGACCTCTATAAATATAGTAGTTTAATTGAGGTAACTTTAGATGAAGATGCATAAACGTATACACACACATATATATATATACATATACGCATATATATACACACACATATCAATATTGATAGATGTCAATTGATATATTAAATGAGATTATCAAAAAGATTGATATATTAAATGAGTCATGAAGAAAATACAACAGCCATCTCTTTATAGAATGTAACAAACTTATTCAAAATTGTTAATGAAGAGGCAAAGGGCCTCAATAATGAATAAGGATGTGCCTTATTCATCTTTGATAAGATTCAGAGGCTGAATCTTATTAAAAGGTTTAGTAGTTGGTACAGGGAGAGATCAATGCCTTAATGAAATAAAAGATGTCCATAAACACATCTACCTATATCAAAACTTAAATGAAACACTGGTTAAAGAATAATGTTCTCAACAAATGGCACTGAGACAACTGAGCATTACAATGAAATAAAATTAGACTACAATTTTATATAATAAAAAAATTCAGTATCTCAATATATACCACATACTCAGGACTAAACATACAAATCACATTTGATTGTTCTGTTATATTCTCTCTGTCCATTGCTATGGCCAGTAATTGGTTCTTAAAAATGCCTTTCTTAGTCCTGCTTGTATGTGTGTGTGTGTGTGTGTGTGTTGTGTGTGTGTTTTGCCAAGACAATTCAGTCCACATTCTGAGTATAATCTGTTCCTTCTTCAGTCTTTTGAGTGAAGCCTATCTTTTTTTTATTTGTTCACTCACTCAGTAATCTTTTTATTTTGTTTATTTAATGAACATCTATTAAATTCCTTCCATGTGCCAGGCACAGTGTTAGACACAGGATGTATCAAATTAAATCAGTCTTTTGTTCCATGTCAGATGGATAAAACAGAGTGAGTAAGCTTGGTTTTTTCCTGCGTGAAGCCTATCTTGACAATCTAATTAATGAAGCCCCAACCTCAACCTAGTTACTCTCCAGGATGACTTTTCCCCATTTGAACTTCTAACATGTTTCATTTTTCACCCTTATCTGCCCTCTTCCATTGTACCTGCTTAAAATAAAGTTAAACATAAGTTTTTACTTTCAGATATTCTTTGGTCATTTGGAATTACTCTTTTGTAAAGTACTTAATCGAATCTTTTGCCTTTTATTTTGCTTTTGTGCTTTTTAAAATATTCTTTTATACATTCTTTATGTTTTGGGTACAGTTTTATGGGAGTCAAATCCAGTATGAATATTTCTACCATTCTCTGGGATTATCCTTTTTTCCACATTATCCAACAATTTCTTAATTTTTAATTATTTTTTTTAGTTACACATGATAGTATAATAGAGGAAAAGAGGTGAGGGAGGAAAAGAGGGAGCAAGAAGAAGTGCTGAGGAGTGATATTAGCCAAACTATGTTGTTATAGTGTGTGTATATACATCAATATGTAACAAGTCCCACCATTATGTAAAACTATAATGTACCAATAAAATAATGTACAATAAAATAAAATTTAAAAAATCAAAAATTCCTCATGAGATCTAAATATTTCAACAATTTTAATTTATCATTAAAGTCTTTACTAAATACAAATAGAAATGCATATAAATAAGAAAGCTAAACTACTATGTTCTGCTTTCATTCCTTGGTATTTCTAGCCCTTTCTTTATCCTTACCTGTGTTACATTGATACACATAACCACTATTGTCAAAACAGTTACAAAGTTTCCATCTCCAAGTAATTTATTTATTAAATCTGTATTGTATTTTCTAGGATAACTTATTGATACATTTTGTTAAATTCCATATATTTAGACAAAAACAATACAAGAAAAAAGTTATAAAGCAAAATCAAAGTAAGAATATCTGTTGCTCTATTATATGAAAAGATTTTTAATCTAACTTGGAGAAAGAGGAGAACAAATTCAAAAAGATGAAATGAAAATGGTACTGACTTGGTATATTAATAATAGGAAGTTTTCAAGCCTATAAATTAACTGACCCATTCAGTTACTGATAACAAAATTGCGAAGGCTTTTAATCCAAAGGCGACCACTTTTATAGAACTCTTCTAAAATAAACATGATGACAGATGAATGTCAGAGAGTGACTGAGAACCTTCAGCGCTAATATCAAAAGCCGAAAAGAATTTATCATAAAACAATTTAAATACTTATTTCTAAAAGGAAAAAATCCACAAATACCTACCTACTCTAGACTATACAAAATTAAACTCATTGATAACAGTTTCTAAAAGATATGTAATTTGGTTCTTTCTAGGGTAAATAATTCTTAAGTAACTTTTAACTTTTATCTTTGCTTCCTCTGAGATAACTGCCTAATGCCCCTGAACCTTTGCTGTAATACCAATATCAAAATTAAGCCAACTTTTTTCCTTTACATCTTAGATTCACACAGTCTCCTCAAACATACTTAAATAATTTAAAGAAATATATAGCTAAGAATAAAAAACTGATATACATTCACTTAGGCATAATGAAATAAGTAAATTTTTATCAATATGCAACATGAAATCATAGTTCATTACATACCACAACATTCAGGACATTTTGGATGTTTCAGGATATTCATTCCATACCCTGGAAAGCAGCGATTAATCCAAACCATTTGGAGAGTACCTTCAATATAGTATATTTCAGGCAATGGATCTGAACGTCTGCCCAGAACTTCTACTTGTTGGTTAAAAAATCTCTCTATGAGATTTTTAGCCTAAAATAAAAATAGAATTTGAAAAAAATATTAGTCAAAAATGAATGTAACTTTAGAACAGAGAAGATAGAGGCAAGAGAAAACAGCCTCAGGTCTTTATTTTATCTTGCACTCACAGGATATGAATACAATAATAACACATGTAGAAATAAAAGGATGTCATCTATATGCCAAAGGTATTTTCTTTTTTTTTAATATTTATTTTTTTTAGTTGTAGGCAGACAGAATATCTTTATTTTATTTTTATGTGGTGCTGAGGATTGAACCCAGTGCCTCACGCGTGCTAGGCGAGCACGCTACCACTGCGCCATAACCCCAGCCCCCCAAAGGTATTTTCTTAAACAACACAAAGAAACCATTTGGATATTCAATCAAACATTTTGTTCCCTTTGAATTTTTGGTAACACATAGAAAACATCAGAGCAAACTCAAGACAGTGCCTTGAAACTGAATGTATTCTATGAAATTAAACATAAATAAATAAATTTTAAGAATCATTAAGAAGCATATTCTCAGGCATCCCCCTCCACTCTTTTCTCAAAGAAAATTATGTTTAAAAACAAGAGAAAATAGAATATCTGTTACAATTTTTAGGTCTGCATTCTAAAACATAAGTTTACAAAATACCTAGAAGACCATTTTGTTCTATAATTACCTTTACGTATGTAATTTATTCTAGTTTGACTTCTAAATTAACAAGATTATATTTTTCGGAAGAGTGATAAGATCTGTGCAGAAAAACATGAAGCATGGTTATGGGTCAAACCCTCTACAGTTAGTTCTGCTCCATTCTGCCACACTAACTTTCACCTGCAGTCCAGTCAGAAGCACAGACGAATGGGCTCATCTATAACCACTAATGGTGCACTTCAACTTTTCTGAGTTCTTCAAATATTTTGTAAAGTAAATCCTTCCATGAAAACTTCTAAAATAACAAATAGTTTTTCAATATACTGAACTGATTGTAAATATACAAGTCTTGTTTCATTACTGAATTGCTTCATGGCTTTTCACTGTTTAAATGTTATTTTTGTTCTGCTGATAAATTTGAGAGAATCTGTTGCTCTTTATCTTATCAAACACAAATTTTATTTAAATAAGTACTTAAGAATTAGATGTGAATGTGAAAATACAATTGTAGGTTTCAAGGAGACACATTCATAAATCATTCAGCTTCCTAAAATACTATGCAAAAGAGAAAAAGAAAAAATTAAAGAAAAGAAAAAGGAAACAAAGACATACCAGTGAACTGCTAGGTGTGGTAGTGTAAGCCTGGAATCCCAGCATCCCTGCAACTCAGGAGGCTGAGGCAGGAAGATTACAAGTTCAAGGCCAGCCTCTGCAACTTAGCAAGACCCTCAGCAACATAAAAAGACCCTACCAAAATATTTAAAAATAAGAAGAACTAGGAATATAGCTCAATGATAAAGCACTCCTGGGTTCAAGTCCCAGTACCCAAAACAAAATAAAACAATGAACTTATTAGACCTGAGAAAATCTGGTAGACAAAAAAATTAAGAGTATTGTTCCCTTTTTTCCCTCTAAAAGAAGAGGAGGATAGATGTCATAATATAAATGAAAAGAAGGTCAGAAATTTTGTGAATCACTAATTTAGCATTTTTATATTGAGTAGGGTTAGTAATTAGGACCAGAAATTGTTAGGAGGTAGGGTTAATAAGCAGTACAGTTGAAGAAGTCTGTGAGTTGGGTAAAGATCACAAATGCAAAAAGTAAATTTACTAAACCAAGCTGGATGATTTAAAAACAATCATAATTATAAAAACCCTCAATAAAGTAGTAATATTGTTTAAGTGATAATGAATATGACTAAATAAACAACAGATTTCCTAGCTGACTATTCCTCTTCCTACCCCCAAGAAACATTACAGAAGCAAATATGGAAGGAATATGTTCTACAACAACTGATCAATGATCACAGGACTGAAAAAACAACTGCTGCTATTTCAAAAGTGAGCAATAGGTAAAATACATGTGCTTTTGTATGAGGAAGATGAAAAACTTATTTTAAATACCATAACTTCTTTCACTGGCCATGCCAAGTATAGAAAGTAAATAAAATTAACTAGAAAGGTTTTAATATTTACTCTAGTTTTGTCAAACAAATCTAGAAGGCAACTACCTAGTTCTGAGTAGGGAATAAATATGGCTTATACATGATCAGAGTCTAACTTGAGTTATAATTCCACTGAGTGAGAACAAATACACAAGCTATATAGATAATAAACCTATATGAGAGTCCTTTGGACACCTTTGGGTAATTCCTACTTTTGGGAATCTCTGGGGAAAAATGATTATAGTCACCAAGTGTGATTGGAATAAATACTAAAAAGCAAAAAGAGGAATCTCAAAGGTGTTTTGTAAGAATAAAAAATATATGTAAATTTTTGTAAAATAAAACAAATGCCTTTGATTCTCAGGAAATTAATGAAAGGTAATGTGTCCATATATTATAGAATTTCCCAATTGAGAACTGCACAAAACAATCATAAAAACTCAAAATTGTCCCTCTCATGTTAGGAACAAATCAGGCAGAGATCTGAGACAGAGCTAAGTTTGAAAGCAGAACCAAAGATTTGATGAAGAAAGTGAAGGGTTATAAATAAAACAATTTTAATTTTATGAAAGTTAGAATCTACTCCTATAAAGTATAATGAGTACCAGAGGATTTCAGAAAACTTCCACTTTATAATGTGAGGACTACTACAATCCTGAAGCAAAAAAAGTAGGATCCATTCACCACCAATGGATGCCACTGAAGTGGTGGTTGTTGCACTCGAACTGAAACTTGCATTTTAAAAAAAGTACTTAAGAAGAAAGATTAAAGAAAAACTATAATTTATATATTGAAATTATTAGAGATCTAAGGTGACATATTAACTTTTTTTAGTAGTATATTTCTCACCAAAAAAGATAAGGAACGGAGATGAAGAAAGATATTTAAAAATATAGAAAAATATTTCCACTTCTAACCAGGTCATGTACTATATGCATTTTGAGAAATCCTCATGCTAAAAATGACCTATTTGAATACAACAGAACAATCTTGTGTAGACATATTTCTACAAAAAAATAGAAAGAGAAAAGGGTAGAATAAAAACAGGAAGGGAGAAAGAAAGGGAAGGAGGCAGGGAGAAAAAAATGGAAAGCAAGACAAAAAGAAAAAAAGAGATAAGAGCTATAAATGAGAAGAAAACTACAAACCTATAATAGTAGCTGAGTCCCTAATTCATTTGATGTCAATCTCAGTATTCCAAGGTGTTACAATTTTATCAGCCTAAAGAAAACTGGAGAAAAGCCTTAAGCCTGTAAAAGAGAGTAAGACTCTAAGTAAAACAGTGGACATGGAAATTTTTTCAGTTACAAAATTGGAAAAAACAGGAAAACTTCTCTGTGCCAGCTATGGTATAAGATGGTAAAGGAGGAGGTGGGACAAAAGTGGAGAACAGAGGGGAAAGGAGACAAAAAATACCTCTATGAATCCCTACATAATTGTCTGCTTTCAAGTGGCCTTGAAGTTTTTATAGCATAGAAATTCTAGGCCAAAAAATTTACATAAAAATTGTCTTTGCTTGAGAACAATCCTGGAGCACTAGGGAAATGGAAACATGGATACTTCATGAAACTGTACAGAAACACACATGCCTAGACCAAACCAGCTATCTAGCAGTAAAGGCCTAATACTCATGACTTCCATCCACATGAATTATGAAGAACACGATAAAATGAAGAAACAATTAGAGACAACAAACAGCCAGATTAAACTAAGATAATGGAATCAGTTATATAAAAATGATTAGAGAATGTTTCAAATGTAGAGACATAAAAATGGAATGAAAACATGAAAAAGGAAAATTATACCATAAAAGAGAAAAAGCATATACGGGAAAAAAAAAAAAAAAACCTGTTTGAACTACAAATAGTGAATGAAATGAAATTAAAAATTCAATGGATGTTCTAATGGTCTCCCTTTTACTTTCATCACAGGGCAGAGAGAAAAGAAAAGGGAGATACTATGAAATAAATCTAAACAAATTATGTTATGTACATAAATAATGAATACATAACAATAAATTCCAGTATATACACAATTATAATGCATCAGAAAATCTTAATAATAAATAAAAATTCTAAAATCATGAAGTTTACCTGAAGAAAATTCTTTTAAAAAGTTCAATGGGCAGACTAAACAAAACTAGGTCCAAGTGAACTAAAATAATAAAATGCAAGAAATATATGAAAAATTTTTTCAGAATACAAAACATAACTAGGAAGAAAAAACATAGAATAGTGTAACAGAGATGGAGAAATCAATGAGAAAATTCAAAATGTAATGATTAGAAATTCCAGAAATGCAAATAGTGAAAAAGTAATTTTTTAAAAAATATTTTTTAGTTATACGTGGACACAGTGTCTTTATTTTGTTTGTTTATTTTTATGTAGTGCTGAGGATCGAACCCAGTGCCTCACATGTGCGTGGCAAACGCTCTGCCACTGAACCACCTCAGCCCTAAAAAAGTAATTTTAAATGGACTCTAGCTAAAATTTTTCCTGAACTGAGGAAAGCAATTTTCTCCAGAAACAGGAGGCATGATAAATTCTACAAGATAATGACTAGAAAAGAAAGGACCTGAATGCAAGAAGGAAACAAAAGCAAATAAACACATAAAATTGTGGGTTAATATAAGGAGTCAATGACATACTTAAATAACTTTAATATCAAGTAGAAAAATCAATAAAACAGAATTAAAATACTAGAAAACAAAACAATTAAAGAAGAAATCAGATCAGGAGTTAAAAAAGGTATTTAAGTCCCTTGCATTTTTTAGGAGGATAAAATAAACTAACAGCACTACTGTCAAGTATATTTGTTAAAACAAAGCCAAACCATTTAAAGAGTCAAAAAATTTTAAAAAAGTACAACAGAAAAAATAAGGGAAAATTTTAGTTTAGATCAATTCAAACAAAAATAGTTAACACAAAGAACAGAGAACCAGAGTAAATGATATGTAATAGAATGGTAAAAAACCAGTCCACATGGAGCAATTAATATGGCTTATAAAAATGAAGCAACTGAACTGGATACACGGGTGCACAGTTGTAATCCCAGTATCTCAGGAGGCTAAGGCAGGAGGATAACAAGTTCAATCAGCCTCAGCAACTTGGCAAGGCCCTAAGCAACTTATCAAGACCCTGTTACTAAATAAAAAATACAATGAAAGGCTCAGTGGTTAAGATCCCCAGCGTTCAATCTTCAGTACAAAATAATAATAAATAAATAAAAGAAAATAAGGAAGCAAGCAAGCCACTGGAGTCTGAAGACAGCAGAGGAGATGTAGGGGCAGGAACGCCCATTCCCTCCACATTCCATTAAGGAAGCAGTGCAAGAACAGCTGACCAAGAGAGTCACAGTAATAGTACCTTAGGAACCCACTTTGGCGAAGGGCAGGGGGTGATGCTTCTGCACCACAGACCACCTACAGAGAACACACAATCACAAATCCCATCCTTGCCAACAGCCACCAGGCTTTATACCACGTTAAAGATGACACTGTGGAGGGGAACAAGTGCACAGCATCCCACAGCAGTCAGAGAGATGCCCTGAGCCCAGTATCCATGCTCCTGCACCCGACAGAAGCAGCCAACAAGTACAATACAGCACCCTCTGAGCATGCAGTCTCAGGTCCCTGGGTTGACATACAAGAACTGAATGGTGAGAAATCTACAGCAACCAGCGATATAGCTCCTGTGCCAGCACCTCTAATAGGACCCAAATCTAAAGATTAACTTGGTATAATGGTATAATAACCAAAAGTTTAGTACTAGAATAAAGATGATATAGTGATCAAGAAACAGAAGATAGTCCAGAAATAACACATATGCTCAGTTTATTGTGACAAAACTGTGAAGGTTAAGTCAATAAGAAAAGAACAATTTTCAGCCAATAGTACCACAGAAATCTGAAATTCAGAGGACAAAAATTAACCTCATCCCTTCTTTACAACACATACAAACACTCACTGGTATTTCACAGAACTAAATACAAAAGCTATACTTGGAACCAACATGGAAGAAAATTTTTTTTTTCCCCTAAGAATTTTCAGGTCTTTAATAAGTGAATGTTCTGGATCCCTAAGATTGTAAGACCTTAACGTCTTCAGGTCTGATTATGTCCCAGAGGTAATAAAGGGTCTAATGTATGGTATAGACTAGATACATGAAAAATTCAGAAACTATTAAGTAGTTCCTCATTTGAATGTTATCTGGTTTATCTCCTTTGTCATAAGGGTCTGATTTTCCCTAAAATGAATGATTTAAATAAGGTACTTAAAAATTCCATACCAAGTCATAAAATGAAGGAGTTGAACAAGTTGTTAGTGCCACAGGCCAGACCATATCATGGAGGGGTGAAATACTACAACCTCAACAGTGAGGAGGGTGAGAGGGGAACAGAGCTACTGATGTGATGAAGCGGCAGCAGGCGAGGGTAATGGCCTCAAAAGATCCAGTGTCTATAAGGAATCATCAAGACTTGAAAGTCTGTTTTTGTCTTTTGATCCAGCAAATGGATCTAACATGATTGTCTCATTCATTCCAATGGATATACTTGCTGTAAATTTATGTACAGAATTAAATATCCCATTTATTAATTTATAAAACAATAAATCCAGTCATTTCCTCTCACCAGCAGATCTTGCTTTGAAAAAGGAAAATATGTAAATATGCAAATGTCAGCAATATCAGAAATTTCATTAAACCCAAATAGGTTCATAATTCATTTTGGAACTCAATGATATGTTTGCAGAATCACATAACTATAGTCATAGACAACTACCATGACATCTTTGCAGGGCAAAATTGTTGTTATTCACCAGTGAGAACAATTCAACTGCAGGCTCTGCAGCTTTTGGTGAAGGCACTCAGCAAGTTCTTTTCACAAACAGCACCCATCATGATTGCTTCTTCCTATTTCACACAGCAATTGTCTCAAAACCTGGGACCAAAATATTTATAAAGCAAGTGAACAACAGGCAGGCAAAAAAGGACTGAGGCCAGCAGTACATAAATTAGGGCAGCAGGAAAGTGATCCATTCATAAGCTGACAAAATTGAACCTCTTAAACAAAATTCCAATTATCAAAAGCAAAAGCAAAAATAAAACAAAAAAGAAAAACCACAAAATCAGGAGTCAAGCATAAGCAGTGTTACCTTCTCTCAGAATGGAGAAACACTGCATTTAACAGGATATAAAGGGCAAACTGGTGCCCAATCTGAGGCTCACTGTCCCCATGTACAGCTAGAAGTTGGGGGCAGTGCTAAAGAAAGAAGGACAGGTATTAGCAAAGACCCCCCAGAAGCCAAGCCAGTCATGCCCTCTGTAAGGGCCTGGCCCCTTAATGATGCCAGAAAAGACTAAAGCTACAACTGAGACCTTGCCACAATGGAGTCTTATAATTTTCCTGATATAATTCTGGCCAAACCCAAACTCTTTATTTATTTTATTCTATTTTTTTGAGGCATGGTCTCACTTTTGCCCAGGCTGGCCTTCAACTTATGGACTCAAATGATCTTCCTGCTTCAGGCTCTTGAGTACCTGGGACCAAAGGTACATGGCACAGTGCCCAGCTCCCAAACCTATCCATGACCAAAGCATCTGTTCTGGCAAACAAAATCTTAGCTTAGTGCTCCCCAACTCCCCTTAACCAGGACATGGTTCTTCCTAACATAAAAACAATACAAAAAGATTATGGAAGCAAAGCACTGATATTGTTGATTACATAAAACTTTGAGATAATAGTCTAGATTCATTCTATTTTCAGTGATTATGGTCATCAAGAGAAGTGCTTCAGAACACTTCATTGTTTCTTACTTATTACCAAACTAGGTCAGACAGACATCACCAGTAGGAATTTTTGTTCTTTGTAAACATTTAGAAACAATGGGTTCTGATGCATAAGTCAATTGTGCTGTATCCCCTAATGGGTGTCAAAGCATAAAAGCACACACATGACTACAAACTATTTCCTAGAAAAATGCAAGATTCTCATAAAATAAAGATTTCTTCATTAGTCTTGCAAGTCTTCACTGAAGTGGCCAAGACTTGTCCAAAAAACAAGTACTACAGAAATACAGCTTAAAACACAGAACATGATTTCCTAAAGATCTTATATACTGCCTAGAGATGAGATGTGCCCTGCTTTGGCAGGGAAGTGAAAAGCAAATGATGGTAACAGCAATCCCACCCCCTCCCCAGATGGATCCCAACTCCAATTTGCAAGTCAAAGAACCAGGCTCTTGGAGTTCAATGCTAACTGCAACATCTCTCACATTTTCCAATAACTTTAAACAGTCTTGGGACTGATTAGGATACCAGGTCCATTTTTGTTGCTGGGGATGTCTGTCCTTTTCATGTTTGAGCAGTGAAATTAAAGCAGCTATTAAAGTAGCTAGCCTCTCATTCTCAAACACCACCAGAATAACACTGAATGTGAATGGTATCAACTTCCCAATTAAAAGACAGAGATTAGCCAGGTACAGTGGCATACGCCTGTATCTCAGTGGCTCAGGAGGCTGAGGCAGGAGGATTGCGAGTTCAAAGCCAGCCTCAGCAAAAGCAAGGCACTAAGCAACTCAGTAAGACCCTGTCTCTAAATTTAAAAAAAATACAAAATAAGGCTGAGGATGTGGCTCAGTGGTTGAGTGGCCCTGAGTTCAAATCCTAGTCCGCCCCACCACAAAAAAGACAGAGATTAACACAATGGATCAGCAATGGAATATTACTCAGCCATAAAGAAGAATGAAAGTATGGCATTTGCTGGTAAATGGATGGAACTGGAGGTTATCATACTAAGTGAAATAAGCTAATTCCAAAAAACCAAAGGCTGAATGTTCTCTCTGACAGTTGGACACTAATGCACAATAAGGGGGCGAGGAGGGGGGAAAAACGGAAGTTCATTGGATTACACAAAGGGGAATTAAAGGAAGGAAGGGAGATGAGAATATCAAAGACAACAGAATAAATCAGACATAACTTTCCTATGTTCATATATGAATACAGGACCAGTGAAACTCCACATCATGTACAACTACAAGAATGAGATCCTAATTAGAATAAGTTATAGTCCATGTATTATAATGTATCAAAATACATTCTACTGTCATATATATCTGAAAATAACAACCAAAAATATATATTTCTAAAAAAAATTGATTTTTAAAAGAAAGATCCAACCATGGGCTATTTGTAAGATACTCATTTCATAGGTGGGGCTACTCACAGGCTGAAGGTGTAAGGATGTAAAAAAATAAGCCACACAAACAGAATCTGAAAACAAGCGAGAATAGCCATTCTCATATCTGATAAAGCTGATTTTAAGCAAAAATTAGTCAGAAAAGATGAGAAAAATAGGACCATTTTATCCTGGTAAAGAGAATCCATACAAAGAAATAATGATAATGTATAGGCAACAAATGTCAACACACCCAATTATATTAAAAAAAAAAAACTCTTTGACATTAAATACCAGATAGACTACTATATAATAATACTGGGAGATTACAACAAACACTTTATCACCAACAGGCAGATCATCAAGGCATAAAATCAATAAAGATGTATCCAACTTAAGTAACACTACAAATCAAATGAACTCAATAGACATCTATAAAATATTCCACTCCAAAACAGCTGAATTTATTTTCTTCTCAGCAGCTCATGGAATCTTCTCTAAAACAAAGCATATTCTAGGCTACGATGTAAGTCTTAGCAAATGCAAAAAAAACTGATACAATCCTATGCATCATATTGGATCATAATGGAAAGAAACGAGAAATAAACAGCGAGAAAAATAACAAACTCATGAAGATTAAACAATATTTTAAATGAATAATGAATCAAAGAAAAAAAATGAGAGAAGAAATCAAGAAATACTTAGAAATAAATGAAGACAGAGATGCAACATCAAAATCCCTGTGACTGAGTGAAAGCAGTAATTAGAGGAAAATTTATTGCATTGAGTGCCTCCATTAAAAAAATAAGATTGCAAATAAATAAACCTATGTTGCACCTCAAGGGCTTAAAAAAGAACAACAAACTAATTCCAAAATCAGTAGAAGATCAGGAAATAATAAATAACAGAGTTCAAATTAATGAAATTGAGAATTTTAAAAATATATAGAATCAACACAACAAAGAGTTGGTTCTTCCAAAATATAAATAATATTGATAAATCCTTAGCCAAACTAACCAAAAGATGAAGAGCAAAGACCCAAATCCACATTGTAATTCATCACTTAATCATATGATCATCTCAATAGAAGAAGGAAAAGCCTTTGATAAAATACAGCAACCATTCATGTTAAAAAACACTGGAGAAACTAGGGATAGAAGGAACTTACCTCAGCATTATAAAGGCAACACATGAAAAACCCAAAGACAACATCATACCAAATGGAAATATTAGATACAAACTTCCTAAAACATATTCATGATCTGTATGCTGAACTGGATTATAAAAAGGGGGATGAAAGGAAGGGAGGGAGTTCAGAATATGAAAGACAATAGAATGAATCAGACATAACAAAATGCGAAATACTAATACAAGATGTATCAGAAGACCTACGATGTAGAGATATACCATGTTTTTAAATTGAAAAAAATCAATATGTATATGCAATAAGCCAAAATAGGTTTTTTGGGGATTTTTCAATATATTGTGTTTAATATAAATTTTAAAATCTGCACTATTAATAACAAAGGTGTTCATCTTGATTTTGAAACCAAAATTTCAGGTCTTTTTTAAAAAATTTATTGTACTTAGGTATACATGATAGCTTGTAATCCCTACTGAAATCCCAGAAAATATCTTTCAGACAAATACAACCACATTCAAAATGTATATAGAAAGGTATCGACCCTAAAATAGCTAAAACAGTGTTGACAAAAACACATATAGAGTGAGATGAACAACTATATGTTATTAAGACTTAGTATAGACTCTGACCCATGGACTCTGGTGCAGGACTTGAACCCATAGCCCGGGCACAGGATCCTGGCTCCAGTGCCCACACACCTCAGGTCGCCCACCCACACAGGACCTCTCTAGCCTTTGCTTGCACACAGGACCCCCGGCATCAGCACAGGACCCCTGGCTGCTGCTCCTGTGTGGATCTCCATCTACCAGGGTAGAACCTTCCTGTTCACCTACACCTGGGGGCACAGGACAGGATCTGGAGACAAACTTTTACTTCTGCACAGCACATCGCATCACCCAACACCACCGCCCAGCTCGGCCTGGCCCTGCACCCTATCTCTAAAGCAGGCAGCTTCTTTGTGAGACTCCTGCTTCACCATCTTTGCCCTGAGCAGGCAGATACCAGTAAGCAACAGACAACTACACCTACTGGAAGAGAAGGGAAGCAATCCTGTTTATTTATATTGGGAGTTTTTATTTGTTATTTTTTTCCTAATATTCATTTTTTTTCTCTTTTCTTCCTTTTTTTTCCTTTTCTCTCTCACTCTTTTCCCACCCTCACATCCCCAACATTTGTGAAACCAAGTATTTTCTATGCATTAGGCCACAGTGGACCAGGATATCTAATTAGTATACTACAGTTGTATTACATAGTCTCGTAACTTCCACCTTTACATGTTTTATTTTTCTTAATTTTTATGTCTCCTTGTTAGTTGTACTCTATTTTCTTCCTACTTACTAGTCTTCCTCATATCTCTTTCTCTGTTTTCTACTAACACCCAACTTCTTCTGGATTCTTCTTTCATGCTTTCTAGGATCTAATAACTATATCCTCACTTCCTACCTCCCTGACATCACATCCTATACCCTACCCCCAGTTCTCTCTAGCCCAACAGCAGAAAATGTAGACCCTTGTGCAAACTTATTGTTTATATAATAGATGCTAACTGAACTAATAAATTCTGTATATTGTGACTAAGGCATAAATGTATTTAGAAGCTATTAGGAGCAGCTTGGTTTGAAACTATATATTGGTTGTATTGAGATCTGTCAATATTGGTCTCCCTCTTAAAGAAGAGGTACTGGAATACTGTAGGGAATCTATAAGCCTATAGGATAAGAACTGTAACACCTTGGATCTGCGGTGCTAGAAGGGAAGACACACAAATAACATGAAAAAACAAGGGAAGAAAGTGCCTCAAACAAACTAAGATACTACATTATTAGAATCCATGGTCAGCACAGCAGAAGAAATGTCAGAGAATGAGTTCAGGATGTATATAATTAAAATGTTTTGTGACTTAAAGAATAATATGAGAGCAAACCCAGGCAGCAAAAGACCATTTTGATAAAGAGCTACACAGGAAAATACAGGAAGAAAAGATTATTTTAATAAGGAGACAGAGATTCTGAAAAAGAACCAAACAGAAATCTTCAAAATGAAAGAAATAAACCAAATTAAAAACTCAACAGAAAGCATCACCAACACATCAGTTCACTTGGAAGACAGAACCTCAGACAATGAAGAGAAAATGTTTAATCTTGAAAACAGAGATGACCACACAGTGAAGATGGTAAGAAACCATGAACAGAACATCCAAGAATTATGGGATAACATTAAAAGACCAAATTTAAGAATTATTGGGATATAGGAAGGCACAGAATTTCAAACCAAAGGAATAAGCAATCTATTCAATGAAATAGTATCAGAAAAATTTGCAAACATGAAGAATGAATTGAATAATCAAATACAAGAGGCTTACGGGACACTAAATGTACAAAATCAAAACAGATCTACACCAAGGCACATCATAATGAAAATGCCTAGCATTCAGAATAAGGAGAGAATCTTAAAAGCCACAAGAGAAAGGAATGAGATTACATAGAGGGGGAAACCAATTAGGATCTCTGCAGACTTCTCAACCCAGACTCTTAAAGCTAGAAGACCTTGGAACAACATATACCAAGCTCTGAAAGATAATAGATGCCAACCAAGAATCATATATCCAGCAAAATTAAGCTTTATATTTGATGATGAAATAAAAACCTTCCAAGATAAACAAAAATTAAAAGAATTTACAGCAAGAAAGCCTGCACTACAGAACATTCTTGGCAAAATATTCCATGAGGGGAATACAAACCATGTCTCAATAATAACACCTAATGTCAATGGACTAAACTCAGCAATTAAAAGACACAGACTGGCAGACTGGATTAAAAAAAAAACACCCAACAATATGCTGCCTTCAAGAGACTCATCTCATAGAAAGAGACACTGACAGATTGAAGGTGAAAGGATGGGAAAAAATGTATCTCTCACATGGACTGCGTAAACAAGCAGGGGTTTCCATTCTCATACTCGATAAAGTGGACTTCAAACCAAAGTTAGTGAAAAAGGATACAGAAGGTCATTTAATACTGCTTAAGGGAATCATACATCAATAAGACATAACAATCTTAAATATCTATGCCCCAAAAAACAGGGCAGCCATGTTTGTCAAACAAACCCTTCTCAACTTCAAGAATCAAATAGACCACAACACAATAGTACTGGGTGACTTTAACACACCTCTCTTACCACTGGATAGATCTTCCAAACAAAAACTAAACAAAGAATCTACAAAACTCAATAGAATAATCGATAATCTAGACTTAACAGACATATATACAATATTCCATCCTTCAACAAGCAAATACACTTTTTTCTCAGCAGCACATGGATCCTTTTCCAAAATAGATCATATGCTATGCCACAAAGCTAGTCTTAGCAAATACAAAAAAATAGAGATACTACCCTGCATTATATCTGACCATAACGGAATGAAATTGGAAACTAATGACAGTTTTAAAAATAGAAGCTACTCCAATTGGTTTCCCCCTATATGTAATCTGATTCCTTTTTCTTGTGGCTTTTAAGATTCTCTCCTTATTCTGAATGCTAGACTCAATAATATGCTATTGAATGATGCATGGGTAACAGAAGACACCAGAGAGGAGATAAAAAAAAAATATTAGAGATAAATGAGAACTCTGATACAACATACCAAAGTCTCTGGGGCACTATGAAGGCAGTGCTAAGAGGAAAGTTTACTGCATTAAGCTCATACATTCAAAGAAGTAAAAGTCAACAAATCAATGACTTGACACTACATCTCAAAGCTCTAGAAAAAGAGGAACAACTAATGCCAAAAAAAGTAGAATACAGGAAATAATTAGAATCAGGGCTGAAATCAATGAAATTGAAACAAAGGAAACAATTCAAAAGACTGACAAAACAAAAAGCTGGTTCTTCAGAAAAATAAGTAAAATTGACAAACCCTTAGCCACCCTAACGAAAAGAAGGAGTGAGAAAATCCAAATTACTAAAATTTGTGATGAAAAAGGAAATGGCATGGCAGACACTCCTGAAATACAGAGGATAATTAGAAACTATTTTGAAAATCTATACTGCAATAAAATAAAAATCCCTGAAAACACCGACAAATTTCTAGAGACATATGACCTACCCAAACTGAACCAGGAGGTCATTCATGACTGAAACAGATCAATTACATGCAAGGAAATAGAAGAGGTCATCAAGAGCCTTCCAATCAAGAAAAGCCCTGAACCAGACAGATTCTCAGCTGAGTTCAACAAGACCTATAAAGAAGAACTAACTCCAATACTCCTCATATTATTCAATGAAAGAGAAAGGGAGGGAACTCTTCCAAGCTCATTCTACAAGGCTAGTATCACCCTGATACCAAAACCAGACAGAGACACATCAAAAAAGGAATATTTCAGACCAATATCCCTGATGAATATAGATGCAAAAATTCTCAATAAATTTTTGGCAAATTGTATACAAAAGCATATCCAAAAACTAGTGCACCATGATCAAGTGGGATTCATTCCAGGGATCCAAGGTTGGTTCAGTGTACGCAAATCAATAAATGTAATCCATCACATCAACAGACTTAACAATAAGAATCACATGATTTTAATAATTGATGCAGAGAAAGTGTTTGAAAAAATACAGCACCCTTTCATGTTTAAAACACTAGAAAAACTAGGGATAGTAGGAATATACCTCAACATTGTTAAAGCAACCTATGCTAAACTCAAGGCCAATATCATCTTAAATGGAGAAAAATTGGAACATTCCCTCCAAAAACTGGAACAGGACAGGGATGCCCTCTTTCACCACTCTTATTCAATACAGTCCTCGAAAAACTAGTCAGAGCAATTAGACAGACGAAAGACATCAAAGGGATACAAACAGGAAAATAAGAACTCAAATTATCACTATTTGCAGATGACATGATATAATACTTGGAGAATTCAAAAAATTCTACCCGGAAAGTTCTAGAATTAATAAGTGAATTCAGCAAAATTGCAGAATATAAAATCAACACCCATAAATCAAATGCATTTCTATACATCAGCAATGTAGCCTCTGAAAGATAAATCAGGAAAACTACTCCACTCACAATAGACTCAAAAAAATAAAATACTTGGGAATCAATCTAACAAGAGTGGTAAAAGACTTCCACAATGAAAACTACAAGACACTAAAGAAAGAAATTGAAGAAGATCTTAGAAGATGGAAAGATCTCCCATGCTCTTGGATAGGCAGAATCAATATTATTAAAATGGCCATACTACCCAAAAGTGCTATACAGATTCATTGGATTTTTATTCAATCCAATTAAAATCCCAAAGTCATTTCCTATAGAAATAAGAAAGGCAATCATGAAATTTATTTGGAAAAATAAGAGACCCAGAATAGTCAAAGCAATCCTCAGTAAGAAGAGTGAAGCAGGAGGCATCACAATACCAGACCTTAAACTATACTACAAAGCTAGAGCAAAAAAATCAGCATGGCACTGGCACAAAAATAAACATGTAGACCAATGGTACAGAATAGAAGACACAGAGACTAACCCACATAAATAGTTATCTCATATTAGACAGAGGTGCCAAAAATATACATTGGAGGAAAGATAGCCTCTTCAACAAATGGTGCTGGGAAAACTGGAAATCATTATGCACCAAAATGAAACTAAACCCCTATCTCTAACTATGCACAAAATTCAACACAAAGCAGATCAAGGACTTTGGAATTAGACCAGAGACCCTGCGCCTAACTGAGCAGAAAGTAGGCCCAAATCTTCATCACGTCAGATTAGGCCCCGACTTCCTTAACAAGACTCCTAAAGTGCAAGAAATAAAAGTAAGAATCAATAAATGGGATGGATATAAACTAAAAAAACTTCTCAGCAAAAGAAACAATCAATGAGATGAACAGACAGCCTATATTCTGGTAGCAAATTTTTGTCACAGGCACATCAGATAGAGCACTGATCTCCAGGATGTAGAAAGAACTCAAAAAACTTAACACCAAAAAAAACAAACCACCCCATAAATAAATGGGCTAAGGAGCTAAACAGAAACTTCTCAGAAGAAGATATACAATCAATAAATAAATGTATGAAGAAATGTTCAATATCTCTAGCAATCAGAGAAATGCAAATCAAAACTACTCCTAAGATTTCATCTCACCCCAGTCAGAATGGCAGCTATCCAAAATACAAGCAACAATAAGTACTGGCGAGGATGTGGTGAAAAAGAAACACTCAAACATTGCTGGTGGAACTGCAAATTGGTGAAACCTATCTGGAAAGAAGTGGAGATTCCTTGAAAACTTTGGAATAGAACCACCATTTGACCCAGCTATCCCACTCCTCGGCCTATACCCTAAAGACTTAAAAACACCATACTACAGTAATGCAGTCACTTCAATGTTTATAGCAGCACAATTCACAATTGCTAAACTATGGAAGCAACCTAGATGCCCTTCAATAGATGAATAGATAAAGAAACTGTGGTATATATACACAATAGAATATTACTCAGCAATAAAATAAAATAATGGCATTTGCAGGTAAATGGATGGAATTGGAGAACATCATGCTAAGTGAAGTAAGCCAATCCCCAAAAACCAAAGGTCGAATATTCTCTCTGATTAGTGGATGCTGATCGATAAGGGCGGTAGGGGTGGAGAGCATGGGAGAAATGGAGGAACTCTGGATAGGACAGGGAGGAGGTAGGGGAGGGATGGGGATGGGGAATGGGAGTATCAAAACTGGTGGAATGAGATGGACTTCACTACCCTAGGTACATGTATGAAGACACAAATGGTGTGACTCTACATTGTTTGCAACTAGAGATATGGAAAATTGAGCTCTATATATGTACTATGACTTGAAATGCCTTAAATATAAATAAATAAATAAGAAAAAGAGTAAAAAATATAAAAGAAGAGGAAATGAAGACCAAAACTCTGTATACTAGGACTTAATAGGAATTGGGGTTAAGTGGGGAAAAGAAGATGGGCATGCACTGATGGATTTCAGGTGAGACAAGCCCCATGAAAGGGCAGAAATTAAACAAGGATCTCTGGAGGGATACAGCAAAAGGAAGAAAATGGTTGAAAGAATTTTAGGACACTGCTATTTAAAACACTGTTTAAAGGGAGGAACCAAATTGATCAAATTATGTTGTATACATATACATGAATATATCACAGTGAATTTCACCTTTACGTGTATATCTATAAAGCACCAACTGAAAAAGCTATAAATGGAAGGTAGACTAGTAGAGAAAAGGAAGATGGAGAGGAAAAAAAAGCACTGAGAACCAAACTGTATTCTATGTATGTGTGATTATGTCAAATCAAATCCCAATATTATGTATAACTGTCATGCATTAACAAAAACACTTTTTAAGCCAGGAAGGAAAAAAAAGACAGTATAAAACTAGAAAGGAAATTGAGTTAGTAACCAAAAAACTCCCAACAGTTCATAGGAGTATAAATGTTCAAAATGGTTTCTCATGATCTTCTGTATTTCAGAAGTGTTTGTGGTAATATATCCATTTTCATCTCTAATTTTGTTGATTTTTGGAGACAGTGACAAATTTCTAGACACAAATGACCTGTCCAAATTGAACCAGAAAGATACAGAAAACCTAAACAGACCAATATCCAGAAATAAAATTGAAACAGCAATTTAAAAGCCTACCAACAAAGAGAAGCCCAGGATCAGATGGATTCTTAGCTGAGTTCTACCAGACATTTAAAAAGAACTAACATGAGTCTTCCTCAAATTATTCCATGAAATTGATATTTTCTCTGAAATTAATTCTAAGAAGCTAGTATAACCCTGATACCCAAATCAGACAAAGACACATCTAGGACACATCTAGGAAAGAAAACCACACACCAATGCCCCTGATAAACATACGTGCAATAATCCTCAACAAAATATTAGCAAACCATATTCAAAATCCTATTAAGAAGATAATACACCATAATCAAGTAGGTTTCATTGCAGGGTACAAGGCTGGTTCAATATATGCAAATCAATAGTAATAACTGATCTCATAAAAATTAAAAACTTCTCAGTAAGAATCCATGTGAATATGAGGATTCCACAGATTACAGTGTAAAAAATAATTTACAAACAAAAGATTGCAAAGAGGGCTATTACCAAGAAGGTGTGAAGAACCCTCTAATTCATCAATTCTAAAAAATAAACAATACAATGAAAAAATGAGCAAAAACATTTAACAGATATTTTATCTAAAATTTTATAGGTGGCAAATAAACATAAAAAGAGGATTAACATAATAAATCATTAGAGAAATGCAAATTAAAACCATAATGGATTATTAGGACAAAACTAGATTAAAATACTGATAAATATAATGTGGAGATGTGGAGGTTTTTTCCAATAAAGTCAGAAAAGAGTACTGGACAAAATTTACTATTCATTTATAATATATTCTAGAAAATGGGAATAGAAAGGAATTTCCTCATTCTGATAAAAGGTATTTATGAAAACTAGAGTGAAAATCACACTCAATGGGGAAAGATTAAATGCTTTCCCCCTAGGACTTGGAACCAGAAAAAGATGTCCATGCTCACCACATCTACCCAATTTTGTACTGCATATTCTAGCATTCAAACAATATCAGACAAAGAAATAAAAGGCATAAAAATTAGAAAGAAGTAACAATGTGTCCATTTAAAAATTACATGGTGTATTATTTAAAAAATCCTAAGTAATCTATAAAACACTGTAACAAAAAAATTTAGAAAGTGGCACAATATAAGGTAAATATGCAAATATCTACTGAAAATTCAAACAATTCAGGAAAATTGTAAACATAATTTTTTTTTCCCAGTACCAAGGACTGAACCTAGGAAGGCCTATCACATGGCCTATCTCACAAGCTTTGAGAGCTACATTCCCAGCCATTTTTATTTTATTTTGAGACACAGTCTCACTTTGTTGCCCCAACTGTCCTCAAACTTGTGATCCTCCTTATGAGCCTCCTTAGTAGATGTGATGTTATAAATAATAATTATATATTGATTATCAATGGCAAATAGGGCCTAATAAATGTAAAAGCATTCTTTTTATATAATCAGTTACAAAATATTAAATTTGAAAATATTCTATAAAATATCAATTATATTACTTTTATTATTGAATGAAGTTTTATTTTTATTGTTGAAATCCCTAACTGTGGGGGTTAAATGGTTTTATAAATAGCTAAGATGCTTACTTACACACTGAGCATGTTCATTCAACTTTTTTTTTTCTTTTTCCAGCGTCACATAACATACCTTAGATAGTCTTTTAGAAGATTCACAATTATGATCTGTACATGGCTTGGGTCCTTTTTCAGTGTCTAGAGATGAAACTGAGAAAATATATTATATTTTATCAAGGGTCTAATGTACTATATCATAATATTTAAATTGGATTTTGAAAAATGAAGCAGATCATTTGTCTAATATTCCTCTTCTATTAAAGTTAAGCAATTTTTTTCTAATATTACATAACTCTTCAGAATAAACCTAAGCCAAATATTTGTTTTACATAAATCAAGAAAACCTTACTTCTATAATAAGCTTAAATTTCTTGATAATGCTTTGCTATTTTGATTTTATAAAAATTTCATGATATATTTATTTCAACTTGTACAGCATATGTATGCATAAGTGTGGGTGTGCATTCATTCAATTCTGTACTTAACTCTGACCACATATTATAATGTGTATCACTAACCCAAATCAATTCTTAATGTTTTCCAACAAAGTGATAAAGGTAAGATGAACTATGCTAACAATACTAGAAAGAGAATAAGAGTGAATTATGGTAGTGGCCATGGAACTGAAAATGATAAACATATTCATACATGTATGCCCTGATTTATCAAATAATTACAAGGAGCCAACTACATGCCAGATATTATGCTAGGTATTTGGGATATATAAGTAAACAAAATTTAAAAAATGCCATAGATTTAGCAATGTGAAAATGAGCAATATCTTTGCAAGGTCACATGAAAAAAATTCCTACTATACTACCAAGACTTAAAACTTAAAGAAGGAAAAGAGAGAAAATATTTCCATTAATAATCTTTCTGAATCATAGCAACAATCTCACTGCCTCATCAAAGCTCAAAAATTTTTAGTTTCTCTCAAGTATTCATCAAAATATATAGAAAGAAATCTTATGTTGAGTCCTACATCTATTGCTAATAAACAAGCATAATATTTGATCTCAAGATTTTCGCTTTCTATAAAAAAATGGACTGAAATGTGATTTTGCCATTCTTTAACATCTGTGTGAATATCTTTAAAAGTATTTCAGACCAACAAAGCTATTAATAATTTAGCCACTAGCAATCATGACAACTTGATTTTCCCTATACCACTATCCATATCTCTCATTAGCTATTATAGAGTGCTCCAAAATATATACTATGCTATCTGTGTACATGATATTGTTTATTTTCTATACAGTTCTTTCAAAATATCAATAATTTTCTATGTAAGTTCTCAATCATCCATCTCCTTAGTAATATCTCCCCTACATTAGAGACCACAGAGCACTTGAAAAAGTTTAATGCCTATTTACTAGATAAAATCTCTGAATCAATTATTTCCCATATGTTCAAGGAGCTGGAGAAAATTATATGAACAAAGAACAAAAAAGAGAAACAGGAAAATGCTGTCTTGAAAAATACAGAATATCAAAAAGTTAAAGAAATTATAAAAAAACTAATAAAATTCTAGAACACAAAATTACAACAAATGAAAGGAATTCATAAAAGGTTTTTAACAATGGATTGAGCAGTCAAAAGAAAGAATCAATCAACTTGAAGAGAGTCACTGAAATTCTTTAGTCAGTGAAGAACGTAAAAAATGAATAAGTTAGGAGACCTGTGGGATAACACCAAGTGTATCACATATACATAAAACAGAAGTTACAAAAAGAGAAAAGAAAAAGAAAAAAATAAATATTTGAATAACAAATAGTCAAAATTTTCCAAATTCGACAAGAGACATAAATTTACATGTAAAAGAGGATCAAAGAAATCCAAATAAATCCCAGGGGAAATATAAGGAATTCCACACTGTATCATATTATAATTAAACTGTTAAATGTGAAAGAGAAAGAATCTTGAAAGCTGCAAGAAACAATCTGTCAGATATATAAGGAGTCTATAAGATCAGCATCAGACTTCTCATTAAAAATCATGAAGGGTAGTGTATATTGTTCAGAAGGAACCTTTTTAAAATATAAATACATGGATAGATAAAAAGCAAACAGATGGAGAAAAATATGTTATGCTTATATGAATCAAAATTTAAAAAGCTGGAGTAACAATAATAATTTCAGAGAATATAAATGAAGGCAAAAATAATTATCAGGAACAAATCAATTATCCACAATGACACAAGAATCCCTAATGTGTATGTATCTAACAAGAGAGAGCACAAATACTTGAGGCAAAATATGAATAAAACTGTAAGGAAAAGTGCAAGAAACAACTACTATATGTGGAGACATAAACACCTCTCTATTAGTATCTAAAAAGCAACAAAATTAAGAAGAACACAGTTGACCTGAAAAGTACCACCCATCAACTCTACTCAACTGACATTCAAAAAATATTTCATACAATAACAGCAAATAAACATTATTCTCAAGGTCACATGAAGGCCTCATTAAGGGCCACATTTGTGGCCATATTAAATATACTAATAAACTTTAAAAATAGAAACAATATAGTGTGTGCATTCAGCCCACAAAAGAATTAAAACTACAAATCCATAATAGACTATAGCTGGAAAATCCTAAGAACCTGAGCATTTAAAACATTAATATATAACTTATGATTGGTCAAGAAAAATTAAATATTTCAAACTACATAAATGTGAAAACACAACTTATTAAAATTTGTGGCATAAAATGCTTACAGAAAAATTTATAACAAAGTGAATATATATTAGAGAATATAAAAATTCAATAATCAAAGCTTCCATTAAGGAAAGTAAATAAAAGCAAAGCTATCCTCAGAATCAGTGAAGAAATAAAAACCTTCCAAGAAACACACCAACTAAAAGAATTCAAGAGTACTAAGCCAGCATCACAAAAATACTTACAGAAATACTACACATAGAAGTTTATTTATTTATTTTTTTAAAGAAAAAAACAAAAAAACCCTGAGCTTGTGAATAGATGAATCTCATTAGAAAAGTAGGTAAGCAAAGGAGTATCAGGTCTGAATTAAACATTAGAAAAGAATCAAAATG
Organism: Xerus rutilus; assembly: GCA_028644305.1. Lineage (NCBI taxonomy): Eukaryota > Metazoa > Chordata > Mammalia > Rodentia > Sciuridae > Xerus > Xerus rutilus. The sequence continues at coordinate 95,115,474 of CM053407.1, forward strand.
GCAGGATATATCTGTAATAACACAATATAAATGGTTCTCAACACTCAAATTAAAAAACATAAACAGGCAGACTGAATGAAAAAGCAATACCCAATAATATATTGCTTACTTATAGGCAAAAACATTCATAAGCTGAAGGGAAAGAATGGAAAATGATATCCCATGCAAATGGAGCTCTAAAGAATAGCTATTCTCATTTTGGATAAGGCAGACTTCAAACCAAAATTAATAAGAGACAAAGAAGGTCACTTCATACTGGTAAAGCGAAGAATGCAACAGGAAGATAAAATGATAGCAAATATTTATGCCCCAAATTACCATGTACCTAATTACATAAAATAAACACTCATCAACATAAAAATCCAGATCCCAATAATACTACTAGATGTTTTCAATATAACTTTTTCACAAAGAGATAGACCATCCCAATACAAAACTAATAAAGAAATTCTTTGGATAAACCTAAAAAATAATATGTATCAAATTAAATTAACAGACATTTTTGAATATTTCATGCAACAACAGCTGAATTCAGTCTCTTCTCAGAATCTCATAAAACCTTTTTTTAAAATACACCACATCTTAGGTCACAGAATAAGTCTTAGAATATTTTTGCAAAATCAATTTAATTCCTTGTACTTAACATGTCACAACAAAATGAAATTAGAAATCACTAGCAAGAAAAACAATAAAAACTACATAAATGCATGCAGACTAAACAATACACTTTTCAATGATGACTAGATCAGAGATGAAATTAGGGGTGAATTTAAAAATTCCTACAAGCAAAAGAGAATAGAAAATACAACACACCAGAATCTCTGGGACACTATAAAGTGGGTTCAAAGAGGAAAGTTTATAGCTATGAGTGCCTATGTGTGAACATCATAAAGATCCCAAACAACCAACCTAGTATACATCTCAAGGTCCTAAAAAATATGAACAAACCAATTCCAAAATAGTAGAAGGGAATAATTAAGATTATAGTTGAAATTAATAAAATAGACAATAAAAGAACAATACAAAAGATCAATTAAACAAAGAGTTGGTTCAATGGATAAACAATATTGATAAATCTTTAACCAAATTAACCAAAAGACAAATTAATAAAAGTAGAGATGAAAAAGATGTTGCCAAAGATATTTCTGAAATTAAGAAACTAATTAGTGACTAGTTTGAAAATTTATATTCCAATAAATTGGAAAATCTAGAAGAAATGTACAGATTTCTAGATATGTATGACCCAAACAAAATTTAACCAAGATAGAAAATACCTAAACAAATTGATAATAAGCAATGAGATTGAAGCTGTAATTAAAAAACAATACAAAACAACAGCAAAAAAGGAAACTTTTCCAACAATGAAAAGCCCAGAACCAAATGTTTTCCCAGCTGCATTTTACTAGACCTTTAAAGAAGAACTATAACCAATGCTCATCAAATTATTCCATGAAATCAAAGGTGGAAGAACAACCATATTCATTTTATGAAGTCAATCTTATCCTGATACCAAAACCAGATAAGGATATATCAAGGAAAGAAAACTACAGACCAATATGCCTGATGAACATAGATAACAAAAATCCTTAAAAAAAATTAGCAATATGTATTCAAACACATTAACAAGATTTTACATTAGAATCGAATTGCTTTTATCCCCAAAATGCAAGGTTGGCTGAACATATGTAAATCAATAAATATTATTCATCATGTAAGTAGAATCAAAGGAAAAAAATCACATGACCATCTCACAAAATGCAGAAAAAGCCTTTGACAAAATTCAATACCCATTCATGATAAAAACACTGAAGTAACTAGGGACAAAATGAACTTATCTCAACACCATAAAAGCTATATATGAAAAACCAAAATCCAGCATCATATTGAATAGGGAAAAACTGAAATCATCTCTTCTAAAACTAGGAACAAGACAAAAATATCCATTCTGACCTCTCCTATTCAATATAGTACTTGAAATTTTAGCCAAAGCAATTAGTCACAAGAAGGAAATAAAAAGGATACAGATACTAAAAGAAGTCAAATTATCACTGTTTCTAGATAATATAATCCTAAACTTAAGAGATTCAAAAACACCACAAGACTTCCAGGGTTAATTAATAAATTCAGCAAATTAGCAGAAGAAAATCAAAATATCAATAGGTTTTCTATATGCCAATAATGAATTTGCTGAAAAACAAAATAAAACAACTCTAGTCAAGATAGACTAAAAAAAAACTATGACTAAATCTAACAAAGGAGGTAAAAACTCTCAACCATGAAAATTACAAAACATGGAAAAAAATTAAAGAAGACACTAGAAGACAGACTTCCCATATACTTAGATAGGTAGAATCGACGTTGTAAAAATGACCATGTTAACAAAAGTTATCTACAACTATGTGATCTCCATCAAAATACCAATGACATTCTTCACAAAATATTCCTATAATTTTGTGAAAGGTAAAAAATACATAATAGCCAAAGCAATTCTAATCAAAAAGAGCAATTCTAGAGGCATTATAGTATCTGATTCCAAATTATGCTACAGAGCCATAGTAACTAAAACAGCAGGGTACCACACAAAACAAACATGCAGACCAGCAGAGCAGAATACAAAACAGAGATAAGTCCACAAAGCATGACAGTGGCAGTGAAACAGGCATGAAGATCAATGGAATAGAACAGAAGACACAGGAACAATCCCACATACATACAGCCATCTATTCTTAACACACATGCCAAAAGCATACATTGGAGAAAAGACAGCCTTTTTAAAAAATGGTACTGGAGGAAACTGGACATCTATATGTAAAAGGCTGAACCTAAGGCCCAATGTTGCACCCTGCATAAATATTAACTTAAAGCAGATGAAAGACATAGTAATTGGAGAAGAAATTTTGCATCTGCCAGAAGAAAACACAGGGTCCAAACATGTAGGTGCAGGCATTAACTTCCTCAGTATTACCCTTAAAGTTTAGAAAGTAACACAAACAATAAGTGGAATGACAGATTAAAAAGCTTCTATAGAGCAAAAGAATCAAGACTATAAAAAGAGAGCACAAAGAATATAAGAAAATCTTTGTCAGTTACTCTTAAGACAGAGGATTAATATCTAAAATATATAAAGAACCAAAAAAACTTTACAATGAAAAAACAAATAGCCCATTCAATAAATGAGCAAAGGATCTAAACAGACATATCTCAAAAGAAGAAATACAAATGACCAAAAATATATGAAAAAAATGTTAGCAATCAGGAAAATACAAATAAAATACATTGCACTTCCATCTTACTCAGTTAAAATAGCAATTATCAAGAACACAAATAAAAATAGTAAATGCTGGTGAGGATGAGGAGGAAAGGAACACTAACACACTGTTAGTAGGATTGTAAATTAGTGCAACCATTATAGGAATAAGTATGGAGATTCCTCAAAAGAGTAGAAATGGAAGCAATATATGACCTCAGTGTTTTCCAGAAGAACTAAAGGAATCACACCATGGTTATACATATGTATACCTTGTATAGTAGCACAATTTACAGTAACCAAGTTATGGAAGCAGCTGGTGTCCCTCAAACAATGAACAGACAAAATGTAGTATATATACACAGTGGAGTTTTATGAAAGCATGAACAGCAAAATTATATTACTTGCAAGTAAACGGATGGAAATGTAAAACATCATGTTAAGTGAAATAAGCCAGACTCAGAAATATCAAGTGCCATATATTTTCTCTTGTAGAAGGAAAAATGCAAAAAGAGGAGGTGGGGATGTTCCTGAAAACAGAAGGGAGACCATACGCCAGGGGGTGGAGACTGGAGAGAGGGAGGAGAGGATGGACAGGAAAGGTACTGAGGGATGAAATTGACCAAATTATGTTATGTACATATGCAATATGCCACAATGAATCCACCATTTTGTATAATTATAATATATCAATAAAAACTAAATTTGTCACTAAGTTTTCTATACTGAAAACTATAAAACACTCTGAAATAAATTAGTCTTAAATTAATGGATAGATATTCTGTGTTATTGCACTGACAGACAACATTGTTAAGTTGGCAACAATATCCAAACCTATACATAAATTTTAATGCAATCCTTAGCAAAACTCCAATGTTTTTTGTTTGGTTTTCTTTTGGCAAAAATAGAGAAGCAGATAGTAAAATTTATATGTAATTGCAATTAACATCAAGCTGTCATAAAAACATTGAAAAGTTAGAAAATCTTTGGATTCTTGAAAAACTAACAGTCTGCCTCTGGTCATTTGTTTTAGGGGTTGGAGACAAAGTTCATTATTGTTTTTTGTTTGTTTGTTTGTTTTTTGAGGAAAAAAGTGGTAAAGAAGATAAAAGATTGAAAATTAGGTTGAACTTCTGATGTCCTTTGCCTTTAAATCTAAACATCATACCTCTCAATTGTGTCTTTCAAATTTCAGTACTAGATGACCAAAATATAAATGAGAAAAAAGAAAAAGAGAAGGGAAAGTTAGGGAAATAGGTAAGTATCATTAAACACTGATAACAGAAATCAAGAGAAAAGATGGAAGAAGAAAGGAATATAGCAAGCAATAGCTTTTGAGATGAAACGGGAAGGGAAGCATCCTATAAAACACATGAATGAGCTCAGTGGAATGCTGTAGTACATTCCTGTAACACAAAGACTGAAGCAAGAGGATCACAAGTTCAAGGCCTGCCTGCCTGGACAAATTAATAAGAACCGGTCTCAAAATAAAACACAGTGTAGTTCAGTGATAACATGCCTGTGGGTTCAATCCTCAGTATGGAAAAACATCAACATTTTTTTAAAAAAGAAAGAAGATTAAAAGACACACACGCGTACACACACACACACACACACACACACACGGCTATTTCTGAGACAGCATTCTGAAACAGATCATTTATAAATCTAAAATCCTTACAAACCAGGTTGAATTCTTTATCTTTAGGCTTCCGCTTTAGATTAAGAAAAGTACAGGAAGCTAAATGGTTCTTTTGGTATACAATGTTAACCAATCTCCTAATTAGATGCTTTCACAAATTAAATCATTGTTAACTAAATATCATGGTAGATCCTATGCTAAATTTCACTCTAGTAAATTACCAAAGGAAGGTTTAAGTTATTTGAAAGAGAAAACTTCTCTTTAAGTACATAAATTTTATTTGGGGGTTATTAGCACTAAAATCAAAGCAAAGAACAGAAAATGTATTTAATTTATAACATTTATATTCCAAAAATACTGCTGGTAATTCATAAAATATTTAAAATTGGTTATGTGATTTAATTTTTTTAAACTTACCTGAAAATGTAAAGAACAATTCATTTTGTAAACCAGCTCTTTGCATTTTAACACGATGGCATTCAGACTTAAGTAAGGAAATTTCACACGAAAGGTCAAGAACCAATTTGCTTAAAATCTGAAGAAGTTTCTTCTCAAAGGAAATATTATAGATACTATTGCAGGGAGCTGCATGATATCGAGCTGTGAACTGGTAATAATAATGAGGTTCACGATACGCTGTAGAAAAGTAAGCAGAAAAAGATAGAAACATGATTATTTAAATAATTCAAATACACATTGCAACTATTCATAATTTGGGGTAAATTCATAACATGTTCTTTATGTAGCTACATTCATTTTACTTAACTAATACTTATCTAGAAGTTATTAAGTGCCATATATCATTACAGGAACTTTACAAATAGACTCATTTAAATATCTTAACATCATTTAAAATTGACATTATTATAATATCCATCATAAAAAAAATGAGGCACACAGAGATTATATCACATGACTAATGCCTATGCTATTAAAAGAAAGAATACGACTGGGAAAAGCGAAGAGTTTCAAGATGGTGGAGTAGAGGAGGTTGTTTTCCTGGCTGCTCTGTGGCATGAAACCAAGAAAGCAAATCAGTAGATTATTAGCAAGGTGGGTAAAAAAAATTTAAAAGTGGACTTCATTGGGAATTAATACTGGACATTCAAAGCAGATTGGGAACTCAGAAGGTTGGCTATAATAATTAAGGAAGTAATCCCCAGAACCATTGTTGCCACTGGCAGTGCCACTCAGAGCAGTTATTCTACAAGCAAAGTGGGGAGATAAGGGAATTAAAGGAACCCACATTTTTAGGAAGCCTGTAGTGTGTCTAAATACAAAGAGATCAAAGATCAAAGACACTGCCACACTAACCCCAAAGGCATGCTGCACAATATCCTAGTGATGGAAAGAAGCCACATCTCTCTCAGCTGCTCACAGAAGAAAGAGGATGGAGCCATTTTACAGGTGCAGCACAGGGGCTGGCAGCTGGGGGAGACGATTCCTGACAAACTGGTCCCAAATTAAGCCCAAACTACAGGCCTGGAAAACCAATAGTGCATGTCATAGAGAGTGCCTAAGTGACCAGAAGAAAATCAAATGTGGAGAAGATTCATACAGGGGAATACAGGTCATGGAAACTCACCTAGCTCTCCCCTCTCCCCATTGACTCTAGTGGCTCAAAAGACCAGCTGAGAGAAAGGTACCTACCCAGGAATTCAAAATGGAGGGAGTGAGAGTGATTGAATTTGGAGATTAAACCTGAGAGAGCAGTAATTTTTGAATCCATGTGTGATAGAGCAAACTAAGGATTGACTGCTACGCTGCACAAGTGGAACCCAGGATAAAGTCCTGGGATAGAGTCTCCCAGTGTGGACAGGTAACTGCTAGGAACTGGAGTTGTTCTGATTTAAAATCTTCAGACCAATCATCATTCAAGGAAGAACCTAGAAACTACCTAAGCTTAAACCCCACCTCCAGAAGCTCAACCAATGGGATCTCCTCTCACACCCCAGCAACCCCACTTCGAGGGTGGAGGAGTCATCACACTCTAGCCCATTCCACCTAACAGTGCTGAAAAGGGAAGTTGAGAATTTTCTGAGTTCCACTGAAACTGTTCTGTAAGTTTTCATTTTTTTTTTCCTTTTTCCTTTTCTCTCTCTAATTGTGACCTGAATGGTCCATGGAAACACATACATATTTGTTTCTTTCTTCTCATTTCTAGTATTTTTGAAGGAAATCATTTTTCATGAATCAGTATGATGAGGACTAGGATGTTTGAATAGTATCTTTCAGATTTGCTATGTATTCTTTTACTTTTATATTTATTTATTTTATTTTAATACTTTTCTCTCACATTGTTTCCATTGATTCTCTTTCTCTTCTGCTAACAGCCAATCTCTATTGTTCTCTCCTTCTCTCTCTTTTAATTTTTTACTTCAATTTTCTCTCTTCCTACTTATAATAATCATATCCTACATCTATTCTATTCTCTTTCTATTCACCATTTGAAATTATAAACCCTTTTCCAAACTTTCTATTTTTATTGTGGGCAATAAATGATCACATCAGTTCTGTTTATTGTAATGATTAATAATGTAGACATCATAGTAAGAACTATTTGGTTTAATGCTGTATATTGTTTGCATTGTTGTTGTTATTATTTGTCTACCCCTAAACTGTGAAGCCTTCGGGGACACTGTAAGTCCACAGGATAAAAACTCTACTGCCTCAGATCCATACTTTTAGATGGGTTGACACAAGAACAGCATGAAAAAGTAAGGGAACAAATCACCTCCAAACAAACCAAAATAACAGAATCCATAAACAACATAGTGGAAAAAATGTCAGAGGAGTTTAGAATGTTCATAGTTGAACTGATCTGCAAGGTAAGGACAATGTAAGAAGAGAAAATGCAAGTAGTGAAAAATCAATTCAATAAAGACATAGAGATTCTGGGGGAAAAAATCAAGCAGAAATCCTTGAAATGAAGGGAATCAAAAAACCAAATTAAAAATTTGATAAAAAGCATTACCAGCAGACTAGACCACTTGGAAAATAGAGCTTTAGGCAATGAAGACAAAATATATAATCTTGAAAATAAAGTTGTCCATATAGAAAAGATGCTAAGAGACCATGAAAAGAACACCCAAGGAATATGGGATAATATAAAAAGACCAAATTCAAGATTTAGCTGGATAAATGAAGGCTAAGATACAAACTATAGGAATATTCAATCTTTACACTGAAATATCAAAATCTCCCTGACCTTATAAAATAGAAAATCAAATACAGGAGGCTTACAGGATCCCAAATATACAAAATTCCAACAGATCCACACCAAGGCACATTATTATGAAAATGCCTACCATACAGAATAAGGAGAGAACTTTAAAAGCTGCTAGAGAAAATGACTGGTCACATTCAGAGGGAAACCAATCTGGATCTCAGTTGATTTCTCAAAGCTAGAATGTCTTGGAATAATATATACCAAGCTCTGAAAAAAAGTGGATGCCAGCCAGGAATACTATACCAGGAAAGTTAAGCTCCAGAACTGATGATGAAATAAAAAACTTCCATGATACGTAAAAGTTAAAAATTCACAACTAGAAAACAGGCACTAAAAAACATACTCAATAAAATATTTCAAGAAGAAATGAAAATAAAAGTGAAAACCAGCAAAGAAAGGAATTACACTAGAAGCACAATAAAAGGAGAAAATAATTCAAATTAAATACCAGAAATAAATCAAAATCACAAGGAATAAAAATCATTTCTCAGAATGTCTAAACTCATCAATCAAAAGACAAATTGGCATACTGGATTAAAAAACAAGATCCAAAAATATGCTGTCTCCAATAGACTCACCTCATAGGTAAGGACATTCACAGATGGAAGGTAAAAGGATGGGGTAAAAAAACATATCATTCACATGAATCTTGTGAAAAAGCAAAGGTTTCTATCCTATCAGGTAAAGAATACTTCAAGCCAAAGTTAATCAGAAGGGACAAATAAGGATATTTCATACTGTTTAAATGAATTATACATCAATGGGATATAACAATTATAAATATTTATGCCCCAAAGGATGAAGCATCTGCATTATCAAACAAACACTTTCAATTTCAAGAATCAAATAAACCATGACACAATAATACTTGATGGCTTTAACACACCTCTCTCATCACTAGACAGATCCTCCAAACAAAAACTAAATAAAGAGGCTGGGCTTGTGGCTTAGTGGTAGAGCACTTGCCTTGCATGTATGAGACACTGGTTTAGATCCTCAGTACCACATCAATAAATAAATAAACAAACATAAAGTTTAAAAAACACTAAAGAAGCTATAGAACAAAAAAAATAATTAAAAAATACAATAAAAAATCAAAACTACTCTAACACATGGAGGCTAAATAATACACTAATGAATGATCAATGGAGAGCAGAGAAATCAGGAATGAAATAAAAAAACTTAGAGGGAAATAAGAATAGCAACACAAAATATCAAAATCTCTGGGACACTATTAAGGCATTTTTAGAGGAAAGCTCATTGCATTGAACTTGTTCATTAAAAGAATAGAAAGTCACTAGATAAATAACCTAACTTTACATTTCAAAGGCCTAGAACAAAGAACAAATCAACAACAAAAGTAGAAGACAGATAATAAATGAAATCAGAGCTGAAATCAATGGAATTGAAATAACTAAAATAATGAATAACATTTCAGAGAAACCAAAGAAGCAACAAGTTGGTTCTTTGAAAAAATAAATAATACTGATAAACCCTTACCCAAGTTAACCAAGAAGGACAAAACAAATTATTAAAATTCATAATGAAAAAGGAAATATAAACATGAACACTACCAAAATAAAGATGATAATCAGAAAATAATTTATATTCTAACAAAATGATCATTTATATTCTAACAAAATGAAAAATCTTGATACATCAATGTATTTCTAGAAACATATGATGTATGCAAATTGAATCAGGAGTACATAGAAAATTTGAACAGATAACATTAAAGCAATGAAATTTAGGACACAATCAAAAGCCTACCAACAAAGAAAAGCCTAGGACCACACAGATTCTCAGCCAAGTTCAACAATACCTTCAAAGAAGCACTAACACCAACCTTCAAATTATTCCATGGCACAGAAAAGGAGGGAACCCTTCCAAACTCATTCTATAAAGCTACATCACCCTAATACCAAAACCAGACAAAGACACATCAATCAAAGAAAACTTCAGACCAATATCCCTGACAAACATAGATGAAAAGTTCTTAATAAAATACTTCTAAATCACATACAAAAACACATTAAAAAGATGGTGCATCATGATCAAGTGGGATTCATGCTAGGGATGCAACATTGATTCAACATACAAACATCAATGAATGTAATTCACCACATCAATAGACTTAAAAACAATAATCACATGATTATCTCAACAGATACAGAAAGCACTTGAGAAAATACAGCATCCATTCATGTTCAAAACACTTAGAAAAACTAGGAAGAGTAGGAACATACTTCAACATTGTAAAAGCTGCATATATTACAATAAAGGGCAAGATCATTCCAAAATGAGAAAAATGCAGATCATTCCCTCTAAAATCTGGAATAACACAAGGATGCCCTCTTTTATCACTTCTACTCAACATAGTCCTTGAAACTCTAGTGAAATCAATCAGACAAAAAACAGAGATTAAAAGGATACAAATATGAAAAGAAGAGCTCAAACTATCCCTATTTGCCAACAATAGGATTCTATATTCAGAAAACCAAAAAATTCCATGAGAAAACTTCTAGATCTCATAAATTAATTAAGCAAATTAGTAGGATATAAATTTAAAACCATTAAATCAATTGTGTTCCTTCAGAGCAATGATGAATCAACTGAAAGAGAAATTACTATCCTATACACAATAGTCTCAAAAAAATGAAATATTTTGGAATCAATCTAACAAAAGAGGTGAAAGATCTCCACAATTAAAACTAAAGAGCACTAAAGAAAGAAACTGGAGAAGACCTTTGAAGATAGAAAAATCTCCCATGTTCATGGATAGGCAAAATTATTATTGTCAAAATGACCGTACTACCAAAAGCACTATAGAGATTTAATGGAATTCCTATTAAAATTTCAATGATGTTCTTCATAGAAATAGAAAAAGCAGTCATGAAATTCATTTAGAAAAAATAAGAAGCCCAAATAGCCAAAGCAATCCTTAGTAAAAAAAAAAAAAAAACTGAAGTAGGAAGCATCATAACACCAGACCTTAAATTCTACTACAGGGCTATAGTAACAAAAACAGCATGGTATTGGCACCAAAACAGATATGAAGGCCAATGGCACAGAACAGAAGATAGAGACAACTCACATAAGTACAGTTATCTAATACAAGACAAAGGTGCCATAAACATACATTGGAAAAAGAAAACCTCTCCAACAAATGATGATGAGAAAATTGGAAATCCATATGTAGTACAATTAAATTGAACACCTCACCCTGCACAAAACTCAACTCATGAAGACCTAGGCATTAAACCATAGACCCTGTACCTACTAGAAGAAAAAGCAGGACCAACTCTCCATCATGTTTGCTTAGGAACCAACTTCTTCAATAATACTCCTAAAGTGCAAGAAATAAAATCAAGAATCAATAAATGGAATGGTTTCAAACTAAAAAGCTTCTTCACAACAAAGGAAACAATCAAGAACACGAAGAGAGAGCCTTCAGAGTGGGAGAAAATCTTTGCTACTTGAACTTCAGATAAACCAATAATCTCCAGGACATATAACAATTCATAAAAATTTATAACAAAAGTGAAAACAAAAACAAATAACCCTATCAATAAATGGGCAAAGGAACTAAACAGCCACTTCATAGAATAAGAAATACAAATGGTCAACAAATATATGAAAAAAATGTTCAGCATCTCTAGCAATTAGAGAAATGCAAATTAAAACTACACTGACTCCATCTCACTCCAATAAGAATGGTAATTATCAAGAATACAAGTAACAATAATATTGATGAGAATATGGGGAAAAGATACACTCAGACATTGCTGATGGGACTACAAACTCAGCAGTATGGAGATTTCTCAGAAAACTTGGAATGGAACCACCATTTGACCTAGCTATTCTACTCCTTGGTTTACACCCAAAGGACTTAAAATCAGCATACTACAGTGACACAGCCACATAAATCTTTACGGCAGTTCAACTCATAATAGCTAAACTGTGGAACCAACCTAGGTGCCCTTCAACAGATGAATGGATAAAGAAAACATGGTATATATACACAACAGAATATTACTCAGCCTTAAAGAAGACAAAGTATGGCATTTGCAAGTAAATGGATGGAGCTGGAGAATATCATGGTCAGTGAAATAAGAATTCCAAAAACCAAAGGCCAAATATTCTAATATGCAGATACTAACTCACAATGGAGGATGTAAAGATAGAAGTTCAGTGGAGTAGACAAAGGAGAATGAAGAGAAGGAAAGAGGATGGGCATAAGAAATACAGTAGAATAAATTAGACAGAACTTTTCTATCACTGAAACTCCACGTCATGTACAACCACAAGAAATTATACTCCATGCATGTATAACAAGTCAAAATACACTCTATTGTCATATATATCTGACAAGAACCAATAAAAAACATTAAGAATATAACCTAGGGAATTTGGTCCCAGAGTTTGTGCTCTCAACTACTATAATGTGATTCTCAGACTTAATGTTTGTTCATTTTTGAAGAAATTAAAGTTATATAATTACCAACAATTTTTTTCAAGCCCATCCCCAAATATCACTGAATAGACATAAGATATATAAAATTACAAGAAATCCATAACAATACCAAAGATCAGAAAAGTTCACCTCAAATATAGGGTGTTCTGATGCTCTTCAGTCAACTAGAGGGGTGTCCATACCTGCTCCTGGCTTACACTGTTGAAGAAGAATTCTCCACTCAAAATGAAGTGAATACTGCAATTTTCCACTTCCCTACATTTTTGTTACTGGGAATTGAACTTAGGGGCACTTAACCACTGAGGTACATCCCCAGTACTTTTTTGGATTTTATTTAGATACCAGGTCTCAGTGAGTTGCTTAGGGCCTTGCTAACGCTGGTTTTGAACTCGCGATCCTCCTGCCTAGGCCTCTTGAGCCTCTGCAATTACAGGTGTGTGCGCCCAGCTCCTACTTTTTTAAGCTACACTATCAAAATTATGATTCTACCTAATTTCTTAGTTACTTCTGTTCTTTATATAAGCACTATACAGTTTCTAATTGCTGAAGAAACATCTACTGGTTTCATTTATGACCAGGAATGAGAACCAAAGACACTCTTTTCCTACTTTGGAGAAATCCAAGATCTCCACAGTAAAATAAAACAAAAAGCAAGGAAAAAACACCCAAAATAAGTCAATTTACTGAGCATTAAATAAGTTTTTAAAATTCTAAATAGTAAAGATAAAAAATATATACAAAAGAACAGTTATAAACTATTACAGAACAAAAATGATTGACAAATAATAAAAGTATCCTTGAAAATTAAAAATAAATACTCAACTGAAAAACAATTTAAGTAATAATAACAAGGTAAAAAATATTGAAGACCACACCATAGTCTCAAATAGAATATAGCAACAAAGAAACAAAACTATGAGAGCAATATAAAATAAGGAAGAGAAATCCAAGATAACCAATATCAAACAAAAAGAGTTCCAGAAGAAGAGAATAAACAGTGAAGTTAATCAAGGGACAAATAGGAAAAATATTTCATAAACTAAAAAAAAGATGTTACTATGAGAAAGAGGTTCATCAAAGAGTAAACAAGAGTACTGAAAACAAAGGACACATGTAGACACAAATATTATAAATCTGCCAAGCACTGATTCAACTGTAGCATATAATAAATAATGCACATATTTATTATATATATACATAAAATATATCATGATTTATAATATAAAAGATATATAATATCATATAAAATAATTGAACACATGGAGTTGAAGCTGGAAACTAGAGCAAGTCTCATGATATGAATGAAGACAGAGCAAGTGCCTCTCAGCCTGTGGACTTTAGGGGCAACTTTTGCTCTCCAGAAATTTATCACTTATCAAGTTATTGCCTGAGACAGAAGTCTAAAGGTAAGACAAAATACTGCCAAAACATTCTCACTGTTTCAAAAGTATCCTCTCTGAATGCTCCACAGAAGTATACGCAGACACACACAATACAGGATCAGTTCATGTACCTAAGAGTTAACATAGCATGACAGAGGCTGTTTGTGGGGTTGGCTTTTGGCTAGTAAACATTTCCCTACACAGATGGGATTTTCCCCGCCTCCTCATAAAACTGTTTGTCTTCTCAGAGACTTGATTTTTTATAGTTGGGCAGAGGATGCCTAGGCACATGACTAGTTTCTAATTAACACTGGATACTGAAATTCTACTGCATCCCTGGGCAGAAACAGTACATGTTACTAGATTTTCATCACTGAAGAAAGAAGGCTCCACGTGACCTCTCAGTGAAGGAAAGTGTAGGGATCTTGTACAAAGATTTCTCCTGTCTCCTTCCTAAGCCTCTTTCCTCTTGCCAATCCTGTTGTTTATCTTTCGCCATACCTACGATACAACTATATGCTGCGTTCCCTACATCATTGTAGGGAATCAACTAACATACAGAGACCCCTTCAACAACTTATAAACTAAATTCCTCCAATTAAAATAAGAAACTTAAAAGAAAAAAGACACAGATCTAGAAAAAATGAGAATGATAAAAAGTAACATAAAAGTTAATATAGAAATTGTATATTATAATTAAAAGAAGTAGTATCTAAAATAGATGACAATGATTAAAATCTATAGCGTGTATCTTCAAAACTTTTGGTCTTAGGCTCTCTTTACATTTTTAAAAATTACTGAGGATCACAAAAGAACTTTCATTTGGGTTATGTGTATCCATATATACAGTGCTAGAAATTAAAAAAGAAAGACTTCAAAAATACATATTCATTAAAAATAAAAATAAATCCACTAGATAAAAGTTTTAGGAAAAATATCTTTTCAAAAACAGATTGCAAATAGTATTGTTTACAGTTTGCCATTTAAAATAAAAACCTGGTTTCATAAAATTCCACTTATTCTTAAACTTTCTTCTGTATTCAAGCTGATGTATTTATTTGAAGAACATAATAAGTATTTTCTCATATAGGTATGTAATTGGAAAGAAAGCATTTCAAGAGTCTTTTCAGTTAACTATGAAGTTCTTTTTTGACATTACCACAAACTCAACAAGTGGGAGATTTCTTAAAAATTTGTTGAGTGGTGTAATCTGAAACCATATTAATGAAGTGTCCATCCATTAGTCTCTAGTACTTTGAAAGTGTATTTTCTGCCCATGCAGGATTTTGTAATATTATGTTCAAGCCATTCAAACACTGTTGGTTCACTATATGTAAAGCTTCCAAATACTGACCAATTCCATTAAACAATATCAAAAGAAGTGATTCATTACTATCAAACTCAGCTATCTTTGGGTATGAGGAAGCCACCAAGCACATGATAGCAGGGACGTGGTTTCCAAAATTCTAATTTCCACTTAAAAAGTTCAATGTTATCACTATTAACAATGACCACCAAGTTGTCAGTTGTTCTTACACTAAAAATGGTTCTAAATTAAAAATGTGATGTGTATCTCATATAATTACACAAGATTTTATTAAGAGTACATCATGCTACAGTATGAAGATATACATAGAAAAAGTGAAGAAATATTTATTCAAGAAACTCTAGCCAGGCACAGTGGTGAAAGCCTGTAATCCCAGCACTTAGGGAGGCTGAGACAGGAGAATTGCGAGTTCAAAGCCAGCCTCAGCGATTGCGAGCCGCTAAGCAACTCAGTGAGACCTTGGCTCTACATAAAACACAAAATAGGGCTGGGGATGTGGCTCAGTGGTCGAGTGCCCTGAGTTCAATCTCCAATACCAAAAAAATAAAAAATAAAAATAAAATAAAAAACTCTACTAAAAGTCAGCAAAAATAGTAATTATATGAAGCAAATATTGGAGCCAAGAACTGTTCCCTCTCTGCCTCTTGGCACAGCAGAAGAGATGAAGACTGCATGCCAGACTGGTATAGAGGAGAACACAGGGCTTTTTCTAACCCTAGCTACCAGCTGGAGGATTATCTCCATGAGAGGCAGAGGTATCAATCCATAGACAGCTGGCTCCATTTCTCAGGGCTCAAGGTGAGGCACAACATGATGGTGGAAGATGTGGCAGAGGGAAGTAGCTCACATGATGATCAGAAAGCAGAGAGAAAAAGACTACACTGTCCAGGTACAGAATACATACCCCAAAGCTATATCCCCAATGTCCACCTCCTCCAGCCACACCCTACCTTCCTTCAATTACTAATTAATTGGGTTAAGGCTCTTGTAATCAATCATTTCTCCTCTAAACCTTTTTGTATTATCTCACACATGAGCTTTCGGGGAACACTTCATATCCAAAACATAACACTAATGTAACATGTGACCACAAATTCAGAAGCTTAAATAGCACATTTATTATCTTATAGTTCTATAAAGCAGAAATCCAAACTGAGTCATTCTAGGCTAAAATCAAGTGCATTCCTTCTTTCCTAATTCTATGCATTAACGATCAAACTTTTAGGAAAAGAATGTACAATGTACTACCTAGTCCTAATTGGGGAAATGATAGTGTATTAGAAATCATGATACTTAGAATTTAACATAGGTACATACTAAATCAACATCATCATCAAAAAATGTGATTTATACACATTTATTACTTTCACTAATAAACTTAAATGTATACATGGTGATATTACCCTAAAAAAAAATAGACCCTGTTAACTACTCTGTGCCCTAACTGCATCAAACTGCACAAAGTAAAATAAGCATGGCATACTATTTTTAATTAGAAAAGACTAAAATAGAAAATTCGCTTTAAAATAATATTGTCAAAATACTGAAGTATTTTAAAACATTAAGAAATATTAAGCCAGGTATGGTGATGCATACCTATAATCTTACCATCTCAGGAGGCTGAGGCAAGAGAATCACAAATTCTGGATAAGCCTGAGCAACTTTGTGAGGCTCTAAGTCACTTTGCAAGACTTTGTCTCAAAATTTAAAAAATAAATAAATAAAAAGCCTGGAATGTAACTCAGTAGTAGACTGACTCTAGATTTAATCTTTAGTATCAAAAAAAAGAAGAAGAAGAAGGAAGAAAGAAAATAAATGATATACAATTAAATTAATTTCTTACCATATACAAGATATTTTAGTTGAAGATTTTTAACAATTTCTTCCACTGTAGGTTTATACTCAAGGAAACATGTGTAAACTCCACTCATAGCCTCCTCGAAGTTCTGGAATATAAGGCTTCCTGTGGATGTTACTTGTGCAGTGCTGTTTTCTAATAAAGTAATAAGATACAGTTGCTTAAATTACATAAGACAGGTGAAATACGAAACAGTTTTTAAGTACAGTCAAGTCATCAAAATTTATCTACAGAGTCATTAGGAGGAGTTAGGGGCAGAGCAAAACATTGCTTCAGGTACTTGCTGGCAGTGGGTGCCAGGATGATCTTCTTAGTGTCAGATTTTTACTGATCAGTTTATCAACTGTGTGGTTAAGACTTTAACAATGGAATGAATGGAATGAACTCTCTAATTTACTCCTTGCATTGAGCAGAGCACTATCAGAAATATAGTACATATAGATACAAATATATATATAAATGTGTATACACATATATTATATACAAAATAATATATACAAAATATATATCATATAGTATATATCTATATATACTATAAATATTACATTTTTAAATGATGAATTATGTCTGACTTCAATAAGCTTACAAACTATGTATGAAACTGATGAAACAGTAGAACAAAAGCTAAGAGAATATTATCATTAACAAACAGAGATTTCTGCCACTACTCAGAATATAAAGCAAAATTTGTATTATAACCTCGAGGGATGAAAAAGAAAAACACAGAAGATTAGATCATCTGACTTGCCTAAGGTCACACAACAACAGAGGTGCAATGTAGGGAGTTAGAATTGGACATAAACTCCTATTTTGCTTCAACATGTCTAATGGAGTATCACACAAGAAGAAAGCTATGTTGTAAAATGGACAATAAATAAACATGCCTTTGAGATATTAAGCACTGGGTTTGAAGACTACCTTCCTCTTCTCAGAAATTGTGTAACCTCTGTTAACATTTAATCTTTCTAAAATACACCTCTTTCATTTTTACAATGAAGAATCATGACATTTGACAGTTTACACAGAATTGTTCTATGTAACAAATATAATAAATGTGAAGGTACTTGAAAAGTCCATACATTATTAAGATTTTATTCTGAAAGTTCATAACTATAGTTTTCTATCAGAAACATTCCAGACATTAAAATTTACCTAATAATTTAATATTCCATCCATTAGAATTGAATTATCTCAGGAAATGATTTTCTACCTTTTCCTATTTTAAGTAAATGATTAAATACTTGCAAATTTTAAGTTCAAACATTTCTTCAAACCAAGACAGAGATGAGTATTCTTAATGCTGAAATTTTAATTATTCATTAATTTTATAAATATTATTGAGTTTATAGTACATACAAAACCCTGTTTCTGATACTGAAGGAGAAATGATGGACATACCCACCCTCAAGCAATTTACAAAGAGAAATATGCATTGAGAACTCCCATTTCTATATTCTGGATGAAGCTGAAAAACGTGATATAAATTTAGAAAACATTTCTATTGTAATGCTTTTTTTCATGAATATCTTAATAAAAGATTACATATTAATTTTAATGTTAACTCTTCTAAAGTAGATCCCAAGTGTTTGCTATTTCAATAGAAACAAACACCTCACATTAATATAACAGAAAGTACCTGTAAATTTTAAAGAATTTATCAATATGGTCATATATTTCTTGGAGATAATTTGAAATAAAAGGTTTTTTAAAAGAGTTTTAAGTTATACATGGACACAGTTTCTTTATTTTGTTTCTTTATTTTTTATGTGGTGCTGAGGATTGAGCCCAGTGCCTCACATATGTGAGGCAAGTGTTCTGCCACTGAGTCACAACCTCAGCCCTTGAAATGAAAGTCTGCCATGCAAAAAATATCAACAAATATATCAAAATATCTATTTAAATGTCTACTATAAATGTTAAATATTATGAGGTCCACAAAATTGAGTAGCATTAAAACTATAATAAAATGCTGACTGTATAAAAAATTTAAAAATCACCCTTTCAAAAGATATCCAGAGAATGTCATACCTATGGAAGAACTCATTCTATAATATTACTTGTCAGTGATCATTGCATAGATTCTTAAGTGATTTAAGTCTAAATGGAAATTCATGAACCCAAGGGCTATGTACTTGACATTGATAAGATAGTTTAAGAACTTATGCAACAATAGATATTCAATATAAATATTTCATTAAAGTCAGTACTTCTTCCTTTCTAGCTTATCTAAAAAATTCAGAATTGAACTAGATCTCTAGAAGTCCATGTCTTGAAGCTGTAAAATTAACAAAATTTAAGCTAACTTAATTATAGCTAATTATTTTTGAAATAGGCTTATACTTCTGGTTCCAGCTCAGAAAAGGAAAATGAATGTAAGAGTACCAAATCCATCATTACAATAAGGAAAAACTCAGAAAAAACCTGCCAATTAACAATTTTTCTTGATGTATAAAGGAATTGAGGTGATAGGGCATATCTGAGAATAGATAGGGCTAGAAAGCTGAACAAGGACTTGAGCATTTGCTTTAGCTGCTACATAAGTAAGTTGTTATGGTTTGAATCAAAAATGTTCCCCAAAAGCTCATGCGTTGAGAGCTTGGTTCCCAATGCAGCCAGGTTCAGAAATGGAGTCTTTGGGAGATGACTGGATCATGAGAACTTTGACCTCAAGGAATGAATCTATTTATAGATTCACAGCTTAATGGATTTTGGGAGCAGAGGGGCTTGGTTATAAAAGTGACACTCAGCTTCATAGCTGCCATGAGATGTACAGCTTTGCTCCACCACATGTCCTGGGCATGATTCCTTGCCTCACCAAAGGCCTAGAAACAGGCCAATTGATTATGAATTGACGCCTCCAACACTGTGGGTCAAAATAAGTCCTCCCTCCTTTTCAGTATTTGTGTCAGGTATTTTGTCGCAGCAACAGAAATTTGACTAATATGGTAAGAAGATTCAGCCAAAAATTTTTGATGAGTTGTTAAACACCAAGTGAAGACCAATGTGACTGTATGAACCCTCTAGGAATCACAGAGTAGGAAGGAGTTGTGCAATTTTACATGTTTTTCATTCACAAACTCCTCCAAGTACTAATAGGAAAGATAAGGGGAAACTTGAGCAAGCTTTCCACAGAAGCTGGCTAGAGAAATGTGAGCCTTGCCAAAACTCCACCCACACTCATTTTCCCCACATGTCCAAAAAGAACAAAGCTTTAAAATACAGAGAGGGAAGAAAATACAGAGAAGGAAGCAGGAAAAATGTTTCATCTTTAGCAAAAAGTCAGGAAGAAGTGCTACATCAGAATTAAAGCTGGAGGAGGGGGAAGAGCAATCACAAAAGCTAAATTCCCAAGAAATTGAGACCCTATGCTTGCCAAAGATTAAAACTAAGTCAGTTCAGAGAATGTCCCTCGCTCTGAATTACCAATAACTAATAAGGGTTTATTTAAAAAATAGCAGTGGAATAAAGCTGATAGGGCTGCAAGAAAGACTTTCTGGGCAGTAGTCCAAAATAAGAAATCCAAGGAAAGATTACACACTGGAAAAAAATTTCTAATGAATCAGACTATACCTTAAACATTTTAAGGGTATTTGAAGCTTCCAATGCACTGAATATAGTCATAGCAACAACCAATACTGAAGTCCAAAAAGTTTTTACTAAATTCACACAAACCTCTAATGCTAAAGAATGATTATAACAAAGCATAAAAATATCTACTGTCCTAGTCAAGATGTCCAACTTCAATAAAAAAAATTGGCATATGAAAAGGCAAAAAAATAGCACATTCATAAGATAACAAGCAATGCTAAGGACAAGACTCTTTCATGGGGTAGGTATCAAAATTATCAATGATGAATTTAAAACAATTAATGTGATAAAAGATGTACTAGAAAACAGAGACAACATGTAATATCAGTTAAGTAATTTTAGAAGAGAAATTCAAATTACAGAAATGATCTAATGAAAATACTAAAACTATAAAATTATTCAACCTGAAACACAAGGAGAAGAAAAAAGGAAAATATGAGATCTACAGAACTATATTAAAAACGGTTGTGTAAGTGTGATAGAATATCAGGAAATTGTAGATGTGGTGACAATAGAATGGGGGAAAAGGTATTTGAAGACACAATAGCTGAGAATTTTCAAAAACTAATGATGCCAAACTACAGATCCAAAAAGCTTAGAAAACACATGCAGAATAAATATAAAAATCAAACAAAAAGATACACAAAATAATCAAATCACTGAGCATGGTGGTGTATGCCTGTAATTCCAGTAACTCAGGAAGCTGAGACCGGAGTATTAAAAGTTTGAGGTCAGCCTTAACAACTTAGTAATGACATAGCAACACAGCAAGACATTGTCTCAAAATAAAACAGTAAAATGGGGTGGGGATGTAGCTTAGTGATGATTAGGTTCAATTACCAATACTACAAAGAAAAAAATGGAATCAAATCACCAAAAATGAAAAGCCAATGATATTAAAAAAAGATGGTACATCAATTACAGAAGGACAAAGAAAAGAAATACAGAAGACTTCTCACCAGAAATTACGCTTCAAAAAATAAGTGTCATCTTTAGAATGTTGAAAGAAAAAAAAAACCTGCCAATCCAGAATTCTAAAACCAGCAAGAGAAAAAGATGCACAAATTAAACATAAAGAAACAATATAAATAAAACAAATCAGTATTTTGAAAACTGAAAAATAATAAGAGAAAATGAATGAAACCAAAAGCCAATCCTTCAAAAAGATGATACATTTTTGAACATGTACCAGAGAGAACACCAAAAAAGACAACACAATCAGGAGGGAATAGGGCCAGCCACATTGCCATAGATCCTGAATATAGTAAAAAGATAGAAATATATTACAACTGCTTTTTTACTACAAATTTGAATGCATAAAGTCAGTAAGTTGAAAAATCCAACAAGCTGGACAAATTCCTTAAAATATGCAAACTACCAAAATTCATAAACTGGTAATAATCCTGTTCCTTCCTCATTGAGACTACATCTATAAACTCTGAAGCCAGACTTCAAAGACATTTGACTTCAGGAATATAGCTTATTCACTCAATGCCTCTGTTTTCCCACATGTAAAATAGAGAAAGAAAACTGCTGTACTTAATAGAAAAGGTTATTGCAAGAGAAACACTAGACGCGACATGGGGGAGGTGGGGGGCAGGAAAGGGGAATGGGTATAGTAAAGATGGTTGATAAAAATATATATAAAAATATATATATATATATACTGTTCATTGAAAGTGCATATAAAGATGTTTAATATGAAGAATGTAATCTGCTTATAATTTTGTGCAAAGTTACAAAAATTATGATTGTAACAATTTTTTTCTATTTGCCTCAACAAATGTTTTCAGTGAATAGTGTGTACAGCTTCGGATAATTTGTTTTTTTCTGTTATGTTTACCAACATGTATTAAAATGCAACTTTTGGGAAAAAAATAAAATAATAAAAAAAAAATTAAATAAAGAATATGTATAAGTTTCTTAGAATACTCTCATATATATTATTATCTCATAACTATTATATACTTATTATTTTTATAAAATTCACTGTTAAGTGAAATAAGCCAGACACTGAAAGACATATGTGCATGATGTTACTTATATGTGGAATCTAAAAAAGTCAAACTATGTAAACAGAGAAGGATCATTATTAGGAAATAGAGATGGGGTAAACTGCCAGTTATTGGTGTAAGGGCATGAACTATCAATTATAATGTAAATAATTTCTGGAAATGATGTATATCATTGTGACTATAGTTCACAGTAATGTACTATATACTTGAATTCTGCTAATAGAGTATAGATCTTAAGTGTTCTCACAAGAAAAAAAAAAGGCAATCATATGAAATGATTGATATGGTAGTAACATGATTGTAGCAACTATTTCACTATGTGTACCTATATCAATATGTCACATGTGTACCTTAAATATATACAATTTTTATTCACCATTCATAAGAACACTGGCAGAAGGGAAAATGTGAAAAAATTTCATAATAACTAAGCCAAAATATACACTTTTAGAAAATATACATGAAAGAATGCACATATGTATAAATTTATGTGGTAAATGTACAAAGAAAAGAAAAAGAGAAAAACTGTAAATATTCAGGACAATGCTTGCCTGGGGGTGGGGCAGGTTGAAAATACAGGAAAGAGATTCTAAAGCAATTTATTGGAAGTCTAACTGTCTTGGTAATAGTATATCTTGACTTTTAATAAGCAAGTTCAAGGATGTTTGTGTTACTGTGCTTTAAAACTTCCATGTATCTTATAAGCATTTGTATATATAAGATATCTCAAAATAGAAAATTAAGATATAATAAATATAATCTATTTTATTATTTTTTAAGCATAAGGGTAGATTATAGGGGAAAACCAAACATATGAGTGTGTATGTGCTTATATATATTTGTGTAAACATTTAGAAAAGTGGGAAAGTTCACACATCAAAAAAGAGATAACTCGGAGCTGGGTTTGTGGCTCAGTGGTAGAGCACTTGCCTAGGATGTGTGAGGCACTGGGTTGGAGTCTCAGCACCACATATAAATGAATACAATAAAGATCCATCAAGAAGAAGAAGAGGAAGAGGAAGAGGAAGAAGAAGAGGAGGAAGAGGGGGAGGGGGAAGGGAGGGGGAAGGGGAAGTGGAAATTTTTAAAAAAGAGATAACTCATCAGAGTACTATTATGGTTAGAGTGAGAAGTAAGGAACTTTTCACAAGATATGCATTACCTTTGTAAATAAATGACTGAAAAAGAGACAGAGTGGCCAAATCTAAGAATTGTCCCCTACATTTCATAAGATGTCTAAACAACAGAATATTTCTTCCCAAAGGAATATACAATTAATTACATAATCATATGATTTCTTTGGTTCGATTTTAGTCAAACTATCTTTAGAATATTCAATTAATAACTAAAGTATGGTATACTTGAAGCTACAGTCAAAGGAACTTTTCTCTTTTACAAACTTTAAGAAAATTAGAGCTTTAGCTGTTCTTTCTGAAATAAAAGTGACAGTGTGATTAATAAATGTTAAAAGCTGGTAAACAATGAACTATGTGATGTTACAATCACAAAGGTAGAATATCAGAATTCCCTGATAATAGTTTTTACATACATAAAAATATTGTATTTATATGATTTTATCCTAACCTGGGAATAACTACAAAATAAAATAAAATACTACTTGCTCCCAAAGGATAAACTGAATTACATACTACACCTTTGTGGTATAAACTGCAAACAAAACCTGGCATGCCAACTTAGAGAAGAAAATATTTCAAATTTCAATTCCCAAATCAAAGGACCAACAAATACAAGAGAAAAATTCGATATTTAAATGTTTCTACTTTTCACCCTAATAACTTCAATACCAAATATAGAATGCATTTAAATTATATTTTTATATTATATTATGTGCTATTATCAGGGAACAACAAAAACAAAATTTGATTATATTTTCAGTAATCAAGTGTTTTTACACCTGAACCATTTTGCTGATTTAAAAAAGCTACCAAACCTCTTAAGATTTCTTTTACTGACCCCTTCCAATCCATGAGTAGTACATGGTACAATTCTTCCTACTATGTTATTGTAGTGAGGCAGAAGTTATATCTGATGTTTTTATCTCCCACAAAACTTAGTAGAATGGCATCTACCAAGTAGTCACTGTCTAAAGGATAACAGACAACTCACTTCCTCTCACCTAAAGAGCAGATTCTTTAAAGCTTGAACTAGTTAGAATGAGCATTAGTATTATAAAAATGCATATCCCTCAACTAAATAAAAATAAGAATTAAAACAAGTTACAAAATAAATATTTTCTATGAAAGTCTCTTTAGGAAGACTGAATAATTACACTTTCCTTCATCCATGATAAGTAATGTAACCCTCCATATTTTATTGTGTTTTATTTATTTTTATGTGGTGCTGAGGATTGAACCCAGTGCCTCATGCATGGGAGGCAAGCGCTCTGCCACTGAGCCATACCCTCAGCCCAACCCTCCATATTTTAATCCACAGGTATTTTCTTTAATCCATAAACGGTTTTAAAAAGGAGATAAAAGGAAGCCTGGTAAATTTTGAAAACCCTTTCCTCTGAGGATACGTAAAAATAATCAGGCACTTCATCGAACACATCTTTACTACAAACTTCATTAGTCCATACCACTAGCAAGGGTATAAACAAAACCATCTAAGATGATTTATATATTTTTAAGTACACTGTAAAAATATATATGCTTTTATCAAATTAGGAATTTAGAATAAAAGTAAAATATGCACTTCAAACTAAAATATGAAGGTGAGTAGAGAAAGTGGCAAAGAAGTCAGATATATAAACTAATTTCTGTATGGGAAAAACATTTTTTGGAACAGAGATGCTTAAAGAACTCTTCAAATAGTTCAATCTTCTGGTATGTCTCTATTTTGAATAAAGAAAAGTAAAATATAGTAACACTATCTAATTGTACACTTATGTAGAAAGAAATTACAAGGATAATAATTGAAGAAATAGATAAATAGGTGAGATAAGCACTTATTTTTAGCTCTGAGCACATTTCAGATACATCTATTTAATTATGATAACTGAGATAAAATCCTACCTGAAACAATTTTTCCTTTCGGCCCATGCCATTGGAATGATGGATCTATCAGTTCGGCATTTCGCAGTCGTTGGGTTACACATAGCACATGTGGACTCCTTTGATGGAGCATGACGTATACTTTCACTGAAAATAAAATATTGAAATGTTCCAATAATATTTTATGTTCTTTCTTTCTGTATAATACCTTGTATTTTTATAGATTAGATTACAGTCTCTTGCAATATTTCTTTGGATTATTTTCTTTTATTACTTGATGATATGAGCTAAATTTCACTGAAACTATGTAACTAACATTAAAACAATATAATGTACTTTGTGTACATGTGTGTGTGTGTGTGTGTACAGTGCACATGTCCTCAACATGAACATAATACATTGGTAGTTTTTATTCAGAGTTTACATATATTGACTATATCCTTAGAGTATAATTTAAGTTACACCAAATTAAGATGATTGTTTATCTAGACTTGATCTCTATTACAAAAACATTAAACATGAGCAGAGGTTGAAAATAAACTGTTTAGAGAAATAATACATTATTCACAATGATATAACACAATGTACTAGATAAAATAATCCATAAGCACTATCTCTAACCCACAAAAGTCAACAAATACATGCTTTAAGTTTAAATATTAAGCACTATGTCCCATCCTGCTTTAAAATTTAAAGAATAGTGATGAGCAAAAATAGTATTCTTTAGTAGATACAAAAGGAACACTAAAGATTCAGTTGTTTTGCATTCACCCGTAAGTAAGCTTTTAGAAAATGACAACTCTTTGTTGATTTACCATATACAAAGATTTTTGTGATCCATTAAAATAAAAATTGTTAGCCAGGCACGGTGGCACATGCCTGTAATACCAGCAGCTCTAGAGGCTGAGGCAGGAGGATTTTGAGTTCAAAATTAGCCTCAGCCATTTAGCAAGGCTTTAAGTAACTCAGCAAGACCCTGTCTCTAAATAAAATTTAAAAAAAAACAAATAAATAAAATAATTGTTTCTGGAAATGAAAATTCTCCTTAACTTCAAAGAAACTGCCTTTAAAGTGTTGCCATAAAGTGTGATGTTTCTTGAAAGTATTTCACATATGTACATGCCTTTGCAAGTTATAAAACTTCATAAGTTATTTGTTTTTATCATAAACTGGTATTGAATTTTATCATTTTTCTGTATGTTTGAGGTGATCATATAGCTTTTTCCTTCTTGGACAAATTTAATTGAATTCTTGATATTAAAAGTTTACTTTCCTGAAATAAATGTAATTGGTCATGATACTTTACTTAATTATTGTTGGATACAATTTGCAAACATTTTCTTAGGATCCTTGCCACTATGTTCATAAGTGGTAATATATGTAATTTCTTTACACTACCCTTTGTTCTTTTACCATTTTAAGCATTTATTATAATATATTTAACATTCATTTTTCAATATTTGTTATAATTAAGATAGATATCAGTTATCTAAGGTTACAATGGCTACATGAAATGAACTGGGCAGGTTTCTTTCCACGAAGTTTCTATGAAGGAGAATGTGTAATTTGTTTTCCTGGTATACTTTTTTTGGCAAAGAGAAAAGGAAAAAATTTTTGCATTATCAAGGTTGAATTTAATTTACTGGAAGCTATTTTAGAAATTTATATTTTACTAGTTATTCATGTTATTAGTATAAAATTATTCAGATTTTAAAGATTTTTTATTTCATCATTTTTATTTGCAACATTTTTTTGTACTTTCATTATTTTCTCATAAAAAGATTTACCGAAAATTAACATTTCCAAAAGACAGGTTTTGATTCCATTAGACTCTGTATTACACTTTTGTGGTCTCATTAATTTCTGCTCTTGTTTTTATTTCTGTCCTATGTTTCTCAATTGAAACTTCTTTTCTCTTTACTAACTTCTTGAATAAACACTCACCCCATAAATTTTCATTCCTCAACATTGCACACTGGCTTCTCTTCTCCATGACTTATTTTTTCACATATATCTCACCACATCTCTGCCTTTCACATCTTCTGCCTTAACCAGGCCAGAGCAGTACTGAGTATCACTCCATAATTTTATTCATGTAAGTACCTAATGTCTCATCTTTGGAAACTCAGCACAAATATGCGCTTTATACTTTGACTTCTTTGATAGTACCCATGCCATTATTGTATCTTTCCACTAATCTCCACTAAAACTCCCATACATATTTCAAAAACAGCAACTATAGGTGAATCCAAAAGAGGTTCCCAATGCAATGCAAAATACCAAAAAATATAATATTGCTCAGTATCAACAATAATACATTAAACCATGTTAGAAAAAGGGAGATAACAGAATGATATATTTAAATTATTCTCTAATCAAATAAGACCTCTGCAAGGAGGATTTTCAGACTCTAGCAAAAGACAAAGTTACTCAAAAAGGAATCTGGGAGTATACACATAATTTTTGAAATGTCAATTTACTGTCATATATATCATATATATATATCACCATACATTTAAGCAAAAACTCAGAAATAGTGTTTACAGAAATTCCATTCTTGAATACTGATTTTAAGACGTATTTGGGAGCTTGGGTTGTAACTCACTGATAAAGCACTGGCCTAGCATGTTCAAGGGTCTAGGTTCAATTTACAGCACACATGCATACACACACACACACACACACACACACACACACACACATATATACACACAGTACTTGGAAAATTAAAGTTTCATAAATGGCTAAGTTCTATAAAAGAGGAGAAACTAACAAAATTTATTAAGATATATTTCAAAGTTACACTAAATAAAACTGTAGTATGGTGTATGAATAAATAATAGTGTATCTAGGGAAAAAAGTATAAAAACTGATATCTGATAGAAAAGGTATCTAGTCACTGGATAATAAGTAATGGCAAAAATTCATATATATATGTGTGTGTATATATATATATATTTATATGGAAAGTTGAACTTAGATTTATATCCCATACCAAATACAAATAAATTCTGGGTTGACTAAAAATTTGAATACAAATTATTTAAATAAAATATTAAAATAATACCATTGTGACTTTGCATTAAAATTATTTTTATTCCTAAAACACAAACACAAAAATAATAAACTCAGAAGATTAAATATTAACAATTTCTGTTCCATCCCATACAGCATAACCAAACTTAACAGATTTGACCTTAGGAAGAAGATACTCCAACAAAGAAAATCAATGATGTATTTATAATGGAATATAAATGATATGAAACTATTCCTTTGAAAAGAGCCAAAAAAAGAATGACCATAGGCAGCTTAACCTTTTGCTTAGCAAACAGTGGAAAAATTGAATAATATTTTATGCTGGTGAGTATGTGGGAAAATGGGATCCCTTGACTCTGCTGAGGAGATGCGAATTAGTGCAGCCACTTTGAAGAGTTATATCTTAGTGAGATGAAGAATGCTCAGGTCCTGTGATATTTATCAAGAACTCCTGGATATAATATGCCTAGAAAATTATTGTACAAGTACAAAAAGATATATATAAAATAGTGTTCATCCTATGCACCAAGAAATGAAATTAACTAAAAATGCAACAAAAATGTAAACAAATGCTCACTGAACAAATACACGAGTGAATAAAAACAGAAAACTAAGTGACATTAATATAACAAGTAAAATGCAAACACGTTAAAGAAAGGATCACAGAACAGAAAAAATGGCCAACACAGAGATGCTGAGACCTTGCACAACAGAAGAAACTAAAGAAATTCTACACACAAAAATTCAGGCAGTCATACTATGGAGCCACATCTAGCAAAATGTCAGTCTAAACAAATGAAATATAGTCTACTTCTGATACAAACATTATCTGCTGAATTGCAATATAATTCATTTATAAAACAAATTTAATATTATTCAATAAAATGAAATAATAAGGAAATCAGTTATAAATACCTATTTATGACCTAGGTTTAAAAGTTATAGCTAGTAAAATCAACAAACATGGCAGAGTAAGGAACCCAAACTTTTTTTTTCATAAAAGTAATAATAAGCATTTTCAGAACTCTGGAATTTCATCAGAATTTAAGCAAGGTAGGAAATATTTACATAAGAAAAACAACTGAATTTCACTGTTGTACACTGAATTGTTCTCCTCCCAACACCCCCACATTCATATGTTGAAGTGTTAATCCCCACTCCCAAGAAACTGAATTTGTTTGGAGATGGAATTCTATAAAGGAAATCAAAATTAAATCTTTACGCTGGGTCCAAATTCAGTATGACTGATGTCCTTATAAAAGGAAAAATTTGGACACACAAGTATAGAGAAAAGGCAATGTGAAAAGACAGGGAGAAGGTAGCCATATACAATCCAAAGAACAGATCTTTCCCTCACAGTGCTCAGATGAATCAACCCTGACAGCAACTGATTTTGGAATTCTATCCTCCAGAACTATGAGATTATTTCTGCCATGTAAGCTATTCAGTCTGTGGTGCTTTGTCATAACAGCTCTAGCAAAATAACATACTTGTGGAAAAATGGTGATCTTATAACATTTTAACTCCTCTTCTCATTCCCTCTTCCTACCTCTGCAGTATCTTTGAAAATAAACAGTCTTAAATTATAATGAAAACCATGAGCCTAGCAACCACTAGAAGGGGCAGATAGATCAGAGTACCTCCAAAACTTCCTTCCCAGAGAACTGTCATTATTAGACATGTCCAGCAATTTCTTGAAAGGCCCCACTCACAAGGCTGTCTTTGCTTGACTTTGCAACTGACATAGGGTGGGGAATAGTTGGGGAAAGTAATAAGTTAACCATAAAGCTTAAGAGAAAAATCTGGTGAGTAGAATTTCCACAGGAAGTAAGAAAAGTGACACATTTCTAAGAAAACAGAAGCCTGTATATTCCAGGCTGTATGTATGCCCAAGACAGTGTGTCCTCTCAGGAAATACCAAGAAGCCTCATGTTCTCACCTCTGACTGAAATTGAGAGTCTGCATAGCATAAAGTCAATGCTAAGGTAGAACTGTCAAGTACCTGGCTAAAAATTGAAGATATGCCACAACATGTACACATAGACTTTAGCAGACTAAAGGCCTAACCTTTAGTGGTTATGTGGTTATGCATATAAAGAATGAATTAATTCATAAAAGTAACTAAACAAACAAGACAGGCAAACAACATCATATTCTGGGAAGAACGAAGAATCTTACTTACAAAGTTGTTTTGTATGTTATTAATATTTCCAGTTTTCAACTAAAAACATAAACATGCAAAAAAAAAACAAAAAAGTATGATTACATACATAGAACAAAAAGAGCAGCCATTTGAAACTTACCCCAAAATTAAAGCCAAATATTGGGCTTACTGCATAAATACATTAAATTAGCTATTTTAAATATAGTACAAGAAAACAATGTCTAAAGAAATAAAGAAAAGCATGAGATGATCATCTTTCTAAATAGAGAATATCAACAATGAGACAAATTATAAAAGAACCATTAAAAATTTAATAATTGAAATGAAAAATTCTCTAAAAGGAATCAACAGATTTATCAGGTAGAAGAGTCAGTGAATTTTAAGATCAACAATTTGGGGTTATCCTGTATGAGGAAAAAAAATAATAAGGACAAATGAATAAAGACTTAGAGACATGATAGAAATCATCAAGCATTACCAGCACATGCAAAATAATGAGTGCTCCATGAAGAATGGAGAGAAAGAGACACAAAATATATTTAAATAAATAATGATAAACACTTCCCAAAAAGGATGAATAGTATAAATCTACAAATCCAAGATGTTCAATGAACTCTAATTAAAATAAACCCACAGAAATTTATACACATATGTATAATTAAGTCCATAAACAAAGATATTACTGATAGCAACAAAGGAAAGAAATAGTGACATAGAAGTGGTCCTCAATTATCAGCTTATTTCTCATTAGAAGACAATGAAACAGAAAATCTGAACAGACTTAAAACAACCAAAAACGATTAAATTAGTATTCAAAAAACTTCCACAAAGAAAAACCTACTACCAGATGGATTCACTGATGAATTCTACCAAAAGACTAAAGAACAATTAACAATAATCCTTCATAAATTTTTTCAAAAAAACAGAAGAGGGAAAACATCCCACCTTGTTCTACAAAGCCAATATTACTCCAAACCCCAAATTAAATGACAATATCACAGGAAAACTACAGACCAATTTCTCTCATGAATATAGGTATAAAAACCATCATAATATCAGCAACCAAATCTGGAGCATAAAAAAAGGGACTGTATATCACAGTCAACTAAGATTTATTCCAGGAATACAGTGCTGGTTCAAAACACAAAAATTTATCAACATGTTAATAGAAGCAGGGATTAAAAACCGAATGATCATTTCCATAGATGTAGAAAAATTTGACAAAATCCAACACTCTCTCCCCCTCCCTTACACGCACACACACACAAACTCAATAAAAATATAAACAGAGGGAACTTACTCATTCTAATTAAGGACGTCTATTAAAAAAAGAACTCATACCTACCATCAAACTTAATGGTAAAAATTGAAACCTTTCCCTACCCTAAAATCAGGAGCAAGACATAGATATCTGTTATCATCAATATTGAACTGGAGATTCTAGCTAAAGAAGCTGTCATGAAAAAAAAAAAGGCATTCAGATTTGAAAGGAAGAAAATATAACTATCTCCATTTGCAGATGTCAAAGAAAATTTTAAGGAACCCCCTAAAAATTAGAGCTAATTAATGAATTAAGCAAGGTGGCAGAACATGACCAAAATAACTGTATTTCTATAATCTGTCAAAGAACAATCCACAAACTAAATAAAATCCTTCTATTTACAACAACATCAAAAATAACAACATATTTAGGAATAAATTTAACAAAAGAAAAGTTAAAACTTGCACACTAAACATTACAAAACATCATAAATGAAAATAAAGAAAACTCAAATAAATGGAAGGACAGTAAACATTCATGGATTGAAAGACTTAAAACTGTTAAGATGACAAAGATAGATCTACAGATTCAATGCAATTCCTCCTTGAAGTCCAAGGGACTTCTTTCAGAAACTGACACACTTAAATCCACAGTTAATATGGAAATGCAAAGAAATTAGAGTAGCCATAACAATCTGTAAAAGAACAAATTTTAAAGACTCACACTGCATGGCTTGAAAACTTACTATAAAGCAACAATAACCAAGACAGCAAGGTATTGATAAGGATATATATATATAAAATACCAATTGTATTTCTATAATCTAGCAATGAACAATCCACAATCTAAATAAAACTATTCCATTTACAACAGTATCAAAATAATAAAATAATTAGGAATAAATTTAACAAAATAAATGTAAGTCTTGTACACTGAAAACTACATAACATTAAAAACAGAAATTAATATATATCAATGGGGCTCATAAATAAACTCATACAACTATGATTAATCATTCTTTTGAATAAGGGTACCAAGACAATTCCATACAGAGAGAACTGTATCTCATCAAATGGTCCTAGAACAACCACAAGCTAAAGAAGGAGTTTGATCTCTCTCTTGCATTATAAAAATTAACTGAAAATAGATCAAAGGTCTAAATAGAAGAGCTAAAACAAAAAAACTCATATGAAAAAACATATGAGGAAATGATTGTTCCACTAATGATCATAACTGGTTAGGTGATAATTTCTTAAACATGACACTTGAAGTACCAGAAAAAATAAAAATTACACTTACATATTATACAACATGATAAGACTCAAAGAACTTAAAGTAAGTGAAAGAACCCAAACACAAAAGGCTACATGTAATTCCACTTATTTCTGGAATAGACAAATCTGTACAAACAGAAAGCCAATTTGTTGTTTCCAGGGGCTGGAAAGTGATGGCCTAATGAGTATGGTGTTTTTACTGAGAGTGATAAAAATGTGTGTAAGACAGTGGGGATATTATCTAACCTTGTTAACACACCAATTTTATGGAAAATGAATTTATACCCTCATAAAAATGCAAAAAACAAAGTTATGGTGTCTGTGTCTCGTGTGACTTTTATAAGATATTGTATATCCAAAATTTCATTTAAAAATGTTCTAGCATAAGGGCTGGGATTGTAGCTCAGTGGTGGAGCGCTTGCCTCGCATGCGTGAGGACCTGGGTTCGATCCTCGGCACCACATACAAAGCAATAAAATGAAGACATTGTGTCCATCTATAACTAAAAAAATATTTTAAAAAAATGTTCTAGCATAAATTGTCCACACTTAATGTTATAGCTACTATTATATCACAAGCAAAAACAATATAGGCAACTTCAGTTAAATTTTAGAATGAATTATTCTTTGCATAATTAAGTCATTATAGCATAAAAATTAAACTTGAAAGAATCTATATGGAAACAACTTTAATCCATTTCTATAGAAGGACATGAACTTTAGGAGGCGAGGAGAGCTAGGGAACATTAGCCTTTTGGAAAAGACTAATAAAATTTAAACAAATCATAAGAATGGGAAATTATATTCCCAAAATACATTCTACTGTCATGTATAACTAAAAAGAAAAAAAGTTTAAACAAATGTTAACAACTTTTTAAAATTACTATGAGTCTATTTATGAATACCTGGAAAATTTGATGATCCCACTATTTTCACTGCCTCTTGGGTCAAGCGAAAACTTCTTGGAAATCGAACCAAATACCCAACTATGAAAAGCAAAACGAAAACAAAGAATCAACAAATTTCCTCACTGGAAACTCCAAAACTTAAAGTACATTTGATCTTACAAAGGCAAAGCCCATAAATCAATTTCCTCTTGTATCTGACATCTCTTTTCCAATTCTACTCACCTTCATGTGCCCTAATGAGTTTAGTCTACCTACTGCTTCTCTGTATTATCTCTCTTTTCTGGCTTTTTTTTAAACATCCACTTAGAACTCTGTTTTACTTTCTGAATTCCAAATCTCCCATCCCTCAAGACCCAAATCACAAATACCACCTCTTTCAAAACTCCTATTTGTCCTTATCACCTGTTACAGTATATCACTAACACCTGTTACGTCACTCACATTTTATTATAGTTGTTTATGCACATATATCATTTTCTTTATTATAAATTCAATTGATGGAAGTATCAGTGTTTATATCAACTTATCAAGCATTAAAACAAAGCATACCACGTACATGTCAACTATTAAATAATTGTGTAATATATTGATATCCCTTATTTTTGAACACATTTGATAGGCATAACAGTGTGAACAGAACAAGTGAGAAAATCAGTATAAAAATACAGTAGTGTAAAGCATTGTATCCAAATACAATCTCTAACAGCAAAGAAGTGAAGTGCAAATAAAAGTAAATGGTATTAAAAGCCAGAAGACCTGAGTTTAAATTCCACCACATACTGGTTTTAGGAAAGTCACTTTAAACTTTAGGAGCTTCAGTTTTCTTATCTGTAAAATGGAACTGACAATAATTCCACTTTACAGAGTCACTGTAGGACTGAATGGAATTTGTACAAGTTATAAAATGCTATATAAATACCAGGTATTTAGTATTCATGATTTACATATAAAGATATTCACTCTTCATTTACTTCTTATATACCCTCATTGGTATAGTCTTATTACTGGATCAAAAGAAAGACAGGGAATATTTTAAAATGAAAATACTCCCTTTCATATTAGGTCCAAAAGGACGAAACACTTTCAAAAGCATCTTACTCCTACTAATAAAGGCCACTGGCTATTCTCATAGACCAATCTTTGGATTCCAGATGACTGGAGTTTAGCATATCTTGTAATCACTCACTCAGTCTCTTTTCTCTGCTTCATCTATCCTATGCTTACTTCCACATACCTTCTACACTTTTCTTAGAGGACTTCTTTTTATTTTCTCCCTTATTTGAACAAGTTTTAGCATTCTGAAAAAGCATTTGTGCTTTTCATTCATCGATTCTTGGATTTTATTTTTAATAAAGTCTAGAATACGTAAACAAAATAAAGCTGCCAAATCTTTCCAGTTAAGTAACAGTTCGATTGTACTCTTACTTTTTCTTCAGCGTTTGTTTCTATCATAAATGTATTTTGAAATATAATAAATGTATTTTGAAAGAATAAGCATTTCAGCTCTTTAGATGTCAAGTTAAAAAAATCTCAGCATATTCTGCATTTTATATCTAAAACCAACAGAGGGAGCTCCTCTATCACAGATATTTTAAAATCACAACATAACATACTATGAAATACATTGGCTCAGGACAATATATCATTATGTAACTCACAGTGAAATATAAAACCAGCAAATGAACCAAGGGTTTAATTTAAGAGTTTATTAAATCAGTTTAAATTTCAAACTTTACGGGTGTTCGTGTTCGAGTGCTCTTGTATCTCCAAAAGTTTATTTTTTCCAGTCATTCGCTCCTCTGTGCAAAGACAGTTACTTTGTACGACCTCTACATAAAATACACTTTTTGTCAGGTATTATGTACAGTGTTCATATAAACCCGGTGCACGTGACACAGGAAAAACGTAATCGAGGGTGGAGTCACGGTTGCCCAGCAGAGCTAGATCCCCGGGCGCCACCGACCCTCACCTGACGGGGGCGCCCGCACAAGAAAGGCGGAGAAGAGGAGTATGGCGGCCCGGGAGAACGGGGAGCCCGCGGCCCGGGCCCGCCGCCAGGTCCGCCACGCCCGGCCAGAGGCCGAGGCCTCCATCCACACGCCGCAGCCGCCTGCCTACACTCCGAGCAGAAGGTCGTTACGCGACGCGCGCTCACCCGCCGCCGGAAATTGGCGGGCGGCGGACCGGAAGGCGGACCGGACGGACCCGCCGCCACTTCCGCCGGAGCGGTAGTCTAGTGGTGTTTTGGCATGTGGGCTTGTCTTCTGACACTATGGGAGGGAGGAAGGAACGCTCGTCCCCACCCCGCGCTGAGCGTCCACTGAATCTTCCAGACTGCACCGCCTCTCAGGGAATCCTCCAGAGCTTAAGCGACTTGTCGAAGATTCTGTAACTAGGCAAGGAACCCCGGGGCCCCAAAGCCCCGCGCCTTGGCCTTTGAGTAGCAATTATGGACAGAGGGAACATCCTTTTTGTAAGTTGGGATGTAGGCTGTGTCTTAGCATTTGGAGCCCAACTCTGATGGACACACAGACTTTATAAATTGATGGACCTACAGTGCTCAGAGATTGCCTGGATCTCGTATTGTTAGCGACACATAC
Source organism: Xerus rutilus (assembly GCA_028644305.1). NCBI lineage: Eukaryota > Metazoa > Chordata > Mammalia > Rodentia > Sciuridae > Xerus > Xerus rutilus. The sequence goes on from CM053407.1 coordinate 95,152,492, forward strand.
ATTACTGACATACGGAACTCACTGGAAGAAAAATGTAGTGCACTCGGGGAGCTAAAAGTTAATGCTTTTAACGCCGAGAAGCAGCTCAATGGAAGAATGGAGGAAAACACCACGGATGGAATTGACTTTTCTACTTAGCCTGGAAAATCATCTTTCATCACCTAAATTTGGAAAAACTATACTCAATTGCTGCCTAAGAGCCCATTTATAACGAGAACATATTTTTAGAGCAACTTAAAGAATTGTGCCTCTACCTTTTTGCTCCTGGAACTATTTACTTGATGGTAGCAGATCAATAATAAATCTTATGCAGTTGCTGCAAATACGTTGAAGAATGAAGAACAACTAAAGACCGCTTTAGTTGTTGACAATTATATTGTCACCTTTATGTAATATGAAGGAATGAGTAATACTGAGTGGACCAACTACTCACTAGATACACTTTGAATATACTTAGGGATTTCAAACCTGATAGCCTTACCAGTTATTTCAACCTCTTTTCTTGTTTAGAAGTATATTCAAAATTTTAATGGTTTTATATTACACCACAGATACCTTAACCTTTTACTGTCTTAAAGAGGACCTCATATACATGTCATGTACCTGACTCTTCTAGATTTTTGCCTAGGTTGAATTTTTGCTTCACTAAGTGTGGTGTGAGCTTTTATCTCAGGTTCTAATGTTTTGAATTTCTTTGGGGGCAATTTTCCTGCAAGACCAAATTGTGTAATTTAAAAGAGATTTTTAAGTGAATTAATTACTAAATATTACTAATTTAAATGAGATTTTACTGTTCATGTGGGTTAATAAACTGAGACTCTGTTGTAGATCCTCTAATTGGTATTAAAACCCTCATTGCTATGATCCTGAACACCATGGTAGCATTAGAGAAGTAAGGATAATCTAAGATGTAGACTTAGATGAGACTTTTCTTTGACTATAATTTGAGATTGTGTTCCTTAAAAATTAGATATACTTAATTATCTTTAATATGATACATATTTACTTTGCAGAAAACTTAAATTTAGCACTATCATTTTATCCATAAAAAATTTAAACTATCATTTTATCCATAAAATATCAACTTATGGAAAATTTTTAAAATACATAAATGAGTTGGGTTCAGTGGCACACACCTGTAATCCCAGCACTCTGGGAGGCTGAGCGAGTTCAAAGCCAGGCCTCAGCAACCGAGAGGCGCTAAGCAACTCAGTGAGACCCTTAAATAAAACACAAAATAGGGCTGGGGATGTGACTTAGTGGTCAAGTGCCCCTGACTTCAATCCCTGGTACCCCCCCCAAAAAAATGGACAAATGAACATAGTTGCCCTGAGTATTGGAGAAAAATGCATGATGGGTATATTACTACCAAGGTTTTCTCAAGAATTACATTATGATGTGCATAATAGTTAGTGTATTAGAGTTCTAGCTGTTGCCAAGCACCACAGGCTCTGCTCTTTTTCTGTCCTGTTCTTTTACTGCTTTGCTTTCCTATCCTCCTTTTTATGGAAAAAGATTGTTTTTTTACCTTAAAAAGAAAATAATGCTCTATTGTATCAACATTTAGAAAGATGAATCAAAAATTTTATGCTAGATAAACCCTAATCTAAAGTTATTGAAAATATAAGAAATTTTTTTAGTTAAAAAGTCATCAGAAGAATTTAATTTACTGTTCTTATAAAAGAAGAAAGGCCATAGTTATGGAGGTTCAGTGCAAACCCATAAAGATAAGTATCCCTAAAAGGTCTATCTCTTCAGGAAGAAAAACTGTTGAGAATATAGATTACCCACACTATTCTAATCTCTTAAGAAAGATGAATATGCCCTTTGTGAAAGGATTTGAGGATAGACATGACTATGGCAGATTTGAAAAGAAATGTAAACCTGCCTTTCTTAAATTTCATCTTTATCCCCCTTCAGTCCTGCCAAACTATCATGTACATTATCCTTATCCTCCACCTTTTGGGCCAGATTATCCATTATTTCCACTTCGGGACGATGTGCCCTTAGTTGATCCCTGTTCAGGGTTTGTGAGTCCTGGTGGTGATGCTGATTTAAAGCCTGGCATTGGCAGAACTATACCAAACTTTGTGGATTTCAGTGATGTGAAACCTCAACATCGAATTCCTAGACCAGACACTGGATTTCCAACAACGATAAAAAGGGAAACAATTCTGTCTGAAGAACTGCAACAGAGTAGGAGGTGGAATTCCAGGCAAGTACCAGACATTTCCATCAGAGCAAAACTTGGAGGTAAATAAAGTAATATGGACTTTATAAGTCTTAAGTACTTCAGTGGGGAAGAAAAGCATGGATATAAGATATAGAATTTCAGCAGCCAAATTAACATAAAATGATACCTGAATAGAGTATTTTTAAATTATGTATTTTTTAAAAGTCATAGAATGATAAATATAAACCTATTTGCAAAATAAAATTAATTTAAAAATAAAAGATGACTCACTAAGTTTAAGTGATAGAAAAAAGGTGTAACTGATCATTTATTTTAGATATTTAGATAGCCTTATTTTACCACAAGGGAATTTATATATTACATTTGTAATTGTGTAGCAAGCCTCCTTATCGAAGTCTCTTCCTTGGAAACATTAATTTACTGATGGTTATTAAACAGGTCACAGGGGCTCAAATTAAATGAGAACAAGTGTGGAAGTCATTTTGAGGGTACACTAAGAACAGAGATGAAGAGAAGCAGCCCCTGCATAAATAGCTTCACAGGACCAGAACCAGGATTCATGACCCCTACTGACATCTGTGCCATGTGGTTTCTATGTAAGAGTCCTACTGTATAACCACAGACGTGGGCCCTAGAGTGTGGAGAGAATTAGCACTGAAGGAAAACTAGGGACTTTTCCTGTATTAAAATGTGTCTGAGCCAGGCACAGTGGCACAAGCCTGTAATCCCAGCACTTAGGGAGGCTGATACAGGACAATCACAAGTTCAAAACCAGCCTCAGCAATGGCAAGGCACTAAGCAACTCAGTGAGACCCTGTCTCTACATAAAACACAAAAATAGGGCTGGGGATGTGGTTCAGTGGTCGAGTGCCCTTGAGTTCAATAAAAAGAAAAAAAATGTGTCTGATGGGGAGGACAAAAGAAAAGATCTGCGTATGTGAAAAGGAAAAAGCCAAATGGCATAGCAAGAAGTTCTTGACTTGTTCTGATGTCAAAGACTAATACCTTGCCATTGCTTTGCTTCATCACTCAACCAGACTGAAAAATGAAGAGCAGTGAGTCCACCATGTGTTAGGATGGTAGGGATTCATGGTTTCTGTCCTTACATCCTGGAGAAAGGCCATACAAGAAACTAGAAGAGGGTAGGAATAAAGGGAAAAGTAGTCAAAATGAAAATCCCCACAAGATAACTTCTCAGCCCCACCATCCAGATACTGTTAAGCCAGAAGGAAGAATTTGAAGAGAGATAAGTGTAAGATTAGAGTTTTGCTTTTATTTTATACTCATTGTGACCTTAGCATTTAGACTTACAGAAATTCCTGAATTACAGAATTTTTCTATAAAAAGTATAAAAAGTGTGTAACAACCTGTTTTAAAAATCATTTTATATTCCATTGGAAATACCATCTATGGAAATATGTTTTTACTGAGAATCAAATGTACTTATATCTACAAATGACAAATACTGTCTTGGTTGCTAAAAATATTTAAGTATTGGAAATAAGGGAAACACTGATAAATTCAAATCCATCTCACAGACCCAATACATTCTTGCTGATCATGAGCTACAGACTCTTTTCTAGTCTATCAAGAAAAGAACTTGAACTCAACTTTTGCTAATGTTTTAATACATAATACTTTATTTATTGTAAGGCAACTTAAAGTCATTCTTTGTATTTTATTCAAGAATGGAACTTACCTTGTAAACTGAAAAACCCTAATCTAGTATAATTTTAAAGGCAACATTGTCAATTTGTGTACATTCCTCTCAGAGAGAACCCTTAAAACATTATTACAAGAAATTTAAATTGAAGCGGTAGTTTGGTATGCTACTAAATTACTGAAGTGTTGTTAAAAGACTTTGCATCAGCCGGGTGTGGTGGCACATGCCTGTAATCCTAGCACTTTGGGAGGATGAGACAGGAGAATCACGAATTCTAAGCCAGCCTCAGCAACATTGAGGCACTAAGCAACTCAGTGAGACTATGTCTCTACATAAAACAAAACAACAAAAAAAAAATAAGGCTGGGAATGTGGCTCAGTGGTCAAGTACTCCTGAGTTCAATCCAAGGTACATAAATAAATAAATAAATAAATGATTTGCATGAGCAAATCAGAGCCAAGTATAAGGCTCATCTGGTCTGTGTGTTTCACTGTTTGAATTAGTACCACAAGAATTCAGAGAATAATCTCTAGAATCATGGCTGCCTACTCTTTACACCCATAAATTCTCTTTTTTCCCCATGTATCCTTCTTAAAATTCTCTTTACACCTATAATTCTCTTTATACCCATGTGTCCTTACTAAAATTCATGTATTAATACTTCATAATATAAGAATTATTTGATGTAATTTATGTAAAATATCTGATGTAATAAAGGAACCAATAAGGTCAGATAGTATAAGTTAAGGTACAGAATTTTCATTTACTTCTTACAAAAATTGGGGATAATAGTACTTGTAAAAATTAAGGATTAAAATATTAAGACAAGTAAAATTCCTGGTAAAATTCATAGATCCTGGTATTCAGTCCATAGTATCTATAATTAACTATAAACAGTGTCAGAAAATAATACTTGCAGTTTGGGGATTGAGTACAATATTTGTTTTAGACTTTAAATGATTTTGTAGATCCTGTACAGTCTTCCTAGCTCCCAAATTCATAAAACAAAGCTCCTAAGGTAGAGGACAAAGTCAGAAGCCTCTCTTATCCCCTTGGGGTTGGAAAAATAATCTCTGGAAAATAACAGAAGTACTTCTATTATTTTTGCCTATACTAGTCTTCTGTGCAAACTGGAGTAATTTACCAGAGTTATCAATCTCTCCAACTAACACCCTCCAAGGGCACTTCATCTGCAGGTTAAGTCCAAAGCTTTCCTCTGCTGATTTCTGTCCAACTTCTCTTGATCACCTTTCACCATTCTCTGTATACCACTTCTACCTATAACTAGCATTTTGTAATTTCTTAATGCTGTGATACTGTCACAGGGGAGACCTATCATTGCAAATGTTACTTGCCTGCCTGGTATGACATGACTCCCTTTCCTCCAATTTTTACTTTTCAATTTAAGTCATATTTAATTTTCAAGATAAGAGCAGGTGTCATCCTCAGGAAGACACCTAACAGTCCTACAGTCTAGTTGAACTAGATAACCCTTCTCTACAACCCCAGGAACTGTAGGTTCAACTGTCGTTGCAGTTTCCAGATCATATTGAAAGTCTCTACCACCATGTCTGAATATTTCATTTGCTCATGAGTACTTCAAAGTCATAAACTTTTTTTTTCATCTTTATGTACCCATCACCATCCACTTTGGGTATAGTAAGTACTTTTTGAAGACTTATTTTATATTTTGATAAATATTTCATATTGGTAGTCTCTTGGGACTTTGATAACCTAGCATTAGGATAATTAGGTGCCTAACAATCAGACTCATGTTATAACCATCCCCATCATGTCTACAGATACACATGTACAGACTTGTAGTACCCAACATATCTCTTCCAATAATAAATTAAAAGTACTAAATAAGTCTCCAATATTATAATTACACTAACTTACAAATTCCAGAATTATTCTGCCTTCACTGCTGGGAGATCCACAAAAGATATTACATAATCCATTACAGATCAATTATCACCATAAAACTTAGGTCTCTAATAGGAAGTAGTTCTGTTGGAGAAGAAATCTCTTTATTGTGCTTTTAAGTTAAGTACATGAATTTTTGGTTTTCAGGTTGGACAAGCCCACTAAAAGTTACTCCTTTACAACCTCTTCATGAAAGATGCTCAATAAATCACACATACACATTTGATGAGGATGCAACATGTACAGTAAGACTGTCTTACTATGTAGGATAATACAATATTTGTTATGTTTATTTTATTACGTGTACTTGATATTTCTCAGAAAATTACTATTTCTAAAATGCTTCTTATATGCCAGACACTGTTCAGACCTGCACAGTTCTTGCATTTTTTGTTTATATTCTGACATACCTACAATATTATAGGGGAGGAGTGAGTAGTAGATGCTGGTTATACCCAACACAGACCCTCTCTTCTGGGGAGTGTACATGACCCCAGTAGCAGTGAGTGTGACCATTAAAAGGCTAACAGGCACTATCTAATTTACTGTACCCTCCCATAGTATATCACTTGAACAACAACCCTGACTCAGTTTCTGCTTCTAAATAAGGTAGTGTTGTGAGAGCTGGGAACACAACAACATTTCAAGTATGTGCCATGAATGTTACCCTTACTCAAGACACCATGCGTCCTTTATGTTTTTCCTCATCCTGTGCAATTTTTTTTATAAAAACAACACAAAACAAAACAAAATGACATCAGAAATCAGGGTAATTCAGCCTGTTTTGGGATGTTCTAAATTAAGTAAAATACAGAAGGTGATTGGAAATTTAATTAAATTTTGTATTTATTAGTTTCACGTATTCCATCTTCAAGTTCATCAAAGGATTCATTGCTCCTATAGGTAACTTCCATGAGAGTAATCAAAGTGAATATTAAAAAAATTGAAGAGGTGCTGGGCACAATGGAGCACTCCTCTAATCCCAGCACTTTGGGAGGCTGAGGCAAGAGAATTTTGAGTTCAAAGCCAGCCTCAGCAACAGCGAGGCACTAAGCAATTCAGTGAGATCTTGTCTCTAAATAAAACACAAAATAGGGCTGGGGATGTGGATCAGTGGTCGGGTACCCTGAGTTCAATCCCTGGTACAAAGAAAAAATGAAAATATTGGTGCCCTTTTTTTCACTTAAGCTACAAATTCATGACAAGTTTCCAAGTCCTATCTAGTTATTTTAGAATTAGTATTCTAAACTAGTTACTTCTAATGGGAATCTTTAGTGGTATATTTATTTAAACTTGTTTTTAATGACAGAAATGAATCTAGATATTTTATCCAGTAGTGGACATTTAGTAATATGAGTCAAAACCTCCAATGACAAAACAATTAGATTAATATTTAGTTTTTAAAGTATCTAAGAGTTAGTAAGAGATAAAATTGCTGGTGTTGGAGGGAAATTTCTCTTCCCCAACAAGAGCATAAAAATTCTAAAATTTAAGCCTGGCACTTAGGGTCACTTTGGCCTTGCAGGAATTTATTGTTCTCAAATAAGTAACTGAAAGTTTGATTTGAATTCTTGGTACTACCATAGGATCAGAAGTTGAAGATGATCTATAAAAAATCACCCATTACTTTTGGCTGATTACTTGGAATCTTGTAGTGTAGAAATAAGGAAAAATTAATATTATAAATCCCTTGAAGACTGTACCCTGGCTTAGTCACAGTAAATGAGAAAATTTAAGTCTTGAACTAAAATTAAGGTGATCTCAGATTTCTCTTATTCCCAGGAACAAAGCAGAGGAAAGTAAAATTCTTCTTTGGAAAAAATATTATAGTACATCTCAAAGCATTTCCATGAATAACTTCTAAAATACCATGTTTGACAGAAAATTAATAGTGTCTAAAGAAAGAAAGTTCATCACAAGTAAGAATCAATGGGAATGAGAGAAAACAGAGATAACACATTGACTACAAAACTGGAAATATCACATGATGTTCAAGGAGAAAAAAAGTTGAGCTCACAATTTTCACAAAAAAACTGTAAATTAACAAATGTGAAATTAGCAAAGTTGTGGGGGAGTAGTCCCAGAACTGAAAAACACAATAAATGAAGAATTTGGTTGATAGGTACAATGACAAATTAAATACAGTTGGAGAACTGATAGATAAATCAGAAGAACTGATAGATAAACCAGAAGAAACTATACAATGACATAACACAAGTATACAAAAATGCAGAAAATAGAGAAGTAAAAGAAACATAAAGGATCGAATGAGAAAAAATAGATGTGCTTATTAGGAAGCTCAGAAAAAAAGAATAGTGCAAAAGAGAGATGTGAAGGTACAATTATTATATCTGTATTCATCTCTGGGGCTCCCTGAGGCAGGCACCCTTTCACAATCTCTGCTGTATGTTTAAATCAGGGTACAGTTCCACACAAGTAAGCCAAAGGGAATAGCAATGACAGCATTTGTGACAGTAGCAGAACCAGCACCAACGGTAATGACAGAAAAAGTATCAAAACAAGACAAGTCACAAAGAACATGAGAATGGAAAAAAAAATAGGAAATTTCTGAAAATTTGCCTTTTTGCACATTTTTTAGTAACTGTTTTAATTGAAATCTGGACATCAGTAATATCTTTTGTTTGGTTGAATATGAAGAAATTCTAAGAAATTGAGGCTTATATCATGCTATTGTTATTAAAGAATCTTATGCAAGGTGATGCTAGCATTTTATTAGGGCATAAATATAGTTCTGTTTCAATGCCATTAGTTATGTCAGAAGAACATAAAAACATCAGAGTTATAAGTAAGAATTCCATTACATCAGATTCTAAGAACATGTAGAGGACAATAATATAAAGAGCAAGAGAATAGATACTAGAAAAAGAATGTCATTTCAGAAAATGATATAGATGGTTATTCTGTGGACCTAGAATCTAAAACATTTCAAAAAGAAACTGAAGGTACATAAAATGTAGAAGTAACAAACAGCTTATAGGACTATAAACAGGAAGTGGAAGAGATGGTATATTGAAAAATTCAGAATCCAATAAAAATTATACTATAATACCAATCATATAACATACCAATACAATAACAAAAATGAATGTGCATACATTTCTGATATTTCTCTAGTGAGAGAATAATTAAGCACAATTTCTGAAGTAATTGTCTCCATTGGTAAAGAACAAAATGAATGTATTTCAGAGTAAAATAATCTCAACAGTGATTTTTGCATTGATTGTATCTTCTCAGGTATTTTTGCCAGCAATTACTAAATTGGTTTCAAATACACTACTTGAAACATAAATCCTGAGATGTTAGTAACATTCAGCTACCTAATCAGGAAAAAAAATCCACAAATATTTCAAAGGAAGTTGGAAATGACTACAATTTACTTAAATTACACTTCAAAACAAATGAGGTAGTGTGTAAAATATCTCCTAGGACATAAGCAAAATACATGGGCTACTATAGTGCAATTTGGTACCTTGTATGTCAGATTGGTAATATCATAGCTGCAGTCATTAGGCATTTGTTTAAACTTACAAAAACATACATAAATTATTGGTGCTTAATTTCAAGCTTGCATTTTCCCTTTGCTGATTAAGAAACATTCCACCAATACTTTTAGTATTAAATATTATTTTTTGAAATAACCAGTAAGGCTGTCCATTGGGATTGATTATCAATGTATAAAAAATTACCCTGGTCTTCCTATAAACAAAGTATGAGTCATTTTAATTTTTACACTGAGATGTTCTGTAAGATTTGTCTATTTATGGCTAACAAATAGTTTTATTTTGGAAACATTTATTTTAAAGAAAATAAAGTAGGTACAACTCCATCATATGCTATCATTAAAGAGCAATAAATGTTTTCTTTTGTGTCAAGGATAGCATTCAATCATTATAATATTGTTTTAATATAGGGTGATTTTTTGTTATTAGGATAAAAATCAAACAGACCTTATATTTTTACCATGTATACTTCAAATAGCAAGTCATTAATTTCTGCATGTGACTCAGTACATTAGGTAACACCCTCCAAATAAGATGGTAAGAAAGTTATAATTATTTCAAAGTGTTGCTAATACAGCATTGATTTTGCTGAGACAACACTGATATTTATTTGAATAAGATTAATTCATATTGTGGATTCCAGAACACTACTACTTTTATAAAGCAATATTGTTAGAAGAAACTTAGGAGTAACATACAAAAAGAAAATGTATTATTCTGTCATTTCAAATTCTATTCCCTCTGAAAATATATTTCAAAAATGGAGATTAAAGGAGACACTTCAGACAAACAGAATCAGAGTTTACTCAAAAGTAGACAAAAACTAAAGAAAATGTTGATCTATTCATCAATCAGCAGAAAAAAGATACCAGCTGGTCAGAGACGCAGGGAGTAATGGAAAGTAAAAAAGGAACAAGTGTATGGTTAACATAAAAGACTATATAAAAGAAGAGTAAAGCCTTGTGGGGTTTAATTACATGCATATCTAGAATTAAAATATAAGAGAATAATTGGTATAAGTTTAGGGGGAGGGTCATTCAGTGTAAATGGTTCTTTACATTTTTTGGGTTAAGGGTAAAAGCATTAATTATTATTAATCACTGAAAATACAGATATTCATATCATTATTTTTAAGATAAAAATCAAACTAATAGAAAAACAATATACAACACAAAATTAATGGAAAATTTATCTAAAGAAAAAAGGAACAGACATGGTAAAACATAAAGTAGTGGTTTCAAACTCAGACATAATCAGCAAAATAATTTTGAGTGTAAATTTTTAAATGTTCTAGTCAGAAGACAGATTGTAACAATGAACAGAAAAAAATATATGTACTGTTTACTAGAACTAAAGCTCACATAAAGGTTGCAAATAAAGCATGGCAAAATTATGGGAAAAGGTATATAAACATACCATCTTTGCAAGGAATATATATAAAAACCACCATCTACTATGTCATAAAACAAGTAACCACAAATTGCACACAATTTTTAGTTGTAGAGTATGTTCTTAGATCACAAGACAATTATGGCCAAACAAAAAACCCTTGCATATTTTGTATCGAAAAAATGCCAAAATATATTTATGAATGGGTTATGGGCCAAAAATATCATAATGAAAACAAAAGATATTTTTATCATAATCATAATAAAATGTTATAGCAAAATGTGTGGAATGCAACTATAATAAAACTTAAAATTCAAATATGATATTAAATGTATACAACAGAATAAATCCTGACAACTTAAGAACTAAACAATAATCCATATCAAGAGGTTAGAAAAACATTGAAAAATCAATTTTAAAAAATAGAGGGAAGGAAAAATAAAGGAATGGCAAACAAACATATTAAAGATCACCAATGTCATAGTTGCTTCTTTGAAAAAATAATCCAATAAATATTTGCCAAGACTGATGAAGAAAAATGTAAAAATATAGCTTTGGGGGATACAAATATAATTTCATCTGCACAAAATGATGCCCCTTAAATAGCCTGGAAAGCAATGCACAACAAGAAAAATACAAGACAAAAAAATATTTACCATAACTAAAAGAAAAATTCTAAACTTCAAATTACCACAAGTAAGAAAAAGAAAAAAACACAAAATCCTAAAAAATCAGATCTTAAGCTCTCAACAGGAATAGTTTTGGAAAAAATACATGGAAGATAAAGGAGAACCTACGGTCAGTCTAGGATAGACCTAAAACCTACTGAGAGAAAGATAAATCAACTAAGTCTGCAGGCAAGTGGTTAAAAGTGCATGATTTGAGGTGACAGTCATTGAAAGGTATTGAATATACACAAGAAAGAGAAAGACAACAGGAAAGACTGTGACCCTTTGGAGGTTGGTTGGTGAAGAAAAAGCAGAACATTAACTATCCTGAAAGAGAAAAATCAACTAACTGGAGGTTATACAGTATATACCAGTAAATACCAACAAAGAAAAAAACTTTATTAAAGAAATTCTGCTTTGCTACACTGACAGAAGAGGGCACCATTGAATTAAAAATATTGAATTAAAATATAATTAAAAACTATACCAACTCCATAAAGCAAATAGAAGAAAATGGAATAAATCTATTCAAATACAAAGAAACAAAATAACAAGAATTAAAATATTTTGGTGAAGAAAATTATTCCCCAGACCACCTGTAAAGCAAAGCAAGTATTATAATACAATACTCCAAATTGAATCACATATTTTCAAACAAACATTTGTGCTATAAAAGTCTGCCTTCATAGAGGAATTCAAAATTAAATAAAAACAAAATGGTTAGTAAAAAATATAAGAAATGAAAGTCATCTTAGAAAATAATAATTACATGGTACAAGAGAAAAGAGACTAGATTTAAAATTTAATGAAAAGCCGGGCGCGGTGGCCCTCACGCTTGTAATCCCAGCACTTAGGGAGGCTGAGACAGGAGAATCGCGAGTTCAAAGTCAGCCTCAGCAACGGCGAGGCGCTAAGCAACTCAGTGAGACCCTGTCTCTACATAAAACACAAAATACAGCTGGGGATGTGGCTCAGTGGTCGAGTGCCCCTGAGTTAAATCCCCAGTACCAAAAAAATAAATAAATAAAATAAAAAATAAAAAAATTTAATGAAAACATGAAGAAAGACAAGAAAGGATCCAACAGGATGAAAATGAAATAAAGCATTAGTTAAATGTGTCAGGAAATGGTTGAAGCAGAAAACAGGTGTAGAAGAAACAATATACATGTAATTGGAGCCCCTGGAGAAGAACAAAAATAAATGATGAAATGTAATTAATATTCCAAAGTTAGTATTAATATTATTTTCTCAAACTTGGCATGATAAATATTTGGTGCTGCAAAATTCTTTGTTACGAAGAATGGCCCTGTGCAATCTAGGAGGATTTGCAGCATCCTTGACCTCTACCCACTAGATATGAGTAGCATGCTTGAAATAAATGAAATTCTCCTCTCAAAAAGCTAGGAAATGACTAACAAAATAAACAAAATGAAATTAAAAACAAATAAAAAAGAGAAGTAATACAGCTTAGGAGACAGAGTAATACAGTATTTTTTCTGTCTTAAACAAATAAAAAATTGGACAAATTTTAAGACATAATGTATCCCAGAAACTGGACAAAAGGCAGTAAAGGACTGGAATTCTCAAAGGAAAGGAAGCTAACAATGTGAGCTCTAAAAATCACACTTGCTTGACATCTGAAGGCAATTTATAAGCCACAGTTTAGTAAAGGGAAATCCAAGCATTGCTTTACATTCTTGCTGAGGTGAGGAGACAAAGATTGGATTTCTGGAAGATTATGGCATCCAGAAATTGCAAGGTAATATGCCAGGAAAGAGGAAGTTACAGAGAGAGGTAGGTTAATAGTGAATAGGCATCCTTGGAGATCTGCAGAGGAGATTGCTCACACCTTTGACTGAGCACCCATCTCTGCATAAAGAAGAGGAAACTACCAGAAACTGTGAAAAAAAAACCTATTTAATGATCACTCCCTGAAAGCAGGGCAGGGAATGGTTTGTGTTCTACAAACCAGAGTTGAAAAAACTTTGTAATATATAGAACATTCAGTAGAATCTCCAAAGGATATCATCTTTTCACTGGGCTTAACTAGCCCTACTCTAAACATTGCTCTGAACTTGTTTGACAAACTTAAAAGCAAGTGTAAAAAGCATCCAATTTATTCCAATTTTTAACTACATGTGTGAAAAAAAATCCAACACTATTTAAATACTAAAACAATCCCCAGCAAACAAAATCCTGAAGTCCAATATAGGTTTTCAGGAAAAAAAAATACTTTTCACAAAAATAATCAGGAAAATATTAGACATTTAGGAGAAAAATTAAAACCAGCAGTGCAGAAGTAAGCTTAAGCAGATGATGATGCATTCAAACAGCTATTACAAACAGGTTCCCCACACTGAGGATGTTAAAGAAAACCATAACCATGGTGGGAAAAAACAATGATATTAAAGGAGTCTTCAAAAGGGACTTAGAGCAATGAAAAGCTGTAATGAAAATGGAAGATAAATCAGAAATTTTATGTATGAAGACATAGCAACTGAAAGTACCTGAACTGAAATACAGAGAGAAAATATAACTTAAATAAATGAAGCATCAGTTATTTGCAGAACAATATCAAATACTCTAAAGTATGTATATTGGAGTCCAAGAATAAAAAGAAATAAAAAATTATTCGTTAAAATAATTGCCTCAATTGTTCCTAATTGATGGAATTTTTAAACCTACTGGCACAGAGTTCAACAAAAGCCAATTTGTATAAAAATAAATAAAATAATCACATCAATCAAAGCACATAGATCATATTGTTGAAAATAGTTCAAGATTGAAAATCTTTTCAATAGCTTGAAAAAATACACAAAAGAACACATAAAACATGTAAAATGGTGACATATCAGAATCTGTGCCTACCAGACAAAAATGAAGACTTTTACTTTAAGTAGCTCCTCCAAAAGAAATCAACTAAGAACACTAATCAGCAACAAAAAAATTCAAAATTGAAGGCAACTTAGAGACATTATTTTTTTAAAAAATGAAGCTTAAAGAAAGTATTGCCAGCAGACATGACAAAGTTCTACAGACAGAAAAAAATTAATACACAATGGAAATTTTGGCTACAAAATGAAGTGCATTTGAGGTCATCAGAATTGAGAAAGACGGGAATATTTTTCACTTTAAAGTCCTTTACAACATCACTGTTTAAAGCAATAAGAAATAGCAATGTATGGGGGGGGCTATACCATATATAGAACTCAACTGTATAGCAATAACACAAAGGACATCAGGATAAAAATGGGCATATGCTGTTGTAATTTGTTTTACTACTTGTGAAATGGTATGATGTTATACTGTATACTCTAGAGTTAAAGGTATGCACTGCAAAATATTAATATTGTAATTCCTAGAGTAGCACCAACAGCAGCAAAGGAAAAAAATTAAAGAGCTATAGGCAACATGCTAATAGGAGATAAAATAGAATTTAAAAAGAAAAATCATACTTAACTAGTCCAAAGTTGACCCAAAAGGAAAAAGAGAAGGTGAATAGAGAACAAAGCCAGATTTAAACCAAATTGTGTCCACTGTTATATTAAACATAACTTAAGATAATTAAATTAAAAATCAGAAATTATGTTGAATAAAAATACTCAAGACCCATATATATCCTGACTATAAGAAAACTACATTAAATGTAAATAGAAGCTAAAGTTAAAATGCGAAAATATATATCATGCAAAAACTAGTCAAAAGAAAGCAGAAGTAACTATAATAATATCAGACAGAATAGATTTAAGGACAAGAAATTTTACTGGGGACTCAGAAAGATATTTCACAACAATAAGGGGGTCAATGCATAAAGTACATACATACCTAATAAGAGAGCTCAAAATATGTTCAAAAGAACTGAAAGTCAAATCCATAGTTATCATTGGAGATTTCAAAACTCCATTCTTGGTAATTGATAGGAAAGGTAGAAAGAAAAACAGTGGTATATAAAATATATGAAAAATATTATTAGTTAACTTGGTCATAGTCAAAATTATAATGCAGGCAAAACTATCAAATATGAAAGAAGATTAGCAGATATAAGAAAAGGGGGATACCACACACTAGTAATCTTTATTAAGAGCGTAATCTGAAATACACATTTTGATCGAGAAGGTAAAGTAAGAAACTGAATTTCTAAAAAAAGAACAAGACTCAAGGGGAAGAACAGGCAGATATGAAAGGGAACCAGATGTAATTCTATAAATGAAAGTTTCCTATGTGGCAGAGTAAGCACCTAATAGAAAAACTCTCCCACGGCCACAAACTCTGACCAAATACAAATTCATTTACCAAAAATATCTGGTGATTGAACCAAATTTGGTAGATTTAAGAAAGTAGTTGAAATGCCAAGAAAAGACAAGAACAAGATGAGTTTCCCATTTGGGGGCTTTTTGCTTTCAGAAAACAAAAGTAGTCAAATTTCTGAGGAATGGCCTATCTTTCTGGTCTAAAAAGAAACTAATAGAGCATTGAATAACCACATGGGAGAAATCTAAATCAGGTGGGAGCAAGAAGGAGCTATACATCTGTGTGTGAACTCTGCTCCAATCTCTGGAAAACTCCTGGAAGATCCTTATCAGAATAGACTCCATGCGCTTAGCCCCAAAGGAAAACAAAGTGGGAGGGTTATGTTCCTTGTAGATGCTGCAGATGAGAATCCATTTTCTGGCCTTTTTCAATCTGCCTGCATTCTTTGGTTCATGATCCTGTCTTCATCTTCAAAGATAGCAATGGCAGGTGGAATCTTCTCATCACATAACATGACTGTGACCTGTTGTTCTGCCCCAGTCTTCTACTTTTATGAATCTTTATGATTAAATTGTGCCCATATGGATGCCTAAGACAATTTCCCCACTAAGATCACTTGAATAGCAAATTTAATTCTATCTGAAAATTAATTCTCCTTTTACCATGTGACAGCATATTCAGAATTTCCAGGGAGTATGACACAGATATATTTGGGGACCTAAATATACTTAATATATTACAATACTAACTAAAGAAAGTTTTGAGTAAAGAAAAAGAAAAAAGTTATTGTCAACACATGTGCCCTATAAGAAATGAGAAACAAAAGACTGTCTTTTCCTTTTAATGCCTTTAAAGTACACATTACTATTTAAAACAAAGTATAATATTGTCCTCTGCAGCTTTGTAGCTATAGCACATATGAACCTATAGAGTAAGGAATGATAGCAGTAGTAAATGGATTTATAATTGCAATGTTTGTTCATATTATGTGAAGTGAAAGTGATACAATATTAACTAAGTAGAAAGTGGGTTCTGGTTAAAGAATATATATTATTACCTCTAGAACAGCTATTAAAATGTAACATAAAGGGGCTGTGGCTGTGGCTCAGTGGTAGAGTGCTTGCCTTGCATGCATGAGTCACTGGGTTCGATCCTCAGCACCACATACAAATAAATAAAATAAAGATATTGCATCTATCTACAACTAAAAAAAATTTTTTTTAAAAATGTAACATAAAGAGATAAAATAAGAGCCAATTGAAAATTTAAATTGGAATTTATCTTTTAAAGACAAATACATATTGCAAAAGAAGGCAGCCAACAGGGAACAGAGAAATAGAAAATATAGGGAACAAACAGAAAGCCAATAATAAAGTGCTACACTTAATCCAAATATAACAAGAGTTGAAATAAATGGTAATATACTAAATATTCTAATTTAAAGGCAGAGATTGCCAGAAATGATAATAAAGTGAGAGACAACTTTATGCTATCTTCAAGAGGCACATTTCAAATATATGTAAAGATACAAATACATTTAAAGTGAACCAGTGGAAAATATTGGCAATGTAAACATGGCATAAATAGGTTGTAGTATTTATTTTAGGATCAGATTCAATAAAATTCAACACAGAGTACTATAAGATATAAAGAGAAGCATATCTTTGTTATAATGTGTTACCTTCTCAAGAAAGTCTAATAATTTTAAATGTATGTGCACACATAAACAAAGTTAAAAAAATATGTGATGCAAAAACTAATAGACCCAAAGAGGAGAAATAGGTAATTCAATTTTTAATCATTTGTTTCTAGTTGATCAAGCTAGACATAGATCTAAACAATACATCAATCACCTTCAAGTAAATGGTACTTTTGGAACACTGTACCCCAAAATTTTTAATTAATATTATTTTCAAATGCATGTGACATGTTCACTACTATATATAATATGTGGGAGAATAAAAATATCCTGTAATACATTTAAAAGTATTGAAATAATTCCACATGTGTTCTCAGACCACAATAAATTTTACCTACAAATCAGTCACTTTGCCGGGTATGGTGGCACACTCCTGTAATACCAGTGGCTCAGCAGGCTGAGACAGGAAGATTGCGAGTTCAAAGCCAACCTCAGCAAAAGTGCAGCACTAGTTAACTCATGAGACCTTGTCTCTAAATTCAAAATATAAAATAAGACTGGGGATGTAGCTCTGTGATCGAGTACCCCTGAGTTTAATCCCCAGTACCCCTCCCTCAAAAAAAATCACTTACCTTAATAGGTATTTAGGAAAATATCAAATATTTTAAAATTATGCATACTTCTAAGTAATCTATGAAACAAAGAACAAATCACAAGACAAACTAGAAAATATTCTCTATTAATTATCTTGCAATGGTGGAAAAACCAAGACAAAGGTATTGTCCTATATTGAACCAAATGGGGAGGGGAACCAGAATACCTGCAAACAACTCAGTATAGTTTTATCTATCTATCTATCTATCTATCTATCTATTTATTTATTTTAGTACCAGGGATTGAATCCAGGGGCACTTAATTACTGAGCCACATCCCCAGCCCTTTTTATTTTTCATTTTGAGATAGAGTCTTTCTGAATTGCTTACTGCCTCCCTAAGTTTCTGAGTCTGGTCTCAAACTCGATCCTCCTGCCTCAGGCTCCTGGGCCACAGGGATTACAGGCATGTCACACCACATCTAGCTTAATTTAGTATAATTTTAAAAGCAACAGAGTCTTGGAAGTTGATGAGACAGGTTTGTTACTAAAGAATCATAACTATAGAACTAGAATTCTAAATTCAGAAGATAATTCAAAAGTGAGGAATAGTTAAAAACTAGAACTAGAAGTTCATGTTCTTGAATTACTGAAAACTGAACTTCAGCAACAAAGAAAATGCAGTCAAGAAACCATGGTGTAAAATCAAGGAAAATAAAACAAGCAAAAGTAGACAAAGAATTGAAAATGGCATGGAAAAATCTAAACAGTAACCAGTAGAGGGTTTCAAGATGGCAGAATAGAGAACGTTGCTTTCCTGGCTACTCCATGGCATGAAACCAAGAAAGGAGATAGGCAGCTTCTCAGTAAGGTTGGTGAAAGTGGGGAAGGCTTTACTTGGGTTTAATACTGAACATTCAAAGCAGATTGGGAACATGGGATGTTGGATATAATAAAATAAGGAAGGAATCCTCAGTGCGACTGTCACTGCCCCAGGCAGAAGCATCAACCAGAGCTTCCCCCCACAAGAAAAGTGAAGAGAAAAGAGAAGAAAAGGAACCCTCATATTTAGGAGATTTGAGGCATGGAGGGTATGGAGAGTTTAGAGAACAAAGACACTGCCTAACGAAAATGAAAGGCGTGTTATACAATATCCTTGTGCAAAATGAACCCCCATCTCTCCCCACTGCAAGCAGAGGACAGAGGAAGGAACAGATCAATTTCAAGCAATGAAACTGAAGATGCCATCAAAAGTCTACCAACAGAGAAAGGCACAGGACCAGACAAATTATCAGTCAGGTTCTATCAGACCTTCAAAGAAGAACTAACACCAACCCTCCTCCAATTATTCCATGACATAGAAAAGGAAGGAACCCTTCCAAACTCATTCTGTGACGCTCCTGATACCAAAATCAGATAAAGACACATCAAAGAATGAAAACCTCAGACCAATATATCTCACAAATATGGATGAAAAAATTCTTAATAAAATACTGGCAAATTGCATACAAAAACATATTTAAAAGATGGTGCACCATGATCAAGTGGGGATCATCCCCAGGATGCAAGATTGGTTCAACATATGGAAATCAATAAATGTAATTCATCACACCAATAGGCTTACAAACAATAATCCCATGATTATCTCAATTGATGCCAAAAAAAAAGCTTTTGACAAAATATAGCACCCATTCATGTTCAAAACACTAGAAAAACTACAGATAGTAGGAACATACCTCAACATTGTAAAAGCTATTTAATATATGCTACATCCAAGGCCAAAATCATTCTAAATGGAGAAAAATTGAAAATATTCCCTCTCAAAACTGGAACAAGACAAGGATTCCCTGTTTCACTGCTTCCATTCAACATAATACTTGAAACTCTAGTCAGAGCAATTTGGCAGAAGAAAAAATTAAAGGGATTTGAATAGGAAAAGAGGAACTCCAACTATCCCTCTTTGCCAATGACATGATTCTATATTTAGAAGACACAAAAACTCCTCCAGAAAACTTGTACAACTCATAAGTGAATTCAACAAAGTAGCAGGATATTAAATTAACACCCACAAATCAATTGTATTACTATACATCAGTGGTGAATAAATTAAGAGAGAAATTAGGAAAACTATCCCATTTATAATAGCCTCAAAAATTAACATATTTAGGAATCAATCTAACAAAAGAAGTGAAAGACCTCTAAGTTGAAAACTATAGAACATTAAAGAAAAAAATTGAAGAAGACCTTAGAAGTTGGAAAGATCTCACATGTTCTTGGATAGGCAGAATTAATAGTCAAAATGGCCATAGTTCCAAAAGTGCTATGCAGATTTAATGCAATTCCTATTAAAATTTCAATGATATTATCATAGAAATAGAAAAAATAGTCATGGAATTCATTTGCAAAAATAAGAGACCCAAATAGCCAAAGCAATCCTTAGCAAAAAAAGTAAAGCAAGAGGCATCACAATACCAGACTTTAAATTATACTACAGAGCTATAGTAACAAAAACAGTGTGGTATTGGCACCAAAACAGTCGTGAAGATTAATGATTCATAACAGAAAACACAAAGACAAACCCACATAAATACAGTGATCTCATACTAGACAAAGGCATCATAGACATACCTTGGAGAAAAGACAGCCCCTTCAACAAATGGTACTGGGAAAACGGGAAATTCGTATGTAGCACAATGAAATTGAACCACTGTCTTCACCCTGCACAAGACTCAACTCAAATTGGTCAAGGACCTAGGCATTCGACCAGAGACTCCGTGCTTACTAGAAGAAAAAGTAGGTCCAACTCTTCATCATGTTGGATTAGGAACCGAATTCCTACAACAAGACTCCTCTCAACTCTTCATGATGTCAGATTAGGAACCAAATTCCTACAACAAAACTCCTCAAGTGCAAGAAGTACAATAACAAATCAATAAACAGGATGAATTCAAATTTAAAAAGCTTCTTCACAATAAAGGAAATAATCAAGAACATGAAGCAAGAGCCTTCAGAATGGGAGAAAACATTTGCCACCTTCATCTTGGAGCATTAATCGCCAATATAAACAAAGAACTCAAGAAAAAAAATTAGCACCAAAGAAACAAATAACCCAGTCAATAAATGGGCCAAGGAACTGAACTGGCACTTCACAGAACAAGAAATTCAAATGGTCAACAAATATATGAAAAAATGTTTAACATCTCTAGCAATTAGAGAAATGCAAATTAAAACTACACTGAGATTTCATCTCACTCCAAACAGAATGGTAGTTATCAAGAATACAAGTAACAAAAAATGTTGGCAAGAATATGGAGAAAAAGGTATACTTACACATTGCCAGTGGGACTGACTGTGAATTGATGCAACTACTCTGGAAAGCAGTATGAAGATTCCTCAGAAAACTTGGAATGGAACCACCATTTGACACAGTTATCCCACTCCTTGGTCTATACCCAGAAGACTTAAAATGAGCATACTATAGTAATGTAGCCACACCAATGTTTATAACAACTCAATTCACAATAGTTAAGCTATGGAACTCATCTAGGTGCCTGTCACAGATGAATAGGCAAAGAAAATGTGATACACACACACACACACACACACACACAATAGAATATTACTCAGTCATAAAGAAGAATATTATGGCTTTTGCCAGTAAATGGATTAAACTGGAGACTAGCAAACTAAGTGAAATAAGCCAATCCACCAAAACCAAAGATTAAATATTCTCTGATATGCAGAAGCTAACACACAATAAAGGGAAGGGGGAGCATAGACGTTCATTATATTAGACCAAGGGGAATGAATGGAAGGGAGGGAGTAAGGAATAGGAAAAACAATAGAATGAATTGGACATAACTTTCCTGTGTTCATATAAGAACACATGACCAGTGTAACTCCATATCATGTACAACCACAAGAATGGGAAGGTGTTCTCTATGCATGTATAATATATCAAAATATATTCTACTGTCATGTATATCTAAAAAGAACAAATAAACTATACTAACCAGTAAAAATGATTATAATTACAGTTATATAATTTTTGCAAACTAGGATAAAAGATTAAGAGAAGGAGGTATCTCAAAACTAATCTCCCAGACCAAAGAATATTTTTAAGTGTTTAAATTACATTGTGCTAAAACTAATTGCCAATTTAAAAGTCAAATGCTTTCTTATAAAAATCCTACTTTTCACTAAATTCAGTATACCTTTTGTAAAGGAAGGAGGAAAAAGAGATATTAAAACTTGGCAAACCAAGAGGTGCCTGAAGGAAAAAAAAGGAATAAAGGAGGATAAAACAAAACATGGTGAAAAGAAAAAATAGCAATTCCCTTTATACCTGATCTCTTTTTTACTATTTATGTCTTCTAGGAGGATGGTGAGGCACTCGCCCAACCAAACAAGCAATATAATGCCAAGAACTCATTTTACAAGTCCTCTACACAGAAGTAAGGTTTTTTCACCCAGTAGAATTTTCATTTTAAAATATATTTCTTTATCCTTAATGATACATGTCCTGGGTTGAAATATCCTGGATCCTCTGAGTAATTCAGAAAACATCAAACGGACATTTACTTACTCATGTTTGCTAAATAATAAACATGTCAAGGTCTTAAAGAACACCTATGTTTGATGGATAATAAAATCAAAACAGAAAGGAAATGGTCAGAGACAGAGAGAGAGATGAGAGCACAGTGTCATAGACAACAGTAACATATACAGAAGCTTAAAGGAGGGGACAGTGACTCAGGAATTATATCAAGTCCCTATTATGAGCCTATGTGCTAGGCTATGAGATGTGTCCATGAACAAAGCAAATCAAGATCTCTGCTCTCAAGGGCTCTTGTTCTAAAAGAGGGGAAAAAAACATAGAAAGTAAATAGGTTTTGTTTTAGAAAGTGACATAAAATACAAAACAAGGGTAGAATGCCACAGGCATGGGATAGCAGACTTCAGACAGCTACAGAAGGTATAAGGGGGCCTCCTTGAGCAATGTGTTTAAACAGAAACATCGAAGAGTGAGAAACAGTTGTACCGAAGTTGGGAGGGAGCGACTAAACTGTAGGCAGAGGAGGTATAGCACAAAAGCCCCCACTGGAAGTGTGTAAGGTGTTGTGGAATGACAGTAGACCAGCATGCCTGGAACAGGGTCAGGTGCAGGGTGGGTTTTGGGGGTGGGTAGTGGTAGCAAAATAATAGTTCGGCAGTTTTTACTATATCAAAGTTCTGTAGATCAAAAGTCCAGGCATGTCACAGCAGTGTTCATTGTCCTGGACGCTCAAGATGGGAATGAGAGTGTCAGCTGAGACCGTGTTATCATCTTCAAAGACCATTTAGGCTGTTGGTGGAATTCAGTTTGTTGCAGCTGTAAGACTGACAATCTTTGCTTTTTTCAAGAACAAAGAACATATGCTGCTATGTTTTGTCACTTTTTAGGGTTCACTTGTTTAGACAGTCCTACTCATGGTCATCTACCTTTTGACTAATTCAAATTCAGCTGATTAGGGACTTTAATTACATTTGCTCAATGCCTTTTGCCATATAAAGTGACATATCATAGGCATACTATGGCGTGTTCACTTGCTGCTCACTCTTAGAGGATATGGGCGATTCTATATGGAGTGTACCCCAAGTAGCAGGAATCTGGGGTGTCATCAAAGAATGTCACAGAATATGATGGTGTTATGAACTACATCAACTAAATATGTGCTTTGCATAAAAAGTGTCCTTATTTAATAATTTTCCAGAGCTTATGAAGTTGTTCCTTGGGACAAAATGCTACCACCAAAACCTGATCCAGAAGAAACAACAGTAGAAAAAGCTGCTGACCTCATCTCACAGTGTTTTACACTGAAAAGATATGAAAGAGTGCCAGCAATAACTCAGGTCTGTGAACACTGCTTGAGCAGCCTTGAGTTTCTTACTGTAAATGAACTGGACTCCAAAACTTTAGGTCACAATAATATTTTAGTTAAGAATTACATATGAAGTCAAAAGTTCCTTAATCATGAAACCCATTACTAACTACCAATAGTTTAAAATTATCAACACCGAAAGTGTTTATCATGTGAAGACTACCTCTTTCTCCAAAGTCATTAGCAATGACTGGTTATTTTTTAAAGTCACTATAAAATAAGTAAAACAATGAAGAACAGAAACAAAAGATTCCAACAGATAATATATGCTGAGGATAGTTACGAAAATAGGTTCTAGAACTTCTCTCTGCACTCTTCAAGGCAGAAGAGGAATAGATTGATGTCTCCTTTCTCTCATTATATACCAAGCTGTGAGGAAAGATGTCCTTTCTTTTCATCTGTGAATATTAGGATAATTTGTGATGTGGATTGTATTCTTTCCATAGTCAGAGTACTTTTTCTAAACTGTGAATCCATTCATGTTCCTCCTCTGATTAAACACATCTTTTTATAAGATAAAAATGTGTGTTTTTAGACATGACACACGCTCAATATTCCATATTTATCCATGTCCCCTCTTCTCCCCTCCACCCTGACCTTTTCCTCTTGCTTTCCCTTCTATCACCCAAACACCAATCCATATGGCGCTCCATCCTCTCTCTGTTGAACTACTTCCTAGTGCCCCAGTCTGCCATGCTCCCTCTCAGATTTTGTGTTTTGCAGTGTCCTTCTGCCTTCATCCCGCTCTCTCTGTTCCAGGCTCACTCTAAAGCATTCTTGAGATCTCAGCTCTCACTTTTGACCTAAC
>CM053407.1:95177563-95310075 GCA_028644305.1 Xerus rutilus
CTGTTTACAAGACCCATAGGTATTGACTTTCTCTAGATGTTTGTTTTCTCTGCAGTGTAGTCTTTCATTGAATGGATTTACCACAATTTATAATATAATTATAATGTAAAGCAGTTTTTATAATGTAATTTTTTCTAATTTTTAAATCACTGTTGGAACAGCATTTCACATATCCAACTATAAAAATACTTCTTATTTTTATATATAGAAATTAGGTCAATAATTTCTTGGTCAAGAGATGTGTCCTTCTATACCTCGTAGATATTTCACATTCAAGTGAGTTTTACTAATGGGTTCTCTCACTGGTAGTGCTTAAGTTCCCATTACTACACATTGTGGACAGTGTTTAGAATTTTCAGATTAAAAATAATCCAGTGTTTGGAGAATGAAATCATCCTTCATTATAATTTCATTCTACACCTACTTGATTGCTAATAATCATTTTGTATGTTTATGAATTAGTTGGATCTTCACATTTTGAACTCACCTGCTCATTTATTTTGACCCTTTTGCTGTTGGTGTACTTGTCTTTTACTTATTGATTGTTGAAACTTTTATGTTTAATATTCTGGATTAAAATCCTTTATTAATAATGGTCACAAAATAACTTGTAGTCTGTGACTTTTCTGTATTAAGGTATCCTTTGCTGAACTGAAGTTTTAAATTTTAATTTAGTTCATCAATATTTTCCTTCAGATTTTATTACTTTGGTGGAGTTTTAAATAAACTTTTCCCTATTCTGAAACAATATTCTCCTTCTTGTCTTAGTTTTTGTCTAAAATATTTGAAGTCTTGCTTTTCACAATTTTCTGTCTAAACCAATTGATATTTGCTTTTACCTATGATATGAGTTAGGGATCCATTCTCTCAACACAGATAAGCAATTATCCTAAATTGTTTCATTGAGTAGACATTGCTAAATAGTTTAATGGGTGATTTGTAGCCTGATGGTTGCAACTGTTGCCAGTGAGTCACAACCAACATTTTTCCAAAATTAAATAGAGGAGAAAATATGAGTTTTGAAACAGAACTATGTGCTTTTCAACAAATACTGTACTCAATTACAAAGAATAACTCGAGAGACAGTAATCACAAAAAGAAAATATGTACTTTCCAGGAAGATATATTCCATCTTTTATCCCCTGGAGTTTCATCTGATTTTCTAGTTTTATGATGATCAATTTTATTATCACCTCAATGGGAGGGTTACTCTCACACATTTAATCATACCTTTAACAATTCATAATTGATTCCAAAGTGAAATGTATGAGACTTTGTCCACAGTTAGCAAAATTAATGAGAGTGTTTTCATAAATTTCAGTTATGAAAAAAATAATATCAAGTATAACATTTTTTACATCTTTGAATATTATCCTTCTTAAAAATCTACTATAAAGTAACTTCAAAAATGATTTTTTATCATTAGAAAAAAAGAATAATAAAATGGGAATATTTAAAGCAATAATTAAGTATGACTACAAGATCCACAAATGCAAGTAATGACAATTTTGAAAAGAATATTAATTCTCATGAAAAACTTATATCTTATTGATCCATATCAAATGTGCAAGATTTTTTATAAATACTATTTACAATATCATTTTGCGAAGTATGTAAATCACTGTGGTAGTCAGCTTCATGTTGCTATGACCAAAACACTTGACCAGAGCAACTTAGAGGAGGAAAAGTTATTTGGGGCTCATGGTTTCAGAAGTTTAGTCCATGATTGTCAGCCAGCAAGGAGAGAGAGAGAGAGACAGAGACAGAGATAGATAGAGATAGATCAAGGTGCCAGGGATAAAATATGAATGCAAAGGCATGTCCTCAGCTATCAATTTCATCCAGCCACACCCCACCAGCCTACAGTTACCACCCAGCACAGTAGTCCTTTCAAATTGTTAATTCATCAGATGGACCAATTCACTATGTTGTAGCTCTCATAATCTAATTATTTCACCTCAGAACATTCCTGTGTTGTTTCACACATAAGGTTTCAGAGAACAACTCATATCCAAACATTATCAATTATCCCAATATAGAATCCAGGATACAAATTGAATGATAATAATAGATTATGTAAAACAAAACTCAAAAAATTTTTATATCCTTATATATACGACAAGATGGAAATGTTGAACATTCCATTCAAATATCTTTTACACAAAAGACATGGATTTTTAGTACTAATTCTTAATATGTGAATGTTAATTAAACATTTTTACTCAAATCTTTTTATTTCCATATCATGTGGTCAAATAACAAATAACTCACCCAGATTGGGAAATACTATTCCAGATTATATGAATGTACTGCATTTTCATTTTTATTTTGGTGATACATCAGCTGGCAAATGAAGACTATGTCTCATTCAGTAATGGCACATTTCACAACTCCTCAGGGTACTGTGCACCCTTGAGTCTTCCTCTATGAAAATCTGCTCCCAAAGTGTACACAAAACCATGTGTGAGTGTGTATTCATAATCTCCAGAACCTGGAAACACCACAATGCCCTTAAGCATGTGAATAGATAAACACACTGGAATATTTTCATGCTGTGGAGTACTACTCAGCAATGAAAAAGAATTTGTATTTAGCAAACAGCAGGGGCATATCTTAAATATATTTTGGCCAATTAAAGCAGTCATACACAAAGAGTTATCTAGCATACAGTTCCATTTATATGACATTCTGAAAAAGCAAAACTACATCTTTTTTTTTTTTTTTTTTTGGTACCAGAGATTGAACTCAAAGGTACTCGACCACTGAGCCACATCCCCAGCCCTATTTTTTTGTGTTTTATTTAAAGACAGGGTCTCACTGAATTGCTTCCACCTCACCATTGCTGAGGCTGGCTTTAAACTTGTGATTCTCCTGTCTCAGCCTCCCAAAGAACTAGAATCACAGGCATGTGCTACCGTGCCTGGTGCAAAACTATATCTTTAGATTATTTCTAAGATTATGAACTTTTAGAGGTCAATTCCTCTGAGAGATATCTGAAGTTTTTCATTTTAGTTAGAGAAAAACTATAATCATTTGATATTTATTAACAATATCAATAATAAAACTGCTTATATTTTCTCTTTTTCTAAGTGTGAGTCCAAGTTCTAGAAGTAAATACATTCCTCTCTATACGTAAGTAAAGTTTCTCTATGTTTTAAAAAACATGAAATTTATGTTTAAATTGCAGTTGCTTTTAGCTCATTTATGTTTGTAATTCACTTTTTAGGACAACTCTGTGTGCTAACAGATTTCTAGTTTTCCTGGCATAGTGCCTGTTCAATGTCAGGATTCTAATTAACAGTTTGTTAAAGATTTTGATTAAGTTAAAACAAAAAGAGCAATATTTTTCCATTTTTCCAAATAGAACATTTTACGAAATCGATATCATGGGTGTTACTAGTCATGTTATCAAAAAGAAAGAGTCATATAATTAATTCATGGGAAAAGAAGAAGAGCTCATTAACACTGAAGTGCAGGAAATGCCACCTCTTATTCTAATGCATTTAAATCTGGCTTTCTATGAATGGCAAAGAAGTACATTACGTGTCATTTGGGGATCTTCTTTTATTTTTTATTTTTTTAATTTGAAGAACAGCCTGAGAATGGAGTAAATTCAAGAACATGGAAGAGGGGTCTAAAACTTTAGTCCTTACCTCTCCTACTCATGACTATCTCTTCTTGCCTATAATAGAATTAGTGTCTCTATCTATGAATTAGGGGCTTGTCACCATTGGGCCAATGTCCAAGCACCTACCCAGGCTCCTATCCTGCAGGAACCTTATTGCCTCTGGCAGATACCAACTTCCGCCATGCCTCAGTCTCCACCCATTGTCCACAGAAGGGGTTGTCATGGGGCTTCTCAAATAGCTACTTCTGAATTCAGAAACAGAGAGCTGTTATTATTTTCCATCAATCTCAAACTTATAATCAAATGGCATGGCATCTATCTTCTGAAGAAAAAATAAAAATCATCATTGGTTGATTTGTTCATTCGTTTTTTCAGGTAATTGTTCCATCATCGTATTTTCATTTTTTACATCCTGAGCATTTGATTGATTTTGGCAAAATAAATTTCCTTTAAGAGTTAGAACCCTGTCCACCTGTTCCTTCTAGTTTTCATATGAAGGCGCATGTCTCTGCTTCTCTTTTCACTTTAACAGTGGTCACGTGCAGACTACAGATGCTGATGATGTGGACAACCCTTTTGGAGACATCAGATCTTTAGCTAAGCCTCGGGGCTCTAGAATTCTTTATACAAACACCAGTCAGTAAGTGCCATTCATAATTATTTCACTTATTTGATTATTAACTTTGGAACAATGATGGACTTTACAAATGAAGGAATAAAAAAATGGCCTACATTAATCAATTTTCCATTACTGTGACAAAATACCTGAAAAAATCAACTTATGAGGAGGAAAGATTTATTTTGTTCATGGATTCAGAGGTTTCCCTCCATGGTCACTTAGACCTGTTGCTCTGGGCCTGTGGCGAGGCAGAACATCATGGTGGGAGCAAGTGGTGGAACAGAGTTGCTCACCTCATGATGGCTGAGAAACAAGGAGAGAGACAAAGGGACCAGGGTCCTGATATCCCTTTCAAGTGCACACCTCAAATAACCTAACTTCCTCCCACCAGGGCCCATTTTATAAAGGTGGCATCACAGGCTGGTGACGAAGCCTTTAACACATGGCCTTTGGATGACATTTAAGAGCCAAACCATAACACATAGCCTAAAAGGGAAGATACTGCTTCCTGAAAGAAATGTAGTTGTCACAAAGGAGATTAGAGTTTTGAACAAGCCATCTCTGTAACTTGGTGTCTTTGCCTGACATCTGTGGCACCAAATGCCACCAAATAAGCTGATTATAGAGGGATTGAAAATGTTTGTAAAGCACCAGAGACATGCTAATTAATAACAGGCAAGTGTAAAAGTTGATAAAACTGGGTTCTTTTTCATAAACAACACACTTGAGTTTTTCAGTGCTAGTAAACTACTTTATAGAACATTGGTCTGAGGATGTTAGTGCAGTCCAGCAATCGCTGAAAGTGCCTTTGCTACCAGAGGCGAGAAGAAATATAATAGAAACTGTGTCATGCATCAGTAAAAGGCTTGAGGAAGGTCCAGATAGCTTCAGACCAAGCTTTGATATTCAGGACTTTTTACCACAATCTTTATGTACATTTAATGAGATACTCTTTGATATCCAAATAACCCCAACATTTGTGGGGTTATTTGAATAAGTCACACTGCCCTGAATGTGCCTAACTTATTTGAACATGATAGCTTTAGCTTTGCAACATGACACACTGTCTGACCACTGTTCACCTTGATGATCAAAGGGCTGACTGGGAGCTCCCTGGTCCTGCCCACCATCTCCAAAGAGAACTGGACCACATAGCAATAGCCAGGGAACGGATCCAAATTGAAATTCAAAGCATGTTCTCTATTGAATATGTATCACTTACACACATTATAAAGTAAAAAAAATAAATCAGATCAATTTTAAATTGAGGATTATCTGTATGTTACAAAATACATATTTATTGTTTATATCTATTATTTGTACACACACACACACATGCTTTACCAGTGAGAATACTGGAGTTCAGAGAAGTTAAATTATGGCCACCCTTAGGTATAGGGTAGAGGCAAAGGAATTGGTTCCAGGACTCCTACAGATAACAAAACTTGAAGATGCTCAAGTCCTTTTTATAAAATGGCTTAATATTTGAACCTGCACACATCCTCCCATATTCTTAAATCACCCCAAGATTACTTATAACATCTAATACAATGTACATGATATGTAAATAGGTGTTATATTTTATTATTTAATGATAATGACAAGAAAAAGCAGCTTATCTATTTTCCAGACAGCACAATTCTTTAAAATATTTTTGATGTATGGTTGATTGAATCCAAGGATACAGAACTTGTGGATACAGAAGATGTATTGTCCTTCTGTAGGATTCACAAGAAAGGTTCAAAATTTAAGTCCTAGTCTCTTTTCATTATACCACAGGCTTGCCAAATACCAGGGACATTCTACTATCAGTTTCTATAATGATTGGCATATCTTGTTGAAGATTCCATGCAAGGCCATAGCATGAATTACAAGAGGTTTTTTTGTGTTTGTTTTTTCCCAGTTCTGGGAATTGAACTCAGGGCCTTGTGCATACTATACAAGTGCTCTACCATTGAACTACATCCCCAGTCCTAGTATTTTATTTTTATTTATTTATTTATTCTACTTAGTTATACATGGCAGAAGAATGCATTTTGATTCATTGTACTCAAGTAGAGCATAACTTTTTATTTCTCTGGTTGTACATGATGTAGTCATACCATATGTGCAATTATACATGAACCTAGGGCAATGATGTCCATCTCATTCCACCAACTATCCTGCCCCCATGTCTCCTCCTCTCTTTTTCCTCCCCTTTGACCAAAGTTCCTCCATTCTTCCCATACCCCCTCCTCCATTATGGATCAGCATCCACTTATCAGGGAGAACATTCGGCCTTTGGTTTTGGGGAATTGGCTTACTTACTTAGCATGATATTCTCCAATTCCATCCATTTACTTGCAAATGCCACACTTTTATTCTCTTTTATTGCTGAGTGATACTCCATTGTATATATATATACCACAGTTTCTTTATCCATTCATCTATTGAGGAGCATCTAAGTGCTTGCACCGTTTAGCAATTGTGAATTGTGCTGCTATGAACATTGAAGTGGCTGAGTTACTGTAGTATGTTGTTTTTAAGTCTTTAGGGTATAGACCAAGGAGTGGGATTGCTGGGTCCAATGGTGATTCCATTCCAAGTTTTCTAAGGAATCTTCATACTGCTTTCCAGATTGGTTGCAACAATTTGCAGTCCCACCAACAATGTATGAGTGTATTTTAAATGTTAATAAATGTTTGTCTC
Organism: Xerus rutilus; assembly: GCA_028644305.1. NCBI lineage: Eukaryota > Metazoa > Chordata > Mammalia > Rodentia > Sciuridae > Xerus > Xerus rutilus. The sequence goes on from CM053407.1 coordinate 95,184,499, forward strand.
TTTAAAACATCAATTGTGCCCATAAGACAGACAAATTAAATTTCACACTAGCTACCTTTCAGACACATTCTGTTTATAAAATGTAACGTGATCTATTATAATTTTGAATTTTTCTGTAATATATTTTATCTAATTCTTCGACTACTACATCAAACTATGAAATACGGCTCAAAACTCTCTTTGGCTTTAAAATATAATTACATAAAATATCTCATCAAAGAATTTGATAATGTCTACCTAACACTGGCTATATAGCCCAGGGACAGAGTGTTTGTTTATCATGTGAAAAGCCCTAGGCTCTCTCCTCAGCACTGCAAAAAATAATAATGATGATAATAATGTGTCTATCTAATAATTTACCAGTAATAACAAAAAAGGAGTTCCTAAAATATTTCAATTACTGTGCCAAGGGCTATGATATATAAAGATAAAAAAAGGCAAAGGATTTGCCCATAAGGAGCTGAACATATTGGAGAATAGATAATCTCTATACACAAATAAAGCAGAATGAAATAAATCTCACAAAAATTAAACTTTAGAATCATACTCTTTTGGGTAATCCAAGAGAGGGTGAATTTTAAATATTAAATGTAAAAATATATCATTTAACCTAAAAATATGGGAGTATGCTATTCTACTTTATTTTTCTGTAAATTTCTTTTCTTTTTTTAGGAAGTAAAATTATAAGTAGATCATGTAAATCAGATGTTAACTGTAGTTCTCCGATTTGGGCACTAGAGGGCGTCCAAGGTTGCAAAGTTTCTTTTGATTAGTTTTCCGTTTTTAACAGAATCTCTTAACCTTTTGACACAAAGAAATGCCTTCTATTTTTATTATGAAATATTTATAGACACAAAAAGATATATGTCATATGTAACTTGTGAATAACACAAAAATTTCTGTGTATTCCCCACATAACTTAATAGATTTTTATTGAAATCTTTTAAACTACCATACACCTCTCCCAGCCTCATCACCCCACTTCCCTTTCCCTACCCGAGAGGTTATCTCTGTTAGACTTTGTGCTTATTCTTGTCTTTCTTTGCTGTATAGTTTTACTACCTGTACATGTATCTTTAAGCAAAATATTATGTTGCTTCTACAATATCTCCTTGAACTATAAAGCAAAATGCAGAACATACGAAATATGAGATTTACATAAAGTCCCAAACCTAGAAGCACATAAACTTACTTTATGTTAAGTAGGAAATGGAGAATCATCCCATGCAAATGCAAATATAACTTTTCCCGAATTTTTTCATCTTACAGTTTGTTGCAGAGAAATATCTTTATGTTATTCTTTAGGATCTTCTTCATGATCAATGATACTTAGTCATGGCTGGTAAGCCATGCTGTGCATAACCTCACCCCTTAGATGGAAGCAATATTTCAGGCAAGGGGTAAGGCCACCTGACTTGACTGAGTGCTTCCATCCTTGAAATCGCTGATTTCCCTACAGGATGAAAGTTTTTCAAATTTGCCTCATTGATTGATTTTCTCTTTTGGTCACTGAATCCTCTGACATGTCCAGTAAAAATATTGTGTTGGTAGGGATGGCACTAACATTTTTAAAGCAGTTTATTTGTATTGTAGAATTGAACCTCATCATTGTAGAAAAAAAGGTACATAAAATAAATGACAATTACAATATAACCAAGCTTACACAAAAACATAACAATTAACATTTTGACATATTTCCATCTGTCGCATGCATTTTTTGTCTTGCTTTTGTATATTTATATTGCTATGATCATAACATTTGTGCCACCTTAACATTGCAACATGATCATAGACACACCCTTTGATGAACTCACCAAAATTTCTATTTGTGCAAATTTACTATAATCAACTAGTTCATTTAGGTTACATATGTAAATTGTTTCCAATTTTGGCTATGATAAATCATTCTCTCAGACACTTTCTACATAAATCTTTTGTGATTATTTACTTAGATTCTTGAAGTAGATTCTGGGATCAAAATATACAAACATTCTTAAGCTTGTTATTGCTAAATCATTTTCTGGAAGAACCATATACATTTATAGTGGAATCACACTTAATACTCAACATTCATGCTCATTTTTAATGTTAGCCTGGAAACTCATCATCTTTTTATCTTCCCAATGTGTTCGTGATAAAAATAATTCAAGTATTTTTGAAGTGTGAAAAGTAAAATACCTCTTCTGTTTACAATCCCAATATTAAATGTTTCGTTTTAAGAATATTTTTAGCTGTAGATGGACACAATATTTTTATTTTATTTATTTATTTTTATGTGGTGCTGAGGATTGAACCCAGTGCTTCACGCATGCTAGGCAAGTGCTGTACCACTGAGCTACAGCTGCAGCCCCAAATGTTTGATTTTTTTTATGCTCCCTCCTTAAGGTACCTACAAATGTCTGCAATATATATTTTCATGTGCATTATATGTGTGTGCATTTTGGAGTGTGTATGTGTGTGTGAAATTGAAATATGCACTGGACACTTTTCACATATTAAAATCATCTTAATTGCTGCATCGGATCCCACTACAAGTCTGTATCAATTTTATATAGGCTAAATTCTGACCACAGAATTTTCCTGTTGTAAAAAATAGAATACAGCAAAATAACCTCTTCATATATCTTTTCACCAAAAAAAAAATGCATGCATTCCTTAAAAATTGAAATTATTTATTGATTGGGTTGTCTGTTTTTTTATGTCGTGATTCTATATCACATACAACCAGAGAAATGAAATGTTATCCTCCATCTGTGTGCAATGAATCAAATTGCACTCTACTATCATGTAAACCTAAATAGAACAAATAAATTAATTAATTTTTAAAAAGTCACCAACAAGAGTTCTAATGTACGTGTGTACATAACCCAAGGCAGATGTCCCATTTTTTAGAAGCTAATGTTTGTGCTAAATGTACTCAGATTATTATTATAATGCAGGTATGTATTACTTGATAAACATTTATTGTTAAAATCAAGAAAGTCAATATTTTATGCTTTTGGAGTTAAGATGAAAAAATATAGACTATTATGCAGATGCACATAAAACAAAGTAGAAAACAAATTCCCACATAATTCTGGATTAAATTCAAAACACTAGAAACTGAAAAATTTTTTGTGTGTTAATCTGCTAAGAGTGAATAAGAATAAACTTTATTTGGGAAGAAGGGGAAATAATGATTTGCTGAAGTGGGATCCAAAATGAATATTCTTTTTTATTAAATTGACTGAAAATAAAAAAATTGGAATTATTGCATGAGTTTTCTCATTAAAATTTAAAAAGTTTTCTAATTTGTTAGACATGTTTATTACTAAAAATTATTTAGAATTAGAAAACTAAATATATTAATACAGTTTCCTGCGCAGTTCCTCTTACTCTTTTTTTTTTCATTACTGGGGATTAAACCTAGGCTTTGGTGCATGCTAAGCCATTGTACTACCACTGAGCTACAACCCCTAACCCTGCAGTTCCTCTTATAATTTGAGTCTATTTTAGGAACTGGTATAATCCAAAATATCCAGTGGGTTCAAGAGGAATTATTAAAACACAGGATAACTAAACAGCTTTTTCATTTCTTCAGTAAGTGTTGTTTACTGGATTTGAATAATGTTCAGGAATTTTTTTTAAATGATGCAAATTCACCCCCATTTTTCATCTGTATATTAAGTGGAAAAGTTGAGGTAAGGACTTTCTTGGTTTTTAAATCTGCCATTTTTCTCTGTATCAAGAGCTATAGTCTGTAAGAGCTCAATGAATCAGGTTTAACAGAAGTCCAGTGCCTTTTAATAATTATTTTGCTTTCCTGTAGTTTCTTTGCTTTGCAATCAGCATTCCTCTGTACAGGCACATAATACCTAAATGATGTGGTACTGGTCTATGCACAGTCAGGATCCAGAAGCATTTTGTTCTTGCCTTTTCCTGAGAAAATGAGAAGATCATCTAAAAGTGCATTTTCTTTTATAATGGACTTTAAATGCTGGAGCTACTTTGGATCATCTCACCTTGTTTTTCCTATGAAGATAGTTTGGCATACACAAAGCCCAGGCTGAGGTGACAGAGACAATTGAAGAAAGCCAGGAGTGAGGAGGCGGGGGCACTGGTCTTCTAATCCCAAATCAGTGTTAGCAGTTACCATTTGCTCATTTTTCCAAACTAGGCAGCTGCCTCCACTGTATTTTCCTCCACTAAATTGTCATTCTTTATCTCAGAACATCACGCCATTTCCTATTCACTGTGCTTTTTCACCCCAATGATTTCTGTAAGGAATCATTTGAAAAGAGAGGAATTGACCAAAATGGATTCCCAGCAAGCCCATGGCAAAAGTCTAAGATGCAAAACGAGAAGCTTCCCTGCCAGTCACTGGGCTATATTGCAGTGTTAAAAAAAGAAACACACCACAACCCAGATTAAAGAATAACTATGAATAGTTCCTTGCCTTAGCCTGACACTTCTGCCTTTTCAGAGTACTTTCACATCTACTCTCATTTGTTTTTCAAAATAATGCGATGAGACCAGAGTTTCAGGAACCAGTTCTATCCCCATTTTGCAGATGAAGAGGCTGAGGCCAGAACAAATGATATAAAGAGTCCCAAGTCACTCATTCCATAAGCAGTAAAGAGAAGTTCAGCAAACAGGCCTTCTAATCCCCAGGGCAAACACTTGCCCTTAACCTACATCAAGCAAGCCTTTTGCCTCTGGCAAGGAACTGGCTACTTAACTAGAACATAAAAAGCCATGCACTATATTATTTCTACATCCCCTCCTACATGGAAGATGTGAAGAGTCTAAGACCACAGGGGGAAAATATATCCACTAGATGATAATAACAATTAAATTGTAACTTCTGAACTATAACTTGAGTCCACAATGTCTCAGGACATTCAGAGAAACGCAGTCTCATGAGCAAAAGTCATCACAATGTGATTCTAGTTTAATTTACATTTCTCATTGATCAATAAGATCAGACAAATCACAACTCACAATAAACCCCCTATCTTTTCTTCTCCAGCTGCACAACTCTCAGAGTTCTCAGTAGCTTCCTCCTTCTTTCAATTCACTGGACCCACTGGACTCTTCCTTTTTCTCCCTTGATCGCCCATCTTTATGACTCTGCTTCTTTCCCTCCACATCTGCAGCTCCTTTTGCATTGATTCTTCCCCACCATGGACTGGGCACTATGCCTGAGCCTTATCTGCATCACATCTACCCCAGATCACCTTCACAGGAGGTGCAGTTACTGTAACCATTGATGGATTATAGATGAAGGTGGCTCCGAAAGCTTCAGAAAGTTTCAGTCAGCTCGTCAAGGCAGCCCTGAAGTTAAATGGGTCTGTCCCATGCATCTGCCTCATACTTTACATCTATGGCCTGCTTGGTTTCTTTTTTAATTTTTTTTAATTGTAGATGGACACAATATTTTATTTATTTGTATATGGTGTTGAGGATGGAACCCAGTGCCTCACACATATGAGGCAAGCACTCTACCACTGAGCCACAACCCCAGCCCCCCCGCTTGGATTCTTTAAGTCTCTAGGTGTGTTTTTTTAAAATGTACTCATCAGGGTTGGGAATGTAACTAAGCAAGACAGCACTTGGCTAGCATGCACAAGATCCTGGGTTCAGTCTCCATGGAGTACTGCAAGAAAAAGGAATTATAATATGTACTCATGAATGTGAAAGCTATCAGGAGCCATGTCTGCTTGATTTCTATCTGGAACTGTGCCTGATAGAGAATAGTTTCAAATAAGAAATTGTCATATATTCTTGAACTTGCATTTACACCCACAGGCTGAATAATACTTTCCTTGACTAGGCTGGGAGAATGCCAAAGTCCTTCCCATATAGTCCAGTTGCATCATTTCTAGAGCCCAGGCATTTTGGGTTGGGGTCCATTTCTTTGACTTGCCAGTTTGGTTGGATCTGAGCTTGTTACTTAGACTTTCTTTGTTTCAGACTTTCATGTAAAAAAAAAAAAAGGCTAAGGACTAATAATAAGACCTATGATACAGGTTTGTAGTGAGAATTAAATAATCAATTTACATAAAACATTTTTAAAAGGGAATCTAGTACACACTCAATGGTTATTAGTTATGTATAATATGTACAAGTTATGTCATGCCTAAATTTTTATCCACTTACTCAATACCTATATTCTATATATAGCATGATTTATCCTATGTTTTCCTTATTTTCTATATAGCTTTTAGTTTTAAAGCATCTGTGCTCCTTTTTTTCTGATTTACTAAACTTTCTTATTTTCTGAAATTATTTAATTTCTCTTTTATTGTGTTTTGTTGAGAGAAACCAAAATATTAGTATTTATTCATTAATGAACAAAATCTAGTTTATGAGGAAATGAGAGTTCAAAAGAAGGAGTTCCAAGGACAAGAAGCTATGGAGCAAAGACAAAAAAGACTTCTTCATGTTTTTTAATAGGATACTACTTCTCTCTGCTGTCCTCAATGGAGAGATGGGGTTCATTCAACATAATAAATTTGGAATCCATTTCACGGTCTATACATTTCAGTTATCTTTCATAACTTTGTTTGCCCCAGCTGAAAAATAGCCTGGCAGTGACGTCCCCAAAGAATACACTTTTCTTGATACTAGGTCAATGTGTTGCAAAAAAAAAACAAAACACAAAAAAGATGGCAAAAATTTCCCCCTGTGATGTCCCTGCATGCAAGGGTGAAGTGGAATAAATTTAGTAGCCACGTGGGTGAGAACTTTCATTTTCAAATATTTAGCAGTTTATTATGCAACTGCATTCATTCTTCAATGTAAGCAGCTAATTAGTCTACTATTTGATGGCACATTGTTAGATATGATGTCATATCATATGATAGCATTTATGTAATGTAATGTATGCTATCGTTTAGCATCAATAACTTGTATGCCACTCAGGCACATGCAACTCTACGTTTTATGTCAAGCCCTTCACACTATTGACAAATTGTGTCCATCTCTCTGACTTCTTGTCTGCTCTGCTAGAAGGCTCTGATGTTAGAGGCATTTTAATATTGCAGGTGTTTCAGAGAGAGTGGAAAAAACCTGTCACACAGATGGAGGGGATTTCCTTTGTAACATGCATGGAAGCTTTAATAAATGTTTGGGGGAAGAGGCACACACATGAGTAATTTTCCCTCATTTTGGTTACCTCTCTAACTTACAGCTACATTTCTTCGAGAAAATTCCAAGAAATCCTAAAGGGTATTTCCTATAATTTGGCAGTTTTCATTCACTCAACCTTACAACTCTGCTCTAAAACAGGTTCCTGAACTCCCCAATCTGAAATCATTGGGGAGTTATTAAAATTCCCAATGCCCAGGCCATTCCCTTACTAATTTATTCAGAATGTTTGAGTTGGGAGACAGTCACTGCTATCTTTTAAAGGTGCCCATGAGATTACAGTAGGTAGCACCATTTGGAAACCTGTATTGTCTTTGCATCTTTGCAGTTGAGTGTAATGGATAACTTGCATTCTCTGCATACTGGGTGCCTATTTTGTGAACGCTTTATTTCTATAAAGTCTTTTATTTCAACCTCAGTTAGTTGAGTACCTACTAAACATTTGGGATGTGTGAACTGTTTTCATATTGTTTTAATTCCCTTAGTGCACATAGGGCCCCTAAGAAGGTAGTGTTGATGTTTCTGTGCTGCAGTTGACTGACCTTAGGCTCAGACACCTTTCTTTACTGGAGTAACATTAGGTTTTAATGGGAAGCCTACCTATCAATATGGGGCCTCCCCGGTGCTTTACCTGTTGCACTTTCTAAGGCTCACAAAATCTATTAGCTTATACCATTTATCCTGGTGTTGCCCTTGATGTGATTTCCCTTCACTTTGTTAGTGTCAAGGTATCCCTGATTTCATTGGCTGCAAGACAATAAGCCATCACCAAAACAATCATAGAATTACACACCTGGAAGAGAAATATGAAATTTATTAGTACAATTCCATGCCTGTTGAATAATAAATTATTTTCCCCTAACATTCTAAATGACTAAATTCATTTCCCTAAATAGCAAATGTAAGAAGAACACTGAGAAATTGTAGTATGAATCACAACATTTTTTTCCACTGTATTCTCACTGAGGTCCTTTAGGTTGGTATTATAACCCCATGTGATAGCTGAGGCAATAAGCCTTCAAGGAATTTCACCCAAAGTCAGGATCCAAAAGCTGATGAGGGGAGTCCTGTATCTTCAACTTCCTCCTAATCCTGAGCACACACATTTCACTAACAACTCTTTTGTCTGCCTCATCACCTGATGTGTGTTAGTCAGCTCTTCATCACTGTGACAAAATACTTGTAATAATCAACTTATAAGGAAGCAAGGTTTAGTTTAGTTCACAGTTTCAGAGGTTTCAGTCCATAGTTGCTTTGGGCCTATAGTGGCATGGTATATTATAATAAGGATCACAGGACATTTATTCACATCATGATGGCCAGAAAACAGAAAGAGAAGGACAGATCATGATCCCAATATACCCTTTAAGGGCATGCCCCAAATAATCTAACTTCCTCCTTTGAGGCTCTACCTCCTAAAGGTTCCACTACCTCCCCATTAGTGCCACAGGCTGGTGACCAATCCCTTTAGCACATGGAACTTTAGCACATGATTTGATATTCAAATCACTCAAGGAGCAACCTTCCTTAAGTTCTATTTTTGAAAATTACTCCAAAGACAAATGATTCCTGGAGAAAGTTTTATTTGGCCTATTGGATGTGTGGAAAGGACATCAACATAAGTGAGACATCCACAAAGGAACCACTCCTCCACTTTCAGCAGAAGTTTGGTTGTTGCTACTGCATTTCATTTTTGTCTGGATGTCAGTTTTGAATAAGGAACCCACCTCAGGGAAGTCATACTCTCAAAGACTCAGGCAAAGGAAATACAAACCACTGAGTTGAGCAGAAGCTGCAAACCCAAGGCACATTCTTGATGGTGGCCTTTCTGTTTCTCTCTGTGAAGCCAGCACAGTGAACAGAGGCACTGATAGAATTCCATAAACATGGACCTCTTGGTCTGCAAATAGTGTGCCTATTCTCCTTGATATAAAACATAAATTGTATTTTCTGTTGCTCTTTTTTTTAGTTATAGAAGGACATAATACCTTTATTTAATTAATTTATTTTTTTGTGGTGCTGAGGATCAAACCCAGTGCTTCACAAGTGCTAGACAAGTGCTCTGCCACTGAGCCACAACCCAGCCCTTTGTTGCTCTTTTAATTAAGATAACATCATAAGCAGCACTTACAGCTAGTCTTACTCAAGGCCTCATCCGGTAATTCTGCTTTTCCCATCTCCTGGGAAAGAATCTGTGTAAACCATTTTGAATATAAACATGGCAAGCATATTAGTTATCTTCTTATTTCTCTGAACTACTAATTTAAATTGTTCTTTTGGAAGCTTGTTTGCCTTTTCTAGACTTTATTTGTATACACATTACAGAATCTTTCTCTGTGTCCATGTGTTTTCCTTTTTTCTTCCTTTTTCTTACTCTCTTCTTTCCTGGTAGGGAGAAGGATAGGAAAACAGAAGAGTAGGTGAAATTAAAATTAAAAAGCCAATGTGGACTAATGTTCTGGTTTATGTTTCTTTTCAATGTGCACTTTTAGGAAGTCATCTGAAATCAATGGTATAAGGCTTAGAGCTAATAAGAAAGATATTTGTTAAACAATAATATAGCTGTAAATGTGTGTGCTTATTAATATAAAAGTTGCATTACATAGTGATGTGTGGAATGTAGGTCTATAGTTTTGTCAAGAACAGTGTCTTCCTTCATTTTGAAATTGAGCTCAGCGGTGAGTCATGTATGTAAAAGATATGCAAATTTAAAAAAATAGCAAAACATGCACTTGAAATAAGTTTTTTTCAAACTCAGAGTAGAGATGTTATCTAAATATCTATGTGCCTAAGTCTTCAGTCTTCTCTGGACAGCCAATGTTCCAGATCTTGTACAAGGAAAAAAAAAGAAAAAGACTATATCCTTTATATGTTTGTATTTGGGTTCTAGTTACCATGACTATTTTACAAATCATTATTTTAATTTTCTTTCACTCCCCCTCCTTTTAACTCTTCACTTTAGTGCTGTAAATATTCCGGGATATACTGGCAAGGTTCATTTCACAGCCACCCACCCAGCAAATTCTAATATTCCATCAACAACCCCATCACCAGATTCAGAAATGCACCGGTAAGTGTGAATCCTATTACTCAATTTGCCCAGATGCATTAGAAGGAGAAATCCTAATTATGGTTATTCCATTAAAGAACAATTAAACACTAAAAGTAAATTTACATTGTTTTAAAAAATGAGCCATCAAATTCAAAAAGGAGAGGAGTTAATTTTCTTACAAAGAGGAAGTTTATCAGGCCTTCTGCATGTTTTCTTTTTGAATTTTACTCAAAATTACATTGAAAAGCAACTGCAGATTAATGTTCATTTTGTGTTGCTAAAATGAACATCTTAAGAACTTAAGGCACATCCAGGGGACAGGGGACAGTGCCTTTTCCTCTTGAACTCACAGTTTTACACACACATCATTCTTTTCCAATCATCACAAGATACATGCTACCTGGATGCATGGAACATACATGAGATACATACTTCTTGTGAATAACCATCTTCTTTAAAAAAAAAAGACAAAGTTCTGTTGAAAATCACATATATTTTCAAGCCTCATTTTTGCAAATTGAAAACGGGACAATCAGCAGAAGGTAATGGCTGATTATTTTGTTGGAAGCTACTGGTGAGAAGCAGCACATTATTTCTCATTATAACTCAAATTTGAAAGCATTTGATGGAAGTCCTAGCCTTGCAAAAAAGATGACACAGTTCTGAAAATGCAAATGCTCTGAACCCAGAGGCTGGCCCAGTGCAAACGAATAAGCTATGGTGGTAGGACAGTCAGAGAGGACGGGAAGAATGTAGGAACATTCTCCCTTAAACAGGTAAGATTTCTCCTAGATAATTCATTTATCACACATTTATTGAACACCCATTCTAGGTCAGGCATTGTTTAAGGCACTGAAAATACAGGTAAAACAAAAGATTCTATTCCTCAGAAGCTTATGTTTGGGGGTGAAAGGAAGTAAAGAAGCACACAAGTAACTGAAGAAATAAAATAATTTTGGATAATGACATGTGCTGTGAAGAAGACAGGCTAAAGTCATCGAATGCCTGGGAAGGGCTTGTTGAGCTTAGCAACTGGGGAGCATTTACTGAAGAGGTGACCTTCAAGAGGAGCTCCTGACTCAAAGAACTTGGATATTCTAAAAAGTAGCAGCTGGAATGGAAGCATCTGTCACAAACAACTTCTTGGGCCATGGTTCCCAGTTTATCTAACTGTTCATTCTTATACATTTGTCCGTTTTTGGTTGATTCATAGTTCTTTGATTAAGTCAACAAATGTTTATTGTGTTCCAGTAAATCCACAGGAACTAAATCTGTTCGTAAGTAGCTCAGGATTTCCTGGTGGACAAGAAACTAACGACTATAGCAGAGAATGATGACCAACATCAAATACTATAATCACTTGATGACTGAGTGCTTCCTAGAACCAGACACTGCCCTCTGGGTGTGGTGGGCACTAACTCCTTTCACCATCTAGGCATTCTGTGAGGAAGGGGCTGTTGCTATTCCCATTTCATAGATAAGGAAACTGAGGCACACACAAGCCACAAAGGAGACTAGGGGCACTGAAGAAGACCTTAGAGAGGAGGTGGATCATGACTGACTCTTGAAGGATTATGATTCAGTCTTACAAATATTTAGGGTAGGGGCTACAAGTGGGCAGAGCTTGGCATGTTTCAGGGAACCCACAACAAGCAGCAGTGCAGGAGGCAGGAAAGGAATCAGAGGAGGATTGCCCTCTCTGTGTACTACTGTATATGGATGGTCCTGTACATCCCATGGAACCTTATGTATGTGGACCACATTAAGGACAAGGATTAAAGGAAAGGAAAGGTACCTGCCTGCAGAGGACTTCCTCAATACATCTGAAGTTTTGATTGACAGTTATGTAGAATTTCTAGCCATCCGATGCACAACATTTTAAAAAGTAGGTCATTGACTTTTTAGGCAAATATTGTGCATTCAACTTCCTTTCGATATATTGTCCATTCTCCATAACTACATGTATAATTTCTTAAAATAATTTTATTATATATCTAAGTATCATTTTTAGGATACATATAATAAAATGGTTACATAGTGCAACAAATTAATATATCCATTATCTCACATAGTTACCAATTCTTTTCTTTCCCCATGGAAGAGGAGCTAAAATCTACTCATGCAGCAAACGTTCAACATCCTTAGCAATCAGGGAGATGCAAATCAAAGCTACATTGAGATTTCTTCGCACTTCAGTTAGAATGACAATCATCAAGAATACAAATAATAACACTAGTGAGGAGATGGGAGGAAAGTACACTCCTATATTGTTGATGGAACTGCAAATTAATACAATCACTTTGGAAAGCAGTATGAAGATTCCACCAAAAACTAGGAATGGAACCAGCTATAACCCAGCTATCCCATTCCTTAGTATTTATCCTAAAGAACTAAAACCAGCATACTATAGTGATACAAACAAATCAATGTTTATAGCAGCACAAATCACAAGATATGGACCATCCCAGGTGTCTGTCAAGAGATGAATGGATAAAGAAAATGTGGTATAAATACACAATGGAGTTTTACTCAGCCATAAAAAATAATGAAAATATGCCATTTGCTCATTGATGAATGGAACTAAAGAACATTATGCTAAGTGAAATAAGCCAGACTCAGAATTTCAAGGACCAAATGTTTTCTCTTTCATTTGGAAGCTAGACCAAAATAAGGGGGAAAAGGTGTATGTGTGTGGCAGGAAGGATTCCATGAAAATAAAAAGGAGATCAGTGGAGTAGAGGAAGGAGATTGAGGGGAAGGAAGTAGGATCAGGAAAAGGAAGGAATAATGGAATGAAATTGACCAAATATTGCTTTGTACACATATGAATATACCACACTGAATTTCCCCTTTATGTGTATCTCTAAAGTACTAATTTAAAAAAATTAAATACAAGGAAGACCAGTGGAGTAGATGAAGGGTACCAGGTGGAGGGAGGTGGGGAGGAAAAGAGGAAGTACTGGGGACTGAAGCAGAGTAAATTATATCCCATGCCTGTATGATTATGTCAAAATGAACCCCAATGTTATGTATAACTATGATGCACTAACGAAAATTTTTAAAATAATTATGTAAAAGAGTTCTTAATACAGTACACTATTTTTAATACTACTGTCCTCATGTTGTAACTTAGATCTCTAGACTTGTTCATCCTACATGTCTGCTACCTTTTATCCTTTGACCTATGGCTCCCCATTTCCTCCCCCACAGCCCACCCTTCATATCCACTACTTTGTTCTCTTTCTATATTTGACTTTGACTTTTAGAAAATATTTGACATATAAGTGAGACAGTCTTTCCATGTCCAACTTATGTCACTTAGCGTAATGTCCTTTAGGTTCACCCATGTTGTAGCAAATGTCAGGATCTCCTACCTTTTTAAGTCTCAATAGTATTCTATTAGTATTAATATTCTCAATAGTATTCTATATCTATGTCTGTCTGTATATCTTACTTTTTGTGCATGTGTGTGTGTCAGGAGTTGAACCCAGGGGCCCTTAACTACTGAGCCACATCCCAGCCATTTATATATTTATTTATTTATTTATTTATTTATTTATTTATTTATTTATTTTAAGACAGGGTCTCACTAGTTGCTTAGGGCCTCATGAAGTTGCTGAGGCTGGCTTTGAATTTGCAATCCTCCTGCCTCAGCTACCTGAATTTCTGGGATTAGAGGAGTGTGCTACTATGCCCGGCTATCTTACATTTTCTTTATTCATCAATGGATACCTAAATATATTTCATATGTTGGCTAGAATGAATAATGCTGCCATGAACTTGGGGTGGAACTGTCTTTAGGAGGTAGTGATTTCATCTCTTTTGGATATATACTGTACCCCAAAAAGGAATTGCTGGATCATATGGTAGTTCTATTTCTAATTTTTTGAAGAACCTCCATACTAATTTTCATCATGGCTTCACCAATGTATACTCTCACCACCAAAATGCAAGGCTTCCTTTTTCTCCCCATACTCACAAACACTTGTTATCTTTTGTCTTTATAATAATAGCTTTCCTATTTATCTTGTGAGGAAATAAATTTTCTATTTATGATTGTGAGGTGATATCTCATGGTTTTGATTTTTGTTTCTGTGGTGATTAGTGATATTGAGGATTTTTTAATTTATCTATTGGCTATTGTTATATCTTCTTTGCCCATATTTTAACTGGACTATGTGTGTTTTTTGTTTGTTTGGTTTTTTTTTTTTTTGCTATTGATTCATGAATTTAAAAATTTTGGCTATTAACTCCTTATTAGATATATAGTGCAAAAATATGTTTTGCCTATCCACAGGTAGCCTTTTTATTTTGTTGATTGTTTCATTTGCTCTGCTTTTCAGTTTATTGTAGTTAGTTGTTTTTAATTTTATAAACTGAGTTTTTGGTGTAATATCTAAATAATCATAGCTATGGTCAATATCCAAATACATTTTGAAATGTTAAAAAACCATTTTCAAAGGCAGAGTGGTAGACATTTAGACAATATGTTTTACTACATGTGAGGACGTAAAGAAACAATGTAAAAATTAAATATATTTTTATATCTATCACTTAGGTTTGTCCTTCACAAACAGCTCAGATAAAACCCTGTGGCTGGATGGTTCACCATTGAGGGAGCCAACTCCAAATTGTTCATCCAAGCAAGTGCAGGCATTTATAATCCTTCATGTTTTCCTATATAATCTATCTTCTCACCTCAAATATCTGAGATCCCATCCCAACATCCCATTGCTCTAACACATCTCCATAACCACATAAGTCAACTATCAATGTTTGGGAAACAATGTCTTTTTATCTTTAACATAAATATCTACTTTTTAAGTAGAAAACTATTCCATACTGTTATAATTAGAGAGAAGAACTTGAGTTTTTCATGGGGATGCTCTTATCTAGATTCAGGTTCATGAATGCTCCCTGGTAGAGGTTCCCATACTTCCCCCATCCACACATACTGCACACATGGCTGTCATCTATTCCCCTGGAGTGGGGGACCCAGAACCCTCTGAAGTGGCTTCTCTAGTGTTCTCATTCTGAGAGGCCAGATAAGATTCTGGAGAAAATGACATCAGCAAGTGTCACCCCTGACAAGGTGATGGCTCATATTAGGTCCACACTACTCCAATATACAACTTCCACATTCACCCTTCACAATAATTCCTTTGGGGCATAGCAAAGTACAATGGGGAGGGGATAAGGAGAGTTTAAATTTAAAATATCCCTATATGGACCTGCCATCTGCATTTAGGTTTGCTCTTGTGATTAGAAAATTGGTCTCTTGAGGCTATTCACCAAAAAGGGTCTCCTCTGAGTTTTTGTAACACTATAATTTTTTAAAAAATTCCAGAGAAATTGTGAGTCCAGGTGTCTCTCTGCAGAGTATCATGGGAACATAGTGAGGTAACTTCCTCCTGCTTGTCACCTTGAGCTGACACATTTTTTCCTGTTATTTCTACATATGGGCATCCCCTGGGAATTCCTGAATTTAATTCTGCTATACCCTTACTGTTCCTCTGTAATCTGGTATTCTCTTAAGAGACTAGACTAATCCCTGTGGTGCTATCTTCAAACTTTTCAGTCTATATAAGCTTCTAGTCCCTTCCCCATACCCCTGTTAAGAGACCTGGGCCATCCAATGTGACTCCTCATTTCCCATGCCATTCATCTGAATCTCTGTTTCCATCACTACTTTCCCCCTTCCCTCCCAGGAATACAAGCTCTGACATCTCTAAAGACTCAAACTTCCCTCTGAACTCTTGATTCTGTTTATCCCTGCCTCCTCCCACTTGCCCCTTGATGGCTGGCTTCTCCCACTAAACATTTACTTATGAAAATACCCAGTTGAGTCTTCCCACTGTGCCCCTCTGAGCTCCTCTCTTTCCTTTCATTTTGAAACTTCTTTAAGTGTAAAGGTGTTTAATATGAAGAATGTAATCTGCTTATAATTTTGTGCAAAGGTAGAAAAATTATGATTGTAACAATTTTTTTCTATTTGCCTCAACAAATGTTTTCAGTGAACAGTGTGTACAGCTTCTGAAAATTTGCTTTTTTTCTGTTATGTTTGATAACATGTATTAAAATGCAACTTTTGAGAAAAAAAATAGTACTCAGCAATGGGAATAGTAATGATGATTGATCGAATGGGTCATTACTACCCCTGGTGCATGTATGAAGACACAAATAGTGTGACTCTTTATGATTTGCAACCAGAGGAATGGAAAAACTGAGCTCTGTTTATGTACTATGACTTGAAATGCATTTAAATAAAAAATAAATAAATAAATAAAAACAAAAAAGAAATGAACAACTGAAAAAAAAAAAAAAAAAAGAAGCAAACAGTCATTCCCCCACTGCCTGCTTCTACTTCCTCCCAGTTCCTTCCCCTTCCCCTCTGCTCATTTGGATGCCAACACCACCAGAGTCCAAGTGCCCTGTCTGCCAGATCATGGACTGATGGGGACAGGAGAAGGACTGTTGACACCTCTTAATGCAGAGGACATAGACAGTGCCTTCGTCGTGGATCTCTGTCATTAAGACTACAGTGGTGGCTTGGAGTTTTGAAATTGCTTAGGCTTTGAATATCAATATCAATGAGGTATACACTCAAGTGCCTTAGGATTTATACTGGGATGAGAGAGAATAGACACAAAAGAGATCTGTAATCTGGTATTCTCTTAAGAGACTAGACTAATCCCTGTGGGAGATTTGAAGTGAAGAGATGAGGATGTAATAGAGGTGGGTAAGAAGGCATGTTGTGGATCTCCATATTCATAGGTAAGAGAATAGGGACCCAAGAGCTTCCCCCAACTCTTATTTCCATCACTGTCATAGTTTATTTGTGTGTTCCCTCATACCAGAGTGGACCTCGCACAGATGCTGGAATTCTCACTTCAGAAGCCACAATAATAATAAAAAAGCAATATATACATACATACACACACACACATATATATATGAATGTATGTGTAAATATGTATATATTCATCTACACACCTTTATATATGAATATGTGTCTGATTTTAGCGAGTGCATTACAACTATATCAGTAGGACTCATTGTGGTGTATTCTTACATGGCATACATACATACACACACACACACACAAATACACACAAACTTTAAACATTATGGTAATCACAGCATAAAAACAAAGCCACTTTGGACAGAGTGGCACATAGCGGAAGCCAATATCCCACACCTGCTCTGTAAGTTGCTGCTGCACATGAGTGTCACACTCTGCACATGTGATTGAAAGAGCAACACATTTGCAGAAGAATCCCTACAGGATGTGGGCTTGTGTACTTGTTCACAATATTTAGTAGGATGCATGCCAGTGCTGGGACTGCCACCTCTGGTACAAGAGGGAGTTCAGGAATGCTGTGACCCAAAGATAAAGCATCACGTGCATCTCAACCACATTCACAGTTATTTGCTTTCTTTTCATTCTCACAACAAATTTGGTAAGGCTAATTCATTCTTACTGTGTAGACCAGTAAACTAAGACACAAAGAGGAATGAGCAGATGGTTTTGTGAGATGACAACCTCAACCCACTGGCAGAAGGAGGAAGATGCACACTCTTCACCCTGCTCCTCAGCTTAGTGTCTACTGGGTCTCTCATTGTCACCCGCCAGCCCTCCCCAAGGCCCAGCCCTCTCCCACCCCTCACTTTGCCATCTCCATGAGCTGCCTCATGCTTCGTGATGTGGACTCCATAAGAATGCCCTTTCATGGAGGTGCACATACCTCAGTGCCCTGGCTCACCCCATAGAGGCTTTCTGCAGTAGCTGCTGTGTCATTGGCTGCATCTTGATAGATTCACCCCTCACACACACACACACTTTGAAACACCTACAGTAATTCTTGGCATGGAGACTTTCATTAAATGAAACTGAATCAAACAGGATTAATTATACACAGTCTCCCTTTCTGCAATCCTCCCCACACTGCCACCCCATTTATGTGTACAACTAGATGGGGAAAATATAAGGTTATATGTTTTTGTGTTGATTTTATATGTTATTTTTTTCTTTTTCTTCCTTTATTCTGTCCTAGCGTCTTACGGCAAGAAATGAAAGTTGACCACTTCCGTCACCAGTCACCATTTTCACGAATGGTTACGACCGTGAGACCTTACAACCCCTTCAACAAGATAGAGAAAAAAATGATAGATTTCTGAAAGAAGCCACACCTGAGGAGAGATTTCTAAGCTACCCATCCTGGGAAGACATTGTGCACAACATGCTGGGAAAATATAAGAGCCAGTCATGGTCTGAGTGCGTGTGAATTGGGGTAAAAAGGGCAGTGCAATCCTACCCACCTCAGGCATTCTCCTCACCTGTGTTGTGGCTTTTCAGCTGGCCTGGCACATATCAATCCACAGTGGTAACTGAGACCCTGAAAACCACTCCAACCAGGTCTTACTGTGGTAGACTCCTCTTCATGGTTGAAATACTGGGTCTCTCTAGAGGTTTCCTTCCCATCCTGGTCATGTCACACAACCAGCAGGGTTATAACTGCACAGCCTAGATCATACATTTGAGGATCAGAGATAATTTTGTCAAAAACCTACATATTGTCAATGGGAAAGTTGGATGATGGAGAGAGACAGCCACATTCTTCCTGTCACACAGGGACACCACCACATGGAGACAACATCTATAGATAATGATAATAAGCAAAACCCACTCTTGGTTTACTCCAATGTTTCTCAAATAGACACATCATCCCAGATTCCATGAGGGTCCTTAGGCAGAAAAGATCACTTGTGCTGAGCTTCAGGTTGGAGTGGCCTCAATCAAAGAGAACATCAGTATAGAATCACTCCAGTTGTGTGTGCAGGCTGTGAGGGTTCTTTTGGCCCTCCAGCATATTTATGTGTGTGTGTACATATCTGTAAAACCTGTTAGAGTTCACAAAGTACTTTCATAAACCTTAGCTCATTGATCTTGCAACCCTGTCACAAATTATTATAGTAGGCATTTTGCATATATGTTGCTATTTTTAAAGTTTTTATTGTTGTATTATAGTTACACATAATAGATTTATTAGGTCATATTTGTACATGCACAAAACAATTTCATCAATCCCATTTGATATTTTAAGAATAAATGTAATGAGCCTAGGAGAAGTATTTATCTGGAACTCAGGTTTCCTGAGTTTGGATATCTTAGCAGCTCCCCTTCATTTCTGTGCGAATTGGAAAAGCTCCACTGAAGTATTAAAACCAACAAACAAAACAAAACAAAAAGAAACAGAAAGCTCCCTTGCATTTCTAGGGTTTTCCGAAGTGTGTCTCAGGGCTTCCGCCTGACATCTCTTTCTTACCCTAAAATTCAGAACAAGATAGTTGCCCCACAGAACTCCAAGTAACTGTACAAATTCTATAAGGTGTAGCTTGGCCTTTCTTTTCCCACTGAAAGGGGAAATTGGCTATTTTTCCTGTGGAGTCAATTATTGCCTCAGTGGACAACTAAATAGACTTTGAAGTTCACTCTAACCAGGACAAACAGGAAGATCAGCAGTCATCCATCCTGAGGACCTGACTCACCTTCGAGAAAAAGGAATGACTTCATCTGAACCCAATTTTGTATTCTAATTATTTTCAGAAAAAGCAAGTCTATGAAAAAAAATCAGACCAAAAAAATAATCTTCAACTCTGGAAGATTCTTAGCAAAACACAAATGGGGCAGTATTAGCCCTGTTCCATCTGTAGATTAATGGGGATATCTGAGACTACATTTTTTGGTAAACATCCCTGGCAAGCCACTTCATCAGAGGTGTTGCTGCTCAACATCTGAGGTACCTGTTCATCATTCTGGGTGTTTCTATGTTAGGCAGCACTGACACCCACCTCAACATTTTTCAAGCTAAGATCATTTATCCATGTCCACAGTGCAAGTATCTGGACACCCATCAGGGCCCTTGAGCGCCTCCAAAGCTGCTTCTAGAAGGATGTTGGCTTTATCTGTATTCTTGGACCTCATCCAGTAGAAGAGAGATGGTGACTTTCTTTGTGCTCCATAACTCATTCAGATTTCTCACCTGTGAAGATAAAATGCAAATCATGTTCACCACAGACTTTGAATTGAGACCAGACACAACAAAAGATAACAGAAATGCCAGTACTCTGGTCCTTACCCGTCAGTGTGAGTGGTAGTATTTGGGCTTCTGCGGTCAGAAGCTGGAAGTTATAAAAATCAAGGAAGATAGTTACTGGGATATGTATCTGCTCTTCAAATTCTGAAGGGTTATTTCTGAGCATCAGGAGCCAGCACATGAACTTCTTATTAGGTTAGCAATTTGTCCCTCACTCCCTCTCCCCCAAGCCCAGTCTCCCCTACAATGTCTCAGCTTTTATTTATCCCCAGGGATTACACAAATACAGGGAAACTATGAATTTTTAAAATAAAAGTTTAAGATGTTAGAAGTTCTAGTTTAAATGAAAGAAAAAATTCACACTGATAATTCTAGCCAATTAGGATGCTA
The DNA here is from genome assembly GCA_028644305.1 of Xerus rutilus. NCBI lineage: Eukaryota > Metazoa > Chordata > Mammalia > Rodentia > Sciuridae > Xerus > Xerus rutilus. The sequence continues at coordinate 95,205,166 of CM053407.1, forward strand.
TGATGTGACACAAAAATACTACAAAAGTATAGTAATATGAAAAACATGACCCTTATGGTAGAGCAGAATAGAAAATTAGAAATGAACAGATGAATTCATTTTGAACCCATAAGTAGAGAATAGATTTTTTTCAATAGAAGCTTTTGAGGCAACTACTCAGAAATAAAAAAGTAAAGTAGATTCATTAAACTATTCATGGAATACAGATTTAAATAGACAATGTAGAGTCTTAGATTACCTGGAAATTCAGGGGAATTCATTTAAAATGTTGGGTGGAGATATGTGTATGGAAAATTTTGTTTGAAAAGAACACTGAAGCAAAAAACCATGAAGGGGAAAAAAAGACTTTTAATATAGAAGATGACACCAAAAATTTTAAGATGAATCTATTGGAAAAATACATCAAAGGATTCATATTTTGTTAATAAAAGCAGGCTATGATTTTTTAAAAAATGTTAGACTAAGAATCAAGGCAAAAATATTAACAAAAAATTCAAAAACTAAGAAATATGAGTGGCCAATAAATAAAATATTTATGCCTCAGTAGTATTAGAGATGTGACTGTATATGTCACATTTCACCCATGAATTGATGCTGGAGGGAAGAGGTATTATCCTGTACTGCTGTTCAGAGTTTTACATTGGTAACACCTTTCTAGGACATTTGCAAAATATTTCAAACACCTTTTCAAGTGGCATACATTTCAACTTAGTAATTTCACTTTTAGGATTTTGTCAAGCAAGTAATTATACAATTGAGCAAATACATTTTGCATAAAAATGTTAAACATGAAGGAGTTTATTTAATTAAGAGAAAACAGGAGCAACTTAATGCCCATAAAGAAGAAATTTGATAAACTGTTGTACAATATAGTCTTCTCTCCATACCCATGGGTCCCACATCCCTAAATTCAAACAACTGCAGATTGAAAATCTTTTTTTTAATTGTATCTGTTCTGAAAAAATAGACTCTTGTTGTTTCTTAAGCAATACGTATAATAGCGATACACATAGTATTTACATTATGTTGGGTATTATAAATAATCTAGAGATCATTTAATGTATAAGAGAGGATTGCAAAGGTTATATGCAAATACTACAGTATTTTACATAAGAGACTTAAGCATCCACAGAGTTTGGTATGGAAAGAGAGTGGTTCTGGACTCAGTAACCCATGGATACAGAGAAATAACTATATGTTGAAATGCAACAGAAACATCATAAAGCTCAGTATTTATTATTATGGAAAAAGATGTACATGTAACGTTGCAAAAGCAGATTTTACAACAGCATGTATTTAATTATCCTATTTAAATTTAGTTTGCACATATATACAGAATAATACAGGGAGATGTTTAAAGAGGGACCAATAGTTATTAGTTCTGGAATAATAATTGATTGCATTTTATGCTGTTACGCAGTAAGCATGTATTTCTTTAAAATTGGAACATATATAAAGTGATTTAAAAAACACATCTCTAAAACTCTTCAAACTCCCTAATATAACAAACTATTACAAATTCCTTTTAAGGATTTCTTAAAAGGAAAACATTTATCCTTCATGAAGAAATAGTTCTGAGTTTGATAATCTTACTACTCACCTGAATCATTTCTAAAGTTTGAGGTTTATAGTATATAGATGAGTAAAAATTATAAAGAGTAAAGTGCTTCTATTTTCCCCTGCCTGCCAGGAAGCTCAAAGCTGATTAAATAGTATATTAATTAACTTAGAGACTCACAAATGTAAGCAAGCCATGGTTTCATATTCAAAACTGCTGTTTTAAGACTTTTGAGTCATTTTGGTGCACACTACAGATTCTGGTGGTTTGTGGACATGCTCCCCCTTCCCATCCCTGCTTCCTACATAGTTTTAGATTTGTCTATTCCTGCTTTAAGATCCTTACAGTATCAGGAGATACTTAGAAGCCTGAGAAAATTGATAACATACAGATTACATTAAAATGAGTGTTTCATGCCCACTATGGAGTAGAAGCTGGACGAGAAAATCAGATTCCTCCCTTAAAAACTGTTCAAATTGCCTTTGCAGTCAGAAATGGAAATTTCCCAGTGGTAGGAACAACTTTACAACTCAGAATTATTTTATAATTAGAATATTCTAAAATAGATTCATTTTCTCCATTTAGCCCAGGGAGAACTGGATTATTTTTTTTTTCCTATGGGGAGTACGGAGTTGGAATCTACAACCATAAACTGGTAAACATAAAAGACAAAGAAGGAAAGTGCAAAATTTAAGAGTTGTAATTAAATAATGACAATGTTTCTCTGAAAGATACCTTTTCAGAATTGATATTTTTAAATACCTCCTTTAAAAGTGGTTACTTGATCATCACCAATCTTTATCATTTATGTTATCACCTTGGGTTTCAGAATCAGGCTGAACCAGGTCAGAGGCCCAACCCAAGCTCTCCAGTTGATCTGCCTTTTTTTTTTTAGTACTGAGGATTAAACTCAGGGGCACTTGATCACTGAGTCACATCCCTAGGCGTCTCACAGAGTTGCTTAGCACCTTATCATTGCTGAGGCTGGCTTTGAACTTGTGATCCTCCTGCCTCAGTCTCCCCAGCTGCTAGGATTACAGCTGTACACCACTGTCCCTGACCTTTCCTGGAAATCTTAATGGACTTGACTTACTTGGACCCACAACTTCTTGAAAGTGAAATAACAGTTACCTAATAAAACATATACATAATGATATGATTTCACATATAAACATAATTTATAATGGTAGCCAGAGAATCTTAGTCCCTGAGATAACACAGGAAGAGTGGAATATTCTTTTCAGATGCATGTTCATTCATTCAACAGACCCTCTGGACACAATGATGCAAGATGTGACCTGTGGGGTCCACATACAATAGTCAAGTCAGCAAGCAAATAGGAGTGGCAAAGAGTCATTAAACAATACGTGTGCTCAGGAGGCCTCAAAGAACATCAATGTGCCATAATTTCTCAACTCAGACAAGTACAAAATTAAATCTTGAGTGGAGCAAATTGAGCAATTTTTCTCAAAAAACCTATACTGGATATTTAAAAAGTATTATGTTCTTTCATAGCATAGGTGTGCTTCTCCTACACATATACACAAATATACCCAAGAGGTAATTCAATAGAAACTAGTTATATATCTTTACCATGAAAGATCTAAGTTTATCTAAATTAATACTTTTTCTGAAAATTAGAACTCAAGAACTGCATTAGTTTTGGGATAATAACCGTTAATCCATAGGACACAGGCAGTTACTAGGCACGCAGTAAGATGTTTATAAACTGCAAGAAAAAATGCAAATATTTTAGTCTGGCTGCCATAGACTAAAAGCACCTGAAAACTGATTTTTCTGTGACTTTGTTTCATAATAAATTCTTATGCATTCTACCCAAGTGGTATTCAGAAACAATATTATAATTTTATTTAATGCACTTGTATTTTTTTAATGGTTGGTTTTGGATAGACTCACAATTACTGTTGTCAAAGCAATTCCCATTTCACCCCTCATAAATGGAGGTTCCTTGGGTACTGGTGAAAACTGACAGTGAAGAGTAGCTTCAGCCTTCTTCATCTTACCTGCTGATCACAGGTGTACAGGAAAAGGGCTGGCAGGGGAAAATCAGACATTGTTGGTTACCCTGGGTGGGTTTCCAGGGCAAACTCCACTACTACTAGTTTGTTAACTGTAAATGGAAATAGCTTTACTTCCTTACATTCACACTTTGAAAATAAAGCCCTAAAACACATAGGGTGTAAGTCTATTTTTCTAGTGCTGGGAGACCGTTTTTATTGTGTCTTCTGTGGGTAGAGCCACAAGATAGAAGATAAAGACAGACTTTGTGTGCAGCCTGTGGGGACTGGCAGGAAGAGGCATCAGAGCAAAGGAGAGGAGGGAAGAGGCCCTCCAGGGTGTGGTGCCTGGGGCTGTAGGGTGTGGGGGAAGGGTCTGCCTGTAAGGTTAATACCACAGACTCTTCCAGATGGAGGCTGACTGCTCTAGAGGCACAGAGGTGGCACTTAACTGTGGCCAAGTGCAGCCTCAGATTCCCCTGAAGGATTGCTGAGCTTCAGGGAAATTCTGGGAGAGGTGGAAAATGTATTGGGCAAAGCAGATACTTAAAAAAAAAATCAAATAGATGAGAGGGTAGAGAAGGAGATGAGTGGAGTATCAGATTTCTGTGTTATCCGTTTCCTGATAGAAAGAATGGCTGCAGGGCAGAAATTCCAAACCCAAGTTGGTGTATTAGGTAAATGCTGTTGTGTCTTGGTACCCACAAGGATTTGTTCCAGGTTAACCATCTGTGGATAAAAGAATCTGCATATGCTTAAGTCTCTTGTATAAAATAGTGTGTATACATTCTCCTATATACTTTAAATGATCTCTAGATTACTTATAATATTGAATACAATGTAAATGCTACAAACATAGTTACTATGCTTTACATTTAGAGAATGACAAAGAAAAAGTCTGTATATATTCAGTATAGACACTTTTTTCCTGCATATCTTCCATTCATAGTTGATTGAGTCCATAGATGAGGAACGAGTGAATACAGATGGCCAACTGTATCACCCAATATTGTGTGGTTTAGTATTATGCTTCTATAATCAGTTACATAAGAGGGCAAATATAACCAAAGCCTTCTCTGAGATGTTCACTAGAAAGTGATAGTGTTTCAAGGTCTTTTCTTTTTTTAAATTTATTTTTAAGTTTTTAAATTTATTCTTTCTATATATACATGACAGTAGAGTGTATTTTTGACATATTATACATACACAGAATAAGTATAACTTGTTCCAATTAGGATCCCATTATTGTGGTTGTATGTGATGTGGAGTTACATTGGTCATGTCTTCATATATAAGGATAGGAAAGATTTCCAATTCATTCTACTGTCCTTTCTATCCCCATTCCCCTTTCTTCCCTTCATTCCCCTTTGTCTAGTTCAATGAACTTCTAATCTTACCCTCCCTTGTTTTGGGTTAACATTCACATATCAGAGAGAATATTCTGCCTTTGGTTTTTTGGGACTGGCTTATTTCATCAAGGTCTTTTGAGGGTCCTTCATAGTTGTTTCTATAACTAATATGAATTATTGCAGAAAAGCTTGTCCAAGAAGATTACCATAACAACAGTATTTTAGATGCTATTGGGAGGACCAAAACTGGTTTATAAGGAAAATCTTGCCCCTCCCGTTGCTTCTTGGCTCCTATGGTGCCATGCCTCCATTCCAGCTCAGGCTCGATTTCAGAAGGTGAGCTTTCAAGCATTAAACCTGCTTGATGTGGAGCTCTGCTTGGCAACATAGGCACTTAAGGAGAAAGCCCTGCATCTCTATACCCCTCAGTCATCTGGATCCCCAATGAGGAGGTTCATGGCTGCAAAATCAAATCTAGGCCTCATGGGCAGTTTATTCCTATACATTCTGGCTCAATACTGGGAAAACTGAGCATAAAGATGAGGAAAGGTGCTGAGCACTTGCTGCAGCTCTGTATGGTGCAGGAGCTGTGCACTCTGGACAGGTTGCTTTCTTCTCTCTCCTTGCACTTTGACTTCCAAATACTGACGAAACATATGTAATCCTTTAAAAATGCATAGGAATTATGTGAGGTATAATATGGGCTGAGGGAGGGAGAGAGAATTTTTCATTTTTCATTGTATTTGAACTTTATAGCTTCCCTTCGTTGTATTTGTTCTTTGGGAAAAGACTGATCTCCCCTAACTTGCTCATCAAACTAGGGTCAGAAATATGCATTTTAGGTTATTGGTTTTTTTTTACTTTTGCTATTTAAAAGAATATGTCTCAACTGCCTTCTACTAAAGGTCACAGAAATATTAATATGCTTCTAAAACAAGAGGACCAAAAGGCTCAGCTTTCAACATAAGTTAAAGTGTGGTGATGCAAATTGCAGAAAATCAGTGGCCTGTATCTCTCCAAGAATTATTTAATGATGAATTTGCCAGGAGAAAAAAATACAAGGACCTCTCTTGAATAAGCTGTACATACAAACAACTGAAATATGCACAGGGAGAGTCAGAGCTGCTCAGATTCTCAAAGAGATGCTCTGAGAATGACAAAGGACAGCCATGTAGTATTCTCATGACCCTGAAGCCCTAAGCATGGCCTTCATATGATGTGGACCCATATGAAAGTATGTTAGCCTCTGTGAAGAAGCCCAGGAAACATGTGCAGAAGAGGAGCCAGCACAGCAGATGCATAGCAGGATGGTGAGGGTTGGGATATAAGCCTTAAGTGGGGGCTTCCAGACCCAGGAAGTTAGTGCCCTCCTCTTCACATTGCTGAAGAACCATCTTGAGTAAAATATCCCATGTGAGGTACACAGAGAGCATACACCCATTTCTTTCATGCACACACAAATGGGTCTTCCCAACCCCAGGAAGTCAGATTGCTCTTTTGGAGTTATTCTGACCGTTTGTGTGATGAAGTCAGTTCTTGGCTCCTAAAAACAATAGTGCTGAGGGAAGTTATTTCCCCTTCAAAACTGAAGACATGTAACTTGTGAAGGCTGGGACTAAGAGGCTGTGCTATGCTTGTGAATGGCATAGCTCATCCTCCTACAGCAGCCTGATAACCAAACCCTCATGCTGGATGCTGTGCTCTTCCTGGGGAGTCCTCCCAGAGTTCATATCATGTGGAAATGAGAAAACCTAGTATTTCTCCAAAGCACAGAGACCTTTACAAACCCTTCTTCTGCTTAAAGGGCTGGGTTAGTGAGGGTGGGGATGTTGTTTGTGTTGGTTGTGGTTTGATCAAGTTCCTTTGAATTCGTTATGGCTTGTCTTTCACGGTGTCTGGAGTCTCGGTCTCCTGAGAGAAGGGTGTTTTTGTTCAGATAGTTTCAGCCCTCTTAAATCAGGTTGGCAACACCCCATCCTTTCTTGTAGGCCCTGCAGAGAGGTAACTCTTTCCACCAGAAGAACCTCTCCTGAGCAAAGAGCTCATGTTCACTTCCTGCCTGTGGGGAGCAGCCAGTTCTGAGATGAAGGTAACAGGGAGAGGCAGGGGAAGGGCCTTAATAGGGGATAAAATGGGAGAACCATTCAGTAGGTAGACAGACCCTGAATCTCCAATGAGTCTGAGATGGACACTCCTATAGCCCCTAAACTTGGGACAAAAGCTTTTGCTTAATCTTAGTCAAAGTTTTCTGCTAATCCTTATTGCTATTTTCCTAAATTTCTAACTTCCTAAGACTTTGAAAATTCACGTGGATATACCATCAAAATCTATTCCCTGGGAGTGTGGTTAAAAATTGCTTGGACGCTGCCCTGGAAGTAAATTCCCTTGATTTGCATCAAGATGGCTAGTCTAGCAGAGCATACCTGGGATGAGAACATATTTCAACGTGCTGAAAGAGTTTGTGTTCTCAAAGCCACAAAGTTTCACTGGGAAAACATAGTTCTGTGGCGATGTTGAAAAAGAGAACACGCATAGGTACCAGTACAGTGCGAATGTTCAGTAAAAATAACAATGATTATTATAAAAAATAATACTCCTCCAAAACACATCTTAGCTCCTCTTATGGTCCGTACATATTGTCCATGTCAAAAAATAGCCCTTCCTCGACTCTGCCCGGCCCCTGTGTTCTATCACCACTAGCCTCTGACCCTCCACTCTTCTCCGCTCCCAGTGCTCATGAGAATTTAGTGGGGCTATGACTCATGCAACTGTCATTGCTGATGGGCTTTGGGCCCCAACAACAGAAGGGTACAGACTGGTGAGGGCAGGTTAGTGAGTCCACCCTGTACTAATTTTATTTTAAAAAATTATATGTATGCTGTGGGGATATGTACACACACACGCACATGCACACGCACACGCATAGTTATACACACGTTACTGGCTTTGAGTGTATTTTTGAGCCTTCTAACCAAATACACACCTCAAATTGATGTTTCACCCCACCATGATTTAACCTCACAAACCAATGAAAGAGAGACAAGCATCCCCAAGCATTTTCAGACAGCTTTTTGAGAACTGCTGGTGCTGGGTCCCCATAAGGAATAATAACAGGTAGCCTAGGGCCACATTTTAAAGGGTCATTGAGTGCTAGTATAGGAACTTTGGAATTCTCTCTGTAAATAAGAATTAAATGAAGATTTGTAAAATTGTATGAGTGCTTTAAGATGACTTTGGATCAGGCACAGGAAGTTTGAATAGCAAAGAGACTAAACATATAATATTTGGGTAAAATTTGCCTTCTATGGTGCTCTCATCTGCCTTCTACCTATTAGGGACTCACAAACAGATCTTGAAACCTAGTTCAGGTTTCAAGCTTGCTATAAGGAACTCTGTGTCTCTCTCCTGAACTTAACTGGACCACTCCAATTGGCCATCACTCACATGGTTCAGCTCCATATATTCTTTTTTAAAAAAATATTTCTGTTAATATGTATCAATTGTACATATTAATGGAATTCAGTATGATATTTACATACATGCCTTCAGAGTGCACTGATGAAATCAAATCTCCCTTTTCTACCCCCTCTCACACCCTTCCCAATCTCTACTAATCACTACTCTATTCTCAGATCAGTCCTAAATTCTTAATTCTTCCCTTTATTCCATCAAGCATCTCCACCTTATCAAGTGCAGAGAACCTCTCATTCTGCTGAGTATCTCTAGTATTCTACTTTATTTTTTTTATTATCTTTTTCAATGTTGCTATATGATGGTTCTAAAACATGAATATGTTTATTTAGGTGGATTTATTTTCCATCTCCCCCTTTAGGAATTGTCAGTAATGAGAGCATTCCTGAGAATATCAGCCAACTATGCAGCATCTATTTGCTAAAAGTATTTTAGTGGCTCTCATTTTCCTTTACAACAAATTCCCAGCCCTTAGCAGGACACACCAAAGATCTTTCAGAACACAGTCTCATGGACTCGACCTCTGTTCCTTTTAGGCATAACTTCTGGCTGCCACCATCCATCTCAGTTGCTACAGCTGCCAGTATTTGTTTCATACTTTTCTATAGATTCTCTTGCCTTTATCTGGAATGTTTGCCTTTCCCCATGAACTTCCTCACCCTAAAATCCCTCATGGTAATACACCATGCCATGTGAAGCCCTCCTAATTCCCTGGGGAAATTGAGAATTCCTTCTTCATGGTTTTCATTGCACTCTATACACTGTTTCATAATTTTCATCTGTATGCCCTGTTTCTCCTATAAAGCTGGAAACTATGTCCCAGAGGGGGAAAAATTGTCCAGCTTATATTGCGGACTCAACTAATGTTTGAAGAAAGAAACTGATGTTCACATATAGGAGAAATAGAAATATGAGAAATAGAAAGTGATAGCCATTTATACCTTATCTAATATAATTCCTCAGATGGCAGGGATGAGGGGAAAATGGTAAACTCATTCACTTTAATCTTTCACTACTTTAGCAAACATTTATTAAATGATTCCTATGTGCCAGGAAAATGTGCACTATATTCTGCATCCAGAGAAATGTGAGCCCTTAGGACATAGCATGGTTAAAAAGAGTTTCTGCACAGTGATCACAAGTGTAGACATTTGGAGAAGATTTTGTGTGGAATGGGAAACAATTGCATGTTGATTTATAGAGAAGTTTGTGCATTGATGGAGCTTACGGAGCAGAAAGAAGTGGGAGATGTGCTTCTGGGACAGAGTTCCAGGGAGGGAAAATGGGTAAGACCTCAGGCGGGGGCTATTGTTGAGGCTTATTTTCAAATAAAATACAGGAATTTCCTTTTCTGAGTCTGACAGCTAGTCAGGTAGGAGGGCAAACTGAGCAAGACTCAATGTGGCTGCTGATGCCAACCATCGATAGTGAAGTCCAATTTGATTTCAGCTCCAGTCTGAGAGATCATCTTCTATCACCAAGCTTTTCTTTCTCACATTCCTGTCATCTGTTAGTTAAGAAAAGAGAATGCATCATGGCATTTCACATTCTTTCAGTATAAAGCTGATTTTCTGGTATTTTAACTCAAAAGTAGTGTTTCTATCTGTTCATTAGCTAGAAACCTGCTCCTTGGATTTCATGTCACAGGGAAGGTCTTCTTTTTGGTACCAGTGATTGAACTCAGAGGCACTCGGTCACTGAGCCACATCCCCAGCCCTATTATTTATTTTATTTAGAGACAGGGTCTCACTGAGTTGCTTAGCACCTCACTTTTTGCTGAGGCTGGCTTTGAACTCGTGATCCTCCTGCCTCAGCCTCCCAGGCCTCTGAGATTACAGGCGTGTGCCAGAGCACCCCACAGGGAAGGTCTTTTTAAACCCAGGTCATTCTTTGACATATTTCATGCTTTCCTGATATTAGCTTTTCTTATGGGATAATTAAGCAAAAAGTTTTTTAGCCAGTTAAATAATTAAAACTTTTGGTAAATAGCCTGTAATTTTTTAGGCAAAAATGTTGGATATGATAGAGTACATTCGCATTTCATGATGGTCTCATAAATTAACAAGTCTTGTCAAGAGCCTATCAGGAATTGCAGTAGAAATGACATCAAAAGGATGACCTGGGACAGCAAGTTCTGCCTTCAGTCAGCTTCAGCATCTCCAGCAAGTCATGTGGTATCTCTGGGCCCCTGATGTCATCCCCTTTGTATTTTAAAATTGTTGACTTCAAGGATGTTTAAGTTATTTTTCATCCCCATCTTTAGGTTATTGTCAGTAATGAGAGCATTCATGACCACATCAGCCAACCCTGCAGCACCTAGAAGGATTGTACAGATTCTTTCAGATGTTTGTTGGGTTTGTAGATGTCTGAGATCATTCATGCTGCTATAATAAAATACCATTAACTGGGTATTTATAAGTGACAAGAATTTATTTTCCACATTTTTAGTGGCTGGGAGGTCCAAAGTCAAGTTGTAAACATTGGTGAGACCCTGCTGCCTGGTCCATGGATGTCCCCTTCTCACTGGTAGAAGAAGCAAAGGCATTCTCTAGGAATTTCTAAGAATGCTAATTCCATTCACTTCCCAAAGCCACTGTCTCTTAATACCATCACATTGGGTTTAAGACATTAACATATGAATTTGGGGATGGAACATAAGCAAAGCCTTCAGTGTATAGCAAGAGATAAAAATGATCATGATTACTTCAAAATAAAGATAGTCCCTAATTTAACATGGTTTGACTTTAAGATGGTGCAAAAGTGATATGCAGTCAGTGGGAAGCACCTATTGAATTTTGAATTTTCATCTTTTCCTGGGTGAGCAATATGCACAATGATTCTTTGATGTGATGCTGGGCAGTACTAGCAGCCACAGCTTCCAGTCAGCCAGGGAATTATGAAGGGAAGTGTACTGTGTTGTTAAGCATGATGCTTGGTAGTTTAGGTGTATTAAATGTATTTCAACTTACTATATTTTCAAACTGTGTTGGATTTATCAGGACATAGCCTGTTTTAAGTTGAAGAGCATCTTCTTATGTCCTTCTGGCTACCCATTTACAGAGCCATAGAGGAGAAGCTCACACCGGTGCACAGGATACAAAGTGGGACCATGAGACTCTGGTCACCTTGGACTTCTGTTCACACACTCTCAAGTTATAGATTACAATAAGGGTCTTAGATGCCTAATTCCTGCCCCCATGACCTAGGAGGGGAAGAGAGGCATCACTCAAGGGCATTCTGTTACTTTCAGCCTATATTTTACTCAAGTCATTTTCAGTAATCCATGGTCCAGACCTGGAGCCCATGATGGTCAAGACAACCCAGTCAGAGTTTGGAGTTCTGGTGGACCCATTGTTCCCTTCTACTCCAGGTCAACCTGCCTGTAAAGAAAGGCCCAGACTGGATCTCTGCTGCTGCCTTTAGTGTATTTCCCAGGAACCCTAGGCCTTCATGTGCATTGGCCGCTGGAGTCCTGCCACAACTAGTGCAGGGGTTACACAACAAATTCACACATCCTCTGTTCTAATATGTTCCTTCATCCTTCCAGTCCTCTCTGCCGTCTTCTGTCTGTGGTTCCACTCCTGTGCTTTGGGCTAGCTATTTGCATAATGATAATTTCAAAGGCATTAGTATGGATTTACTGGATTATTTCAGGAGATGCTTTCTTCCCTCAGGTGCCATCTCCACATTGGTGATGGGAGTGTTCAACCCAGAAAACAAGTGGCTTCACCAGAATCCTCACTGCAGCAATAGTGTCACACAAAGCTATCTCCCACTATCATCACTGTCTCTTCTTTGTCACTGCAGAAATTGAAGGAGTAAGATTCTAAGCTAAATGTGAGGTATTCAAGTGGAGTGGGCCATGGGACAAACCCAATGTTTGCATTTCTCTTGACTCCCTATAGATGTGTATGCAATTTACAAAACTTTTTTTCGTTGGTAAATATAAATATGGTAGAAAGAGATTGTCTTTGTCCCTAACAATCTTGTCTTTACCCATCCTTAATTTTTTATGGGGAAGATGTGTTTCATAAACAGCAATAACAACAGAAGTACAGACCAAAACTTGAGAGCATAAAATTTATACAATGAAGGAATGTGGATCCTTACCTTATACCATATAGGAAAAAAAATTACACTGAAATGGACCAAAAACTTAAATCTGAGACCTAAAACTAGAAAACTCTTAGAAGAAAACAGGGGTAAAGCTTTATGCCATTGGATTTGGCATTAATTTCTTGGATGTGACCTAAAAGCATGTGAAACAAAAATAAAAATTTTTATGTTGCAATATATCAACATTAAAAACTTCTGTACATCAAAGGACATGATCAACAGAGTGAAGAGTGAACCTATAGAAGATAATATTTACAAATCATATGTCTGATGAAAAGTTAACATCCTACATATGTAAATACTTCCTTAACATCAACAACAACACGACTCAGTTAAAAATTGGGCAAATAGCCGGGTGCAGTGGCGCAAGCCTGTAATGCCAGCACTTAGGGAGGCTGAGACAGGAGAATCTCGAGTTCAAAGCCAGACTTAGCAATGGCAAGGTGCTAAGCAACTCAGTGAGATGCTGTCTCTACATAAAACACAAAATAGGGCTGGGGATGTGGCTCAGTGGTCGAGTGCCCCTGAGTTCAATCTCCAGTACTGAAAAAAAAAATTGGGCAAATAATTTACATAGCCATTTCTCGAAAGAAGATGTAGGAGAGTCCAACAAGTACATGAAAATAAGCTCCACTGATAATTAGGGCAGAATAAGTCAAAAACCACAATGTGATATCACTACATACCATTGGGATACCTACAATTTTAAAAAAGGGAAAAATAGCAAATATTGTTGAGGATATAGAGAAATCAGGACCCCTGTGCAGTGATCGAGTGTAAAATGGTTTAGTGACTGTGGAAAAATGTGTGGTGGTTATTCAAAAAATTAAAGCCAGGAGGCAGTAATCCCACTTCTGGGTATATATCTAAGAAGAATTAAAAGCAGAGCCTTGAAGAGATATTTTACAGCCATATTCACAGCAGCCTTGTGCACAATCACTAAAAAGTAAAAGCAAGCCAGGTGTCTATTGGTGGGAGAATGAATCAGCATGTGTGATATACACACACAGGGCAAATTTTTCAGCACTAAAAATGGAAGTTCTGACACATATTGCAACATGGAAGAAACTTGTGGACATTGTGCCAAGTGAAATGAGCCATTTGTGAAAGGAGAAATGCTGAATGATTCCTCTTACACGAGGAATCTAGAGCAATCAAATTTATAGAGACTGAAAGCCGTATGTTGATTCCCTGGGGCTGGTGGCAGAGAGGAATGGGAAGTCAGTGTTTAATAAGTACAGAGTACCAGTTTAAGAAGATGAAGAAATTCTAGAGATAAATGGTGGTAATGGTTGCACAACAATGTGACTGTACCTAACACTTCGAAATGATGAAGATGAGAAATTTTATATTATGTGTATTTTCCCATAATTAAAAACCAAACTTATGCTGTGAGAAATGATCAATTTTGGCAGCAGGAGAAAAGAAAGGAAAAGACTAGGAAGGAATTAGCATCCTATTTAAGGTTCCAAGGTTTAGGAAATTTGCTCTATCAAAGAGGTAAATAGATATTTCACATCATCCTTTGGACACATTTTATATTCATAGTCACCTAAAGTAAGATATTTTCTCTTGGGTATCAGTTATACCAGGTCAGCTTCCTGAACCATGGCAAGCATAAATAGATAAAAGAAAATATGCCCTGTGCCTTCAAATAGCTAACTCCATAGGGCAACAGACATGCATCCAATTAGCTGACAGCATGATTTCATCAGTATTTTTATGGAAATATAAACAAAGTTTAATGAAAGCAGTTCATTTTCTCTGTGCACATCAGAGAATTGCCATAGAGAGCTTTACCTTAAGAATGAGATGGATGTGTTAATTAGCCTGATTTAATCATTCTGCAACCTATACATGTTTCATAACATCATCTCATACCATAAATATGGTTATCACTCAGTATCCATGGGGAATTTTTTTCAAGACACCCAGCAGATACAAAAAGTCATGGATGCTCAAATCTCTTAAATAAAATGATATAATATTTGCATATAACCTATGCATATTCTCCTACATGCCTTATTTTTTTTCTTTTTTTCCTATTTAATTTATTTATTTGTTCTATTTAGGCTTACATGATAACGGATTGCAATTTGATTCATTGTACATACATAGAGGATAACATATCAATTCTCTAGTTGTAAGTTGTATAGAATCACAACATATATGCAGTCATACATAAAGTTAGGGCTATTATGACCATCATATGCTTTAAATCATATCAACATTACTTATAATACATAACACAGTGTAAATACTATGTAAATTATTGTACTGTATTGTTTAGGTAATAATGACAAGAAAAAAATCAACATATTCAGTATAGTTGCCGTTTTAAAAATATTTTCAATCTGCAATTGGTTGAATCCAGGGATGCAGAACTCACAGATATAGAGGGATGATTGCATATATACATACAATTATTATTTGTCAATTAAAAGTAAAATTAAACTTTAAAAAAAATGAAGAAGGAACTTTCAGACGAAGATGAAGGGTAAGAGTGCCATGTCAGAGACCACATGTGGGTTTTAGCAATAGCACATATGTGTTGAACTAGATGTCCTGTGGAGATAAGGACACACTGCTCCACGTGAATAGATCAGACCACAAGAGCTGAAACTCAAACAGGACATGCAGACCAGCCAGTGAAGAGCTTTCAATGACATGAAGAGGACTCTAAGTCAACTTCAATATCCACCTGCACTTGACTCTGCATCATTACCTACTATGGCCACCCAAGGAAAGCAGCTTTGCTGCAGGGGTCGCCATGCTTGTTCTTCAACAATGAAACACCATTGCTTTCCCAAAGTCATCACTAGAAAATCAACTCACACAATCCTACTTCTGTTTGTTCTGGAGCAAATATATTTCATTACGAGGCTTGAGCCAAGTTGACAACTTTTGTGTCCCCAAGCTAGTGAGTGGTCTGAGTGTGTGCAGCTCATCCATATCCTGCTTACTTAATGCCAGAGACTCAAGAAGGGCATGAATCAGATTACCCACCTTGTTTGTATGGAGGTAAACTGAGGCTTAAAAATGGGCACCACTCATTGCTTCTAGTTTTTACTCCACACTAGAAACATGCTAGTTCTTTCTTCATGCTTTTTACTCAGTGATCATTTCAAAGGACCTATTATCTACCAGCATTTGTATGAGGTGCTAAGAATTCAGTGGAAATCCAAAAACATTCCTTGCTTTCACACAGCTCATAGAGAAGGGGAAAGAGGGACACAGACCTATGATGAAGCCAGGTGAAGCTGCCATCATGCGACTGAGGTTGCTGTGTATGTGGTGGCATAACCACCCATCATGCTCACAGTAAACCCAAGAGCTGTCATGTCATTATTGATCCTATTTTACGGATCAGGAAATGGAGACCTAGAAAAACAAAATACCATTGCAGGGTGGGGATTGACCCAGCAGTCTCAGTCACAATGAAGAGGAGAAAGAGTTTTTGGAAATGAATACCTAGGCAAAAGACGTGATGGGGTTAGCAAAGTGAGAACTTCTGGGGCAACAGAAAGGGTGGTGTAGGAGATGACGGTATGTTAGCTGCTCAAGGCCTTGAATGCCAAGTCATGCGTTTTTCATTACTAATTTATGCCCAGAGCTGTGGCAGCTTTCTTCACAATTCCATGGGGATTTTGCTTTTTCTTTGCCTTAGAGTTAATTAAACTAATGTGCTGGCCCTGATAGCTGTGCAATTATATTCCCTAAGTGCTTTCACACACGGCTGAGTCGAACAGCAGCAGATTAACAATTCCACTATCCATACTGCAATCAGCCAAAGTCCAGCAGAGAACTAAAGGATATATCTGTCCAAATCAGTGTCTCAGGAATCCAAATTAAAGGAATGGACTATGGATGGCAGTATGACCCTCGGGGTACCCCTGTCCTATAGCATGCCTTAGTAAAGCCGCAACTAGTCTGTCCTGACTCCTCTCCATGGGCCCCAAATGGCAAACAAAAAGCCATATTGGCTGTCTTGTATTATCTTTTTTTTATATATATAAACTTTCCAGGAAAGAAATCCTGTCACCTTCACCAAGTTCCTCATCCATCCTGACACTTCCGTTAGAAATGCGTTTTTGTGTATAATAAATTGCTTCTACTTGGCGGAAAATCATTTCTCGCTGTTATCTCTGCGATCGGTTACTTCTGCCGCTCTTTAATGGACTTCACCTGATTATACGCTAGTCATTAAAAGCTTAGTCCCTGGTACAATGGTATCTTATGTAGAAGGATCCATGAGAGCTTTATAGAGGCTTAGCAGCCACAGCCTTAATTTTACTCATTCGTCTTAATTTTTTGTAATCATTTTTTGTAAAGAGGGTATAATGTCAGGCTTGCTTCCCGGCCTCTGACAGATCCAATCTAGCAGATAATTACCATAAGGAAATTGATGCTTTAGTGTGCGGGAGAGAATTTAATTTACTCAGACATCCTCCAGTACAATGCATTCCAGAAGATATGAGGATTTAAGTTTTTAAGAAATTAAATTTTACTATTTAACATGATTACTTATGTTGAACATCATTAACTAGCTTTTTTAACTGTTTGAAATAATTACAAGCATACTTGCTGTGTCTAAAATCCAGACTCTGCATTAAATATGGGTTAAGGATCCATGAAATGAAAAGAAAAAACTGCACTCTTTTTTTTCCTCTCCAGTCTTCCAAAAACTGCTCTTTAAAACCTACAGAGCAGTGCTCAGATGATGCCCTCTTTGAAAGCTATATATTCTCTTCTGTAGGATGTTTTAATGCATACTTTAATGTAAGTATTATATTAACTGGTTTGGCCTGTTTTATTTTTTAATTTCAATTGGTTTGGCCTGGGCAAGGTTCTTATTATAAAGGTTTAGAAGAAACAGCATTTTGGGAAGGAGTCTGGGGAGCACTCATGCTTTGCACTTTGCAAAAGCATGGCTGTAAGGGTGTGCATGAAAAGATGAACCTCTTCCTGTGTTTCCTGTTTTGTTTTGTTTAACTTGGAGGGAAAAGCAAAAATTGCCAAGTATATGATCGGGACTAATAGGAAGTTGGGAAACAAAGACAAGGTGAAAAATAGGTTGAACTTAGAAGAAAGCCTGGGTCTCCTTGGCCTTTGAAGGCAGCAGCTTGTCCAGAAAGCCCTGAGAGCCAGTCATGGGTGTAGCATTTACTTTTCACTATGTTCTAGACCTTTGTTAACTGGATTCCCAAGAGTTCCTCAATCCTTTCCTAAACGTGAAGTGAAACACTCAACAGGAAATTTCTGGACACAGCCAGCCCAGAAGTTCCCTTTATCCAGTGCCTCTCCCCAGTCACATTTCCTCTCAGGAGAAGATATCACTGTCCTGTGTCCTCTGAAGACCCTGTGACCGTTTGGGTAAGAGCTGGGGGATTGCCCAAGGGTCCCCATTTAAAATTCCCCTGTCCCCACTGTGCGGAAGCTGGGGGCTGTGGTGGTCTTAGTCTGCAGTGGCTTCTGGAATACCACACCATGGGCTTGCTTGTTAGCTTCATTTTCAACGTGTCTGTAAGGGTGGCCATTTCTATTTCAGATACATCCAATCCTGGCAAAATGAGGATGTTTGAGTCCCTGAACAGAAGTCCACTCCACACAGAGGGAGAACAAGTACCAACATAAAAACCAAAATAAACCTGTAATTATTAGACATTAGCTTGGTGCATCCTTGCCCTTCCTGAACCATCCTCTTTCTCTGGGACTTGCTCAATTTTTTGAAATCTTAAATATGATTCAATCTGGGAATATACTCACAGTTATGGTTTTTATTTTTAAGCTGTAAAGAAGAAAAAGGAAGTGAGGATGCAGGCAATATAAAAGTGTAACTACATGGTGTAGATTTGAAAAAGCCAAGTGATAAGCATTGAACAGAGATTTTTGTATCATATACTGTTACCCACATCATTCTATTTATTTTACAGCCATTCTGTGAAGTAGAAAATTTCTGTTCAGATGTTACAGATGAGGAAATTGAGACTTATGTTATTTAAGTGTCCAAACAGACAAAATTACCTTTATGAGATAAAAATTATAATTTCAGTGACATCATTGTGTGCTAGGTGCAGTTCTAAGCATCTCACATATATGAACTCAATACACACACACAAATACATAGGGTACTATTTCCATTTCATTTCTCATTTGGGGAAATTATAGTGAAATTAAGTAACATGCGCAGGGTCTTACAGTTAACAAGTGGTTGAGCTAGGATTTGAACCCAAGACAGTTGACACCAACATCCTTATTGTTGTTTACTATGTTGTATTTGTGTGAAAATCTGCCCTCTTCCAAGATTAGATCTATCTCCACCTTTGCAAAGTCCACTTTTAGCCATTGATATTGTTCCAGTTAGTTACTATTATAATCAAGATTCCACAATGCCATTAATCATTCCATCTGTCAGTTGGTCATTTATTCACAAACATTTACTAATACCTGCTCAGGCTGCACTTAGCACTGAGGATGCTAGAGGCATTAGGGATACCAGATAAAAACCATCATCTATGATAATGTTCCATCATTCATATCTATAAAGAAATGTAGATATCCATGAATACACATTAAAACATTCAGACTCTCAAATCACTTCAATCTTTTTTGTAAACACAAAATTGTGGAATCCTTCACATCCTGATTCTTCCTTTCCCAGCCTCCATGCTGCAGGCCTCCCCCACCCCAGACCACACAAGCACAAGCCTGAGCTTCCTCTTTCCACCACCCAGGCTCTTCCCAGTGTAGGCTCCTCACTTCTGCTCCCAAGGAAATGCATATGGCTCATGCAGTTCAAATTAACCATCACATCGCTGGATTTAGTCCTGAGTCTATTCTGCAACAATGAAATTTTCTTTTTTGTCTGAAAAGCTCAGTTATACATTCTAAATCTGCATAGTTTTCAAAGAGAGGGAGACTGTGGTTTGTGACCTGCATCCACAGCTAGATCTCATTCCCACAGCTGGCTAGAGTCATGACGGTGAAGATACTTCTGCTCTGGTTGAGATCTACTCAGATGGAGTGGGGAGAGGAGGAATCAGACACTTCGTATGGCAATCACTTGACACCCTAAACATTTAAACTCAGAAAGCACCACAAAGAAGTGCTGAAGTCATCACTGTGACTTAATAACTCACCAGAACAAATGGTGGGCTGGAGAAAGGATTATGAGTAAAGGTCCAAGCTTGCCTCCCCCTCCCCACACTGTCTCCTGAAATATAAATTGAGCTTGTTGAGTATTCATTTGCAACAGGAATATCCTGGGATGTATGGAATAAAAATCCCCTTGGCAAGTTCAGAATTGCATATTATCTTATTTTATAATTCAGGAGCTAAGGTGATTCCAGGAAACTCCTAGCAGGTGACAACCAGGGGCCATACCTGCAATCCATGTGACCTTTCTTTCTCTAATAAGACCCATTTATTGATACGTACTTCTCAGAGCATAAGGTCCACAAAGCATCAGTCCTAGGGTCCACATCCCATCAGTCTGGCCCACTGCTCAGGTCTTGGTGCCAGGCAGAGACCCCAGCACAGAGCAAGTGCTCAGGAACCAGGAAGTAAATGAATGAGTGGCTGGATGAATAAATGACTCTTCAATGAATGACTGTAGATCAGTTTTCAACCAGGGTTTCTTACCCTATGACCTATAGAGCTTTTTCAGAGCTCAGATTTACTGAATCAGAATCTGAGGAGGTAGGGTCTGGAACAAAATGTATTTCCAAAAACTTCTAAGGAAATGGAGATTCACAGAATTAAGTAGTTTTGCCCAAAAGTACACAACTAGTAACTGTCAGGGCTAAAGTTCCAGTTTTGTTGACTCCTAAATGTATACTCATTCTACCAGATCCTCTACCCTTGGTTCCCCAGTATCATTCACTCCTTAGTCCCTCGGTCTTTAAAACCTGACAGTTGGTGTATGCTGGATGGGACACCTGGGACAACAGTCCACAGAGAGCTGACTCCACTCCACTGCCCTCAGGGAGAACTACCCACTGTAGAAGAACTTTCTTTTAAATCATGGGGAGTTAACTCTTGAAATTGGTTAGCTTTACAATCACAGATAATTTTCATGTTCCACAAATCTTAATAATTTTCACTTAAGAAATATGAACTTTCTTTAAAAACACAAATCTCAGCTCAATCTTTTCTAGAATGGTAGGCTAGATGGCCTAGTTTGTCTGGGTCCAACTCACCCTCCACAAAGTCAGACTTGATGCCTACCCCTCTTGGCTTCTTACAGATCTAGATGTATGTGTGTTCTGTCAGCAGATGGCATTGCAAGCATTTGGCCACATTTAAAGTCAAAATGATATCTAACACCCAAGTCCCATTATTAGCAAGACTAGAAAGTTGATACTAAGCCTTATGATTCTGGGGGTTGGGGAGGCTGCTCTGGGCTATGCCCCTCCTAAGGCAGGAATATCAACTCTTCACATCTGTGAGCTGTGCTAACTAGCATCCTTCAGATGTAGTTTTTTTAACTTAAATTCCTCAGTTTCTGCTGCTTGTCACACAGAGCACCTTAACTACCTGCTACCACATATACAAGTCCTGATAATTCTGCTCATTAAATATATAGACCTTCTTTTTACTGTTGCCACTACCTTTGAGTCCTCATTGTGGCCAGACTATTGCAATAGCTATGTAATTGATCTCCCACCCAGTACTCTAACGCATGCACAACTTCCTAACTTGGCACCTCCACCTTCCTCAGGAGCTCCCCTTCATCAACAGGACCAGATCTCCGGCTTTTGCTTGGCTCCCAAGGCCCTCCCTGACATACACCAGCCTCAGCTTTGCCACTTCCCTTCTCTGATGCCTCACTGCCCCCACCCTCACCAGGAACTTCACTTGAGTAAAACCACAGGTGGTTCCCACAGCATGAGATGACCTTGACCTCCTATAGGCATGGGTGCATAGTATTTCTTCAGCTACAATTTTCCTTTCTTCCTGTTCACTTAGCAAATTCTTAGTCAAGCTTTCAAAATTCCAGTCAAATGCTGCTTGCTGTTTTGGCTCTTTCTGGCTTTGCCAATCAGATGTGAAATTTTTTAATCTGTCATCCATCCAGCATGGAGTCCTGTGAAAGTTTGTGTGCTGTGGACAGACTGAGGAGACTTGTATCCTGACCCTTTCACCAGACAGCCAAGTCATCTTGAGGGAGTGATTTTACCTCTCTCTCTGTCTGTTTCCCCACATGTAAAATAGGACAGGACTAGTACTAACTTTTTAGGGTTTACTGTGAAGATTGATTAGGATTTGTATCAAATATTTAGCACAATGTCTAGTATAAATAAATAAAAACACTTGTAGTAATTATCTTGTACTACTGTGTTGGTTATGTCTGAATTTCTGCAATAACCTGCAGGTAGTTTCTAGATAACACAGGTTGGATCCTTCTATATGTGTCTGCCCAGAGCTCAGAGGCATGGCCCTGAACACTCTCTCCACAAATGTTGGTGAAATGACCAATGTAGCAAGGTTTAGCTCCCGGACACTTGTGGACTTTGAATGCACTTCACAAATGGGTAAACTGAAGTGGGACTACCCCAAGGGGAGAGTATTAGGTCTTAAATCATTGTAGATCTTTGGCTTCAATGGACATCTTCAAGAAACACTACCTAGGAAAGATAATGTCTAAAATGTTAGCTCTCCACACTGCTGTAGAACTTTTGCCCATGAGAGTTGGCAGCATCACAATTAATCATGTTGTCTGACAGTGATGAGGAAGCACTGGGGAGAATCTGTTCAGGGAAATGGTCACAGTGGTGGGCTTTGGGCTCCTTGGGTGATGGGTGCCTAAGGCAAAGGGAACTGAAAAGGGCAGTGGTTGTATGACACAGCAAACTGGCTCAATTTACTTTTCTTTTCTGGAAACCCGACGTGCTCCATGAACTATGCTTCAGTGTCAGAAATGACTATAACTGGCTAGTATAGCACCACTGTTAAGATTATGTACCACAGTGTTGCATGAAATTTCGTCTCTGTCACTTAATAGACACTTTAAGTATGAATCTGGGGACTTTTGGCTTAACATCTCTGAACCATAGTGTCTTTGTATGTAAAATTACTTTTCAGGTATTCACTGTGTAACAAAGATTGTGTAGAGTGCCGACCGTATACAGAAAATGAAGCAGCTCGTGACTATCAAAATCATTGTTTTCTTAGCACTTTCTGTAGCTTTGTGCATATCCTAGGTCTACTGGGAATCTCCAAGAAGCTTAGAAAAAGAGAATAAAGATAATAGCTTTTGGGAGCAGCTTCAAAAATCACAATCTACTATCTATTGAAGCATCTATTGAGTACTTATTGTTTTCCCCACACAGTGCAGGACACTGTATGTGCTATCTTGTTTATTTTCTCAGTATTCAAAGAGTAAACACCAAAGTATTAGGACAGCCCCTTTTCCTTTTGGAAACACTTGTGATTGGAGATACCATATTGTGCATCCAATCCTACCGGACAAGCATTTTTATTAGAATATCTTTGTACATTGATCAGCAATAACAGGGTTAATGATGCTCTTATTCAAAGAGTCGCAATTATGTTCAACATTAACACCCATTAAGATGAATGACAATGCATTATAAGTAGTGTTTCAATTTGAAATTGAAATTGTATCAATTAGCCTTAAAACTAGCCTAAATAAATTCCGTTTGCTAGCTTTAAAATTATTCAAATGCCATGATTTTGAATAAAGAGGTTTTAAAAAAATTTTATATTCTCTTCTAAAGATTCATAATACTAATCATATCTGCTTTTATAATCTCTCATCTTAAGAGAAGTGTAACAGGGACCATCACTTGCTAAATCATCACCACCTGATTGTGAGTTTACAACAATTTTCAGAATGATTATTTCCCAGAGGGGGAAACAAACACAGAGGAATGAGGCCCCTTCAGATTTCTGTGAAGGAAGAAAAATTTTATATTCCTGGAAAGAATGGCATATAACTGTTCAATGGGTCTATAATGACCAAAGACTTCCAAAACCTCATTGGCTGCCTATCATGTGTGAGGTCCTGGGTTCAATCCCCAGCACTGCAAAAACAAAAACAAGAAAAATGAAGTCCTTACTTGTTGCATCCAACCCGCACCTCTCCCCAAGAAGTGCAGCCCAGACAACTCTGCAAAGCAGCAAAGTTTATTGAGGAAATAGGCACACAGGGCAATCGATTGGGGTCAGCTCTCCTTTCCTTCAGAGAGTGACCCCGAAGTGAGGGTTTCAGAGGTTATTATAGGGTGGGCTAGCTACATGTCTCAGGAAAACATGATTTGGCAGGTATTCAGCCTATAGTTATTTACAGTTCAACCGTGACAGTGCCTCCTATGTTTCCTTTCAGTTCCTGGAACTTTAGGTAACTGGCCAGGGGGTCTGGCAGCCTGTGGTTTTGTACCCCCATCCGTGAGAAGCAAGCACAGCAAAGCATTAATCACAGAAGCACAAAGAGCAGGTTAGCAAATACATGCAGGCCTGAGCCAGAGTGACTCCATTTTGTGTTAGGATTTTACATACTCCTTAGCTACTATCTTTATAGGGCCCTGTACTCCCAGCCATCAGCCTGGAAACTAGATGGGATTCCTGTTCTCAGTTCCTATTTGGCCTGTTTCTACCCTGCCCCACTTCCTCTACTGTTTGTGCCCATGTCCCTGACTTAAGTGTAAGTACGATGAAGGCTACAAACTGGTTTTACTAATCTCTCCAATTTTCTCTATCTCCCATTATGTAGCAAAGAGGTTTGTAATGACAATATATGTCTATTAAAATAAATATTTAATACTTTTAGATAATGTTCCAGCTCATGGAAGTTTCCAAATGGACATACATGCAGTGCAATGGATTGTATGTTTGCATCCTCCTGAAACTCATGGTTGAAACCCTAATCCCAGTTTGATGGAATTAGGAGGTGGAGCCTTTGGGGGTGATTAGGCAGGATTACTGCCCTTATAAAGAGACATGAGACAGCTTGCTTTGTCTCTCTGCTCCACGTTCTGCCACATGAGGACATAGCCAGAAGTGGGCACTTGGCAACTGGGAAGAGGGCCCTCATCAGGGATTTAAAACCAGAGAACTCTGTCCCAGCATTGAGATTCCAGTTCTATCATTTGAGCAAATAATTTCCCCTTGAAAATGAGGGTTCCAGAAACTCAGAAAGCTGAGGAAGGAGGATTGAAAGTTCAAAGCCCACCCTAACAACTTAGTGAGGCCCTAAGCAACTTAACAAGACCCTGTCTTTAAAAAGACAGGGATGAGGATGTGGCTCAGTGATTGAGCACCCATGGGTTCAATTCCTGGTACCAAACAAAAAAGAAAAGAAAAGAAATGAGGGTTAATTGCCTCCAGGTGTTTTCCATTTCCCTCTTTCCTTCTCTCTCCAAAGGTAGTATGGAATTGACTCTTGCTGATACTGGGCTGATTGGCCTTCGCTGCATGCTGCTGGATAAAATGTCAAGCCTCTCAGAGGTCAGGCTTATTTGTAAAGTAGAGATAATTGTTCTTATGTTGATAGGGCTGCTTGAAAGCTATACATGTGTCTGACATGCAGCAGCACTCAGATAGAGACCAACACCCGAGACAAAAAACATGGTCAAATCTAAAATCACCCACAACGTCTACAAAACATCTTTACAGTTCTCTTCATTTTGTGATGGCACAGATATAGAATCATCTGGTTGGGATGCAAAATAAAAACAAAGAAAACCTGTGAGTGCCTTTTTATGGGGAAGACCTACACCTCTTGCTATCCATCCCCCCAACCCCCTCATCCCTGATTTTAAAGCAAGGTGTTAACTAAATAGTCCATGTACCAGAGAATGGGAGTAGACTTTATCTGCAAAATATTCTCACTAAAGCCTTGGAATGTAAATGTGAAAGAAGAAAAAATTAGTAAAGAAGAGCTACAGACTCGTACTTCTTCACTTAGAAGTTGTGTAATCTTTGGGGCCTCAGTTTTCTCCTTCGTGTTGTAGGGCTTGTGCTAATGACTCAGCTGGGGAGTTCTGTGAGTATTAAATGGAATGATGTGTATGAAAACACTTTTTAAACTGTGAAACCCTATAGAAACCTGATAAAGTGGTGTAAGCTGAGAAACCCTATACAAATGTGATAAACTATAAAGTCCTATACAAACATGAGGTTGTGTGGCCTGACTTGGGAAAGACTCCTGGGGCTTTCTCCAGTGATGTCAGTCGCTTTGGGTGTACCTTTAACCTGGAGGAAGCCGCCATCTTGGAAAAGAGAATTCCTAATGATAGAGCTTAGGAAATGCCACCTCAAAATTTGCTGGTGCAGTATGTTGATCACTTTGAGCTGAAGGCATTTCAAACCAACAACTACAAACAAAGAATTTCTCTTAACTTCCCTTATCTGGCCAAAAACAGAACCTCCATAAGGAACATCACTCTTATCAGCCCCTACTCTGAGAGCTTCATCAACAAGAGAGGACATTAGAAGTCAGAAGACAACTCCACACCCAGACAAAATGTCACAGACTATCATCTATTCTTCTAGGGCCCATTCATTTTTCCCCCAAAATCATTTAGTCTCCTCTAAGTTGCCTGCATCTCTCTCTCCCTTTCTCTGTTAAGAGGGTATATAAATTCTTAAATCTCACTGTGTTTGAGAGGATGCATTTTTCTTTCCTAAGATGCCCTCATACTCATAATTAATGTGTATAACATTTCTCCTGTTAATTTGCCTGCTGTTGGTTTATGTCAGAGACTCATTTATGGGATCCTCAGGGCAGAAAGAAAGCCTCCTCTCCCTTACACTGTGTGCTGGGCCCTTAATTAGTGATGAATAGGCACGGACTCCCCTTGCCCAAAAGGCATGTCTGACACCTGTTGTGTCCCAACTTCCACCCTTCTGCTGCCTCTGGCTCCAAACACTGCCTGGCATCCAGTTTCCCACAGATGTTGCCAACAAGGCTGTTTTCCTGCCCCATCCCTTCTCAGATGCAGATGGAACCTATCTGAGTCAACTAATGAATGTGAGAAAGTCAAAACCCCAGGAAGCGCTCAGTGAGCAGCCAGGGATGCAAGCCAGGGAACAAATGCCCCCTCATCTGTAGCTACAGTGGGGTCTTCTGAAGCAGTCCATCACTCTCAGAGGACTCCAGTGAATGGAGCCCAGTGCCCCCGCAGTGACTTTTCCTCTTCTCTGTTTGCCGCCTCTCCATCCGGAGTTGCCAATCGTGGGGATTAATTCCTGCACTGGTCAAGCCTGGTCTCTTTGTGCTTGCTGCCAGGAACCCAGTTTGGCTCTCTGAAGCCATAGGCTCTCTCCAGAGGTGACTTGGCAGCCCCTGTCCGTGGCATTCATGGCTTCCCTGGGTGTGATTGAGCCATGACTTGCTGGAGTTTCCAAATGCTCACCAGAAAGGCTCAGAAAACACCAGAATTCAGCCAAAGAATCTCCGTCCTTGTTTCTGCATTTAGCATCAGTGGCGTAATTGAAACAGCAGAGCTTAGGAGTTAGAAACCACAGATACAAATACCAGCTCCATCAATGACACAGAGGAGTCACTTAGTAAAAAGAACCTAAGATGATGATACTTAATATGGTTAACTTGTTGTTACTCAACAAATGGTTGCTGCAATGACGATGATGATGATGGATGTTATTAATTTGTTACTTTATGTACTTTATGCCTTCTGAGTTTAATTTATCCTTATACTCACAGAGTTACTTTCCCTCTATGCATTATTTTTCCCTTGATATTTTAAAGTAGTAATAAAAAAATGCTGGTTCTTTATACATTCTTTCTGATTTTGTCTTTTCTCCTATCTTCCCTGGAGCCTTAATTGACCCTTTATTATTCTCTTGCTCCCGTCATTTCCCATTTCCAGTATGGTTCCACGTGGGTAACTCTAAGCTGCTGTTTGAACCTGTCTCACCATAAATACAATTTGACAAACTATTTCCAAGCAGTCAGTAATGTGAGAAGGGAGGTGAGTCTTGCTTCGCGTCTCATTGAACCTCACGCATCTTTTCAACATGAATGGCCGAGCTGAGTGAAACAGCCATATTATTTTGCTTAGATTTCAGACAATAAAAACTGTGATCATCATCCTGAGGCCTGAATTTCAGACTTGCCCCTTCTCTTTGCTGGTAGAGAAAAAGGTCACAGCAATGACAAGAAGAATAGTGTAGGCACAGGACAAAGCCTCCTGGAACTCCTGCCTGATTCCTATAGCCATATGCCAGGCTGTCTCAGACAACAGAGCTAAGGAGACTTATAGAAGAAGTGGGACTTTGTTTCTTGGTACCACTCCATCCCATTGAATTTTGGAAAATAGATGCAAAGCTAGAGCAAGCCCCGTTACTTATCCCTGGCTTGACATTTTTAGAATACACACAAATAATTCATTAACCTGTCACAGAAAACTTAAGAATACTGACTTTCTATTGCCTTTCTGTGGATTGTGAGTGACTATGGTTCATTAGCCATGTATCAAGAAACAAAGTTGTTTTTCACTTATTAAAGTAGAAAACATTTTTAAAATAACTTCATGTTTTTATTTAATATCTGCAAGTTTTAATTTATTGGCTTAGCTGATAAAATAACCTGGAGTACAAATTAAGTGCATTTTTTTTTCTTTTTTCATTGCTTAAGCTCACATCTTCTCTTAATAGCAAGAAGGTCTGCATTTCTGGGCTGAGTTTACCTGGTCCATACAATCTGTCTTGCCTCCATGTTGCATGGAGGCAACTCCTGATTGGTCCACCATGCCTTTTACTTGCTCTGCTGCTGCTGCTCAGTGTAGGTTCTGCCCTGGCATAGGAATGCCCATCCATTCTGCTAAAATTGTGGGTTGGTTCCCGGTATTCACAAGGGTTGTGACAATGATCTCTAACCCCCAGGGCTAGGACTTTCTTGGCTTGTCTACTGTGTTTTGCCTGCCACTTTCAGAGGTTCTTTCCTGAAGCTTCAGCCATGAGGCACTGGGGCTGGTCTTCACATGCCAGGTTCTGACCTACTTCACAATTTGATTGATAGATTTTTTTTCTACCTCTAGATCTTAGTGACCTTAGCATACAAATTTCTTTATTAAGCCAAGAATTTTCACCTTTTTATTAAAGAAAGTACTTTATGTCTTCTTTTTGGCATTTGACAGTATCACTACTCTTGTTCTTTGGGGCCATTAAGTAAAATAAGAGCTACATGAACACAAGCATTGTTATACCACAACAATTGATGTGATGACTTAATACTCGACTAATGGCAGCTAGCAAATACATGAAATAGAAAAGGAGGGAACCCTTCCAAACTCATTTTATGAGGCAAGTATCACCCTGAATCCAAAACCAGACATTGCTACATCAAAGAAAGAAAACTTCAGACCAATATCCCTGATGAACATAGATGCAAAAATTCTCAATAAAATTCTGGCAAATCACATTCAAAAACATATCAAAAAATAGTGCACCATGATCAAGTGGGTTTCATTCCAGGGATGCAAGATTGGTTCAACATATGGAAATCAATTAATGTAATACATCACATCAATAAACTTAAAGTTTCATACGATTTTATCAATCGATGCAGAGAAGGCATTTGACAAAATACAACACCTTTTTATGCTCTAATTTTTAAGTGTTGTCTTGCATGTAGAAAAGTGGGAACTGTTGCATACTGCTCATGGGAGTGTAAAGTGTGCAGCCACCATGGACAACAGTCAAGCTGTTCCTCAAATGACTAAGCACAGATTTACCATATGATCTAGGTACTCCACTCTGAGGTACACAGCCAAGAGAAATGAAGATCATATTCCACAAAACCTGGCACATGGATATTCATAGCAACATTGTTTATAATGACTGAAAGGTGAAAATGGCCCAAATGCTGATCCAGGGTGGATATAAAGTTTAGTATATCCTTTAAAGGGATAAAGTACTGATACATGCTATAACATGTTGGTTGTCAGGGGAGGATGTTGGAGGCACCATATAGGGAATGATTACTAGTAGGTACAATAAATGAATGAAAATTTTTCAAACTGGTTGTAATGATGATTGCATAACTCTGTGAATACAGTAAAACTGCAAAATTGTAGGATTTAAATGTATATATTTTATGATATGAAATTGTATCTTGAAAAAAATTATTAATACTCCAACATATTGGCACAAGCACTGACTTCCTTAATCAAACCCCTAAAGCTTAAGAAATAAAATCAAGAATCAATAAGTAGAACTTAATAAATTTTAAAAGTTTTGCACAGCAGAAGAAAAAAGAGCATAAAGACAGAGCCTACAGAATGCAGATCTTTGCTATTGTTCCTCTGACAGGGGATTAATATTCAGAATATATAAAGAAATAAAAAACACTAAAAAATAACCCAATCAGTAAAGGGGCAAAAGAAGTAAGCAAATACTTCTCAAAAGCAGAAATACAAATGGCCAATAAATATTATGAAAAAAATGTTCAACATTCCTAACAATCAGGAAACTATAAATCAAAATTACATTGAGTTCCATCTCACTCCCTTGATGGCAATCATCAAGAATACAAATAATCATAAATTCTGGTGAGGATGTGTGAGAGAAAGTAAATACATACATTGTTGGTAGGATTGAAAATTAGTACAACCACTTTGAAAAGCTGGATAAAGATTCCTTAAAAGACTAGGAATAGAACTCGGAATGTGACCCAGCTATCCCACTCCTTGGTATTTCATCTGTCTAATTGCTCTGGCTAGTGTTTCAAGGACATGTTGAATAGCAGTGGTGAAAGAGGGCATCCCTGTCTAGTTCTCGTTTTCAGAGGGAATGATTCCAATTTTTCTCCATTTAGGATGATGCTGGCCTTGGGTTTAGCATAGATAGCTTTTACAAAGTTGAAGTATGTTCCTACTATTCCAAGTTTTTCTAGTGTTTCACAATAACCAAGTTATTATGTATCCAGCTCAGGTGCCTATCAACAGATGAACAGATAAAGAAAGTGTGGTGTAGATACACAAGGCAGCTTTACTCAGCCATAAAGAATAATGAAAACATGGCATTTTCTGGTAAATGGATGGAACTAGAGAACATCATTCTAAGTGAAATAAGCCAGATTGGAAAAAGTCAAGGGTCAAATATTTTCTCTCATATGTGAAAGGTAAATAGGTGGAGTTGGAGAATATCATGCTAAGTGAAGTAAGCCAATCTCAGAAAACCAAATGCCGAATGTACTCATTGATAAGTGGATGCTGATCCATAATGTGGGGAAGGGCATGGGAACAATGTGGGCAGGAACTCTGTTCACAGGAGTGTAAGGGGAGAGGGGGCGTGGGGACAGTAAAGGTGGTGGAATATAATGGTCATCATAGCCCTAACTTTATGTATGACTGCGTGTATGTTGTGATTCTATATCACTTACAACCAGAGAAATGAAATGTTATCCTCTGTGTACAATGAATCAAATTGCACTCTGTTATCATGTAAGCCTAAATAGAACAAATAAATAAGTTAAATATGAAAAAAATAACTATAAAGGAAAAGTTCAGAGGAAAAGAAAAAAGAAAAAAAAAGGTGTGGGGGGGAATCTCAAGAAAATAAAAGGGAGGTCAGTGGAGTAGGGGAAGGGGACTCAGTGGGAGGGAGAAGAGATGGGAAAAGGGAGGAACTACAAAATGGAATTGACCAAATTATGCTATGTACGTATATAAATATACCACAGTGAATGTCACCTTTATGTATACCTGTGAAGTACCAATTAAAAGTAAAAATAAATGGAAGGAAGACTAGTAGAGTAAAAGAAGAGGAGGGTGAGGGAGAAGGGGAGGGAAAAAGAAAGTACTAGGGACCACAGTGGAAATGCAATATGCATGTAAGTCAAAGTGAACCCCACATATCATGTATAGCTATAATGCACTGACAAAAGCATAAAAATTTTAAAATATGGGGGTTTCAAGGGAGAATGATGCCTATTAATAGTCTGAGCAACATAGTAGATCTGTGTCCTGAGACTGGACATCTCACTGATGTTGAGAGATACAAGCTCTGTTTTCCCATCATGTGGTGGAAAAGCCCATGAGATGTCCATGTAGAGTTGCCAGGTGTATGGTTGGCAGCGAGTCAGGATTTTCAGGGAAGGGCCAGGACAGAATTGGAGTCATTAGCTCAAATATCGTGTTTGTATCCATGGAGCTAGATGAGGTTCAGGAAATACGAAGTAAGAAAGAAAGAGTGCCAGATAAGCACCTCAGAGCCCTGCAATATTTTGACATCACACTGAAGAGAAATGAGAGGGAAACTGAGTGGGAGGGAAACTAAAGTTGGAAGGAAACCATAGTGGAGGAGTCCACAGAAGCCTGGAGAAAAGCAGTTTTGAAAAGAAAATGGTGCAGAATGCTGGTAAGATACAGAATCAGAACAGAACAGAGGGCCCCCGTTGAATTGTGGTTGGGGGATCCTCATAGTTCTGACAAGGGCCAACTTGTAAAGGGGCCAATTGGCCACTGAAAGAGCTTGAGCAAAGACAGCAGCCTGCACTGCTGCATGATCAGGAACCGCCCACCTCAAGGGACTTGGTTGGGAGCCTTAGGAAGAAAATGGTTCAGAAGTGAAGGCAAACATGGGACCATGGGAGGGACTTTTCTTTTCCTCTAAGATGTGAAATACTAAAACACACTGTATGCTGATGTCCATGTCCTCATAGAAAAGCAGAGATGGGAAAAACTGTTGGGTAGAGGTATGTGCCATAGATAGGGGCTTTTAAACAAAGACATCTATTTTCTCATGGTTCTGGAGTCTGGAAATCCAAGACCAAGGTGCTGGCAGGATCGGTTCCCTCAGAGGCCTCACTCCTTGGTGTGTGGTGGCCTCATCTCTCTTGTCCTCACATGGGCATCTTCTCTGTATGTCTGTGTCTTGATCTCTTTATAAGGACACTGGTCATATTGAGTTTGGACCCACACTAAAGCCCCAATTTTACCTTAATCAGGCCTTATCTGTCATATTTTGAGGTGCTGGGGAGTAAGACTTCAACAAATGAATTTTGGGAAGGAACACAATTCAGACCATACAGATTTGGTAGCTTAAGGCAATACTGTCTTACAGTTCTACAGGCTAAGGTGGTACTCACAAGGCTAAAATCAAGGTAAGAGTGGGGCCATGCTCTTCTCTGGAGGATTTGAGAAGAATGTGGAATGTTTTTTGAACTCAGTGAGGCAATTGGCAGAACTTAGTTCCTGGGGCTTTTGAACTGTGATCCCCATTTCCTGGCCAGTCAGGGCTCATCTTAGCTCTCAGAGATCCCTGATTCCTCCCTATCAACTACTCTCATCCCTCCAATGGCCCCTTTCCTGTGTCCTGCCTCCAGCCAGAGAAAGTTCTGTTTTGAGGGTTTACTTGATTAGATCAGTCCTACTTAGAAAATCCAAGACCAAACCTCACACTTCAGGTCACTTGGTAGTATGCATAATTACACCTTTGAAGTTCCTTTCATTATTTAGTAAATCACAAGTTTCAAAAGATTAGAACATACATTTGCAGAGACTGTTCTACCTATGACAGAGGGGTGTGTGTGTGTGTGTGTGCCCCCATGTGTGTGTTGCTATCATCCTTAGAATGATACAATTACAATCGTGGCTTTTAAACTATTGATTCCTAACAGTACTTGTCATCAATTTAAATTTTTATTCATTCATCATTTTCAACATAACTAAATCAACTACACACACACACACACACACACACTCACTCACTCACACACACCACATTCAGATGTACATATATATACATTAGTTGAAAACTTGATGGTTTTGATGGTTATGAGTGGATCATACAATTATGGGAAATGATGATTCCTATGTCCTCAGACTAATTTTCCAATGTGATGAAAGCACTGGGTATTCTTTCCAGAACAGAATAGATATTACAAAATTTTCTCTACAGTGTCTACTACTGATGATCTCAGATTGACCACCTCTGTCTAATCTTCCCATACAGGTAAAGTTGGAATGCTCATGTGCTGGAGGCCTCATGATAACCTGTGGCTGGCTCAGAGTTAGAGCCTTGATGCCCCAGCTTTTGGCCTGGGGCTTTGCTTATATGACATGATCCCTCTTCCTGACACATACCAGAGGGGAGAGGATCTGGAAGGTTTGCATGGCAGAAATAGAGGAGGAACACATGATAAAAGAGAAGGAATGTGCAGCCAAGTGCACAAGCAATAAACCAGTGTGTGTTTGCCAGGGTTTTCCAAGGAACAGAATTTTAAGGAATCAGCTCATGGGTATGTGGGGGTTGGAAAATTGGAAATTTATAGGCCAGGCTGGCAAGCTGGAGACCCTGGAACAAGGTGATGTTGCAATTTGAGTCTGAAGTTGACTTGATGGACTAACTCTTTCCTTTCCTGGGAACCTCAATCTTTTCTCTTAAGGCCTTCAACTGATTGGATGATGCCTACCACACTAGGGAGGCCCACCTGCTTTGCTCAAAATCTACAGAGTGAAATGTTAATCTCATATAAAAACTACCTTCAGAGATTGATGATTGACCAAAACCTGGCCATGACAGCTGAGCCAAGCTGACACTTAAAATTTGCCATTACACTGAGTAAAGATGTGGACACACAATTTTGCAGTAGGCCTGAGTGCTTAATTTCAGTGGAAATATCAGTTTGCAGAGTCCATATAGTTAATATTCAAACATATAAGAAGTTTTCACCCAGTCTCCAGCTTTCTGGACTGGCCCCTTTCTTTCTCTGGGGTCATTACGTTCCCTGCCCCTCTGCTCTCAGAATCTCTGTTTCTGCAGTTCACAGTGATCCTCACAGGACATCCTTACTAGTATTATATCTGAATCAACATTAGGATTAGGACATCTTGACATCTTATCTACAATGATCCAAGTTTCCTCTAGAAATGTACTGAAATGATAAGAGTGTGTACAACACAACCATCTCCAACTCCCCCCATCCTCCTGATGACAGCAGCTCCGTGGAGGCCTCTGCTTTCCTCAGATCTACCCTGACAAGGGATATTAGCTAGGTTTCTGGAAATCGTCAAATTGTTCTCAGTGGGATCACTGTCAAAGCTTATCCCTCTTAGCCTCAAAGCACAGCTCAACTCCAGACTGGCACTTCTAACAGACTCACCTCAGGTGTGAGGCTAGCATAAGAGGATTACTATGGAGAGGAAAAAACTTAAAGCTGATGTCACCTATACCTGCAACTGGCATCCTCTGCTTTACTGCTGAAAGCTTGTTCCCTCCTTGGTTCCAACAAGGCCACCATGTTGTAGAAGGCCCACTCCTTCCTCTTTAGGACCTACCCTAAGCCTGTCCCTACCTGTATTTGCTGTGCATAGCCAGGAAATGGCAAACAAATGACTTCTTAACACTATCCTGTCACTTGTGCAGAAATACATACTGCTTCAAGGAAACTAGAGTTCTCTTGCTATTAAAAAGCATGGATTAGCTCAGTCTGAAGCAACTACTAAAAGCACATTGGATTATTTTGTCTCCAAGAAAAGAGGAAGAACCTACCCCTACAAATGATTTAGAACTCCAGAAAATTTCTATTCAAAAACATCCTGACCAGTGGTGTTGTACTGACAACCTGGGAACTGGACAATAAGAAGCTCCCATCCCATGGGGGAGGATCTGGGAGGCTGACAGGGGCTGGGCCTCAAGGGTGAGTCATGTCACCCACCAGAGCACAGGTGGGTGATAGGATCAGGACCACACTCTGACTCAGCGACCTGCTACGCGCCAGCACCTGGCATATTACATGATGTTAGGTGGGAGTATGAGAATGGCCTTCAAAGCCATTGACACCAGCCTAAGACCTAGTTTTCCAGAGAAAAGTGATGTTTTGATTCTAAACCACCTTTTTTTAGCTGCCAATGCTGCTGGATATGTAAATTGAGTTTGAAAACATTACATATAATTTCCAAATTGCTGAAAACATATTTGAAGCACAGAATTTATAAAAAGAAAAAAGATGCCACGTTTGGCTTCTACTTGCATGATGTGTGCTATGACAAATAATACCATGAGTAATTAAGAGTTTCCTTTTCTAATTTTTCAAAGGAATTGAATCAGATGAATCTTTCATGATAGTAATTTGTAATTAAAATTTATTTTAAGGAAAAAAACTGAGCTAGGATTTTCTGCTTTCCATCTTCTACCCTTAAAGAATATCCTTGAGCAAATGTGAATGAAATATTGCCACCAGTAAAACTATATCTGTAGGACATCATCTTTCAGGATAAAAGGATTAATCCACTTTTTCAAGTCTGCTAATTACTGGACATCTTTGCAAAATAAAGAAAAGACAATAAACATGATTCTGCTTTTTTCTTTTTAATTGTCTGTTCTATAAGAACTGGGGCACAATCTGATTCACCGAACCTGGTAAATACCTAGAAATCATTGTCAAATAAATGAATAAATAATGGTTGATTTTAAACCAGCACAATAATGACATACACTTTTTTGTTGTCCTTTGCGCCATAAAGAAACTTAAAATCATGTCTTTTGAGGAGAGTAACAGTCTCTGGTTTTATTCAAGTGTGTATCCATCCCTACCTTTGCATCAGCCTTACTTGAAAACTTCCCCTCTGCCAAGCTTGCTCTTCTCTCTGAACTGCCCACTTCTTCTCTATTCCATCATGTTTGTCAGACCTGGTCCCCAGCCTCAAATCTTCACCATCCAAATCTTAATTTCTAGATCTGACTCATTTTCTAATGCGAGTTCAGTTTTCTTTCCACTTTGATTTGCACAGACCCGTTCCTTCCATTGTGTGTTTCCTGGTTCTATCACCCTCTGCTCAACTCCCATGTATATCCTTATCTTGCGAGGTGTTTCATGTACAGGAAGAACTTCCTGGAGGTGGCAGGGAGATAGTGATACATAAGAAAAAAGGAACTTTAGGAGGACAGAGAGCAGCTTCTTCTAGAGTCCTTTGGAGAGGAACTAGGATGGTGAGCGGGACTTGGATGGTTAGCAGGACCTGGCCATGTAAAGAGAGAAGAGTGGCACATAAAATCTAGAAAGGGCCAAGCATAAGACAAAGAGGGAGGGAAGGTCTGTTCTGGAGCTGAGAGGATCAAGTATCTGCAAGTAGAGGTGTGAGGATAGGAGGGAATCTCAAAAGGGCTGTATATGGTGGCCTGAGTGGCGACATCAAGCTGCATGTATGCTTTCTGTTTAGTGAAAGCCTTTTGGTTTTTATGACTTACAGTAAGAGCTCAAGTATCCTTTGATAAAGTAATTATTCTTCCCCCTGTTTTGTGTGTGTGGTGCTGGGATCAAATGCAGGAGATCTCACACGCTAGGCAAGCTATCTACCTCTGAGCTGCATTCCAACCCAAGATAGGAATTATTTGTGATATTTCTAAAACAGAAGGGTAATGAGGACAGTGTAGTTTTTAAATAATATTTTTTAGTTGTTGGTGGACCTTTACTTAATTTATTTATTTATATGCAGTGCTAAGAATCAAACCTAGGGCCTCACACATGCTAGGCAAGCGCTATACCACTGAGCTACAACTCCAGCCCCAAGGAAAGTGTAGTTTGAGGGAGTAGATGCATTTGGATTTGTATGCTAACTTTTCCATTTATCAGATGGGTGGTGTTGGGTAAATGAACCCGTCTTCTTTGAACTGGGGATGAAAACCTTAACACCCACTTTCTAGTGCAATGTATGCGTGAGGTGGATGGGCACATGAAAGAGCCAGCAATCCATCTCTCACCATCCTCTAAATGGCCCATTCTCCCCCAGATGGACTGATTGATAGTGAATCTTACTGGGAACAAATGCAAAGTTGAGCCCAGATAAGCCAGTAGGGAGTAGAAATGTCATTTCTGTGGTTTTTGTAAATGAGTGGAACTTTTTATGTAGGAAAACAAGGTAAAAATTTCCCTAGGGGTTTCTACAAGATTTCCAGCACTTCCTAAATTAGCCTTGACCAGTAAAACCACGAGAGAAGATTTCCTGGCAGGGGTTGGCACTTCCATTTCCAGTCCCAACCGAAATCAGGAAGCATTGAGACAAGTAATAATTCAACTCTTCTGTTGGCTTCCAAAATTATCCACATTCGGGTCCCTTGGCATTTGCATCAAAGGTCAGGAGTTATTCTGATTTTATTCGTTTCATGTTATTGACTTGTTTTTGACCAAACCATTTGCTAATGGAAATATTTTATACCTTCTACCTCATCCCAACTTAGGCTGAGCATGCCTCCTCATGATGAGCTTTTTGTGAAATTAGCAGACACCTTCATGAGCCTGAGGATGTGCACCAGTATTCTGGAATGAATAGAATCCTTCTCCTTGGATTCAGATCACCTGAATGCAATTCCCAGTTCTACCATTTATTAGCCATGAAACCTTTAGCGTGCTATTGATACTTACCAGATCTTGGTTTTCTGTCCCATAAAATGAGGAAGCTCCAAACCCATTAGGATGGCCACTATAAAAAAAAATTTAAAAATACAGAAAATAGCATGTGTTGGTGAGGATGTGGAGAAATTGCAACATTTATGTTGATGAGATATAAAAATGCATCTGCTGAAAAAGTAGTGTGGTGGCTCATCAACAATATTAAACACAGGATTAATATATAATCCAGCAACTCCACATCTGGGTATATGCCTGAAAGAACTAAAAACATTCATGAAGCAATATGTAAGCACTCATGTTCGTAGTAACATCAGTCATGATAGCCAAAAGGTAGACACTTCCCAAGTGTCCATCACTAGGTGAATGGATGGACAACATGTGGCATATCCATACAATGGAATAATATTCAGCCTTTCAAAAGGAAAGAAATTCGGACATATGTTATAACATGGATAAACCTTGAAGGCATTATGTCAAGTGAAATTATCCAGTCACCAAAGAACAAATATTATATGAATCCCTTTATATGATGTCCATATAGCAGTTAAATTCATAGAGACGGAAAGCAAAATGGGGTTACCAGGGGCTGAGGGAGGGGAATGAGGAGTTTGGGTTTAATGAGTACAGAGTTTCAGTTTAAGTTCTGGAGATGGTTGGTGGTGACTGTTGCACAATGATATGAATACACCTAATGCCACAGAACTACATTTAAAAATTAGCTAAGAGTACATTTTAGGCTGCCTATATTTTACCACAATTAAATTTTTTTTAGGCAAAGCAGTTCCTAATTTTAAAAAGTAGTGTTTAACCATTGCAGTTCTTTTATACTTGAAATTCTATTATAATTCAATCTTAGATACTAAGCAAGAAGACAGCCATACTCAGTGGTCACTAGACCTGTCACCTTGCTGGTCTGACTTTGGCTCTAGGGCAGCAAACTTTCTGTAGAAGGTTTTTGGTTGCAGGATCCAGTGTCCAGATAGTCATTCCTAACTAACTCTGGATATCTGGATGCATTGGAGATAACTGATGCTCAAACTCAGGGCCAGCCTCTCCTCTAAGAGTGAGCCCACAGCCTTGTTTTGAGCATCAGTCTTACAGACCAGGATGCCAGGAATAGGTTTGCTGCACCAGTTTTCTTCCTCTATTTTCCTTTAATGTTATATTCTTACCCTCCTTTTTTCCTGCTATTCTTGGTTTTATTTGAATGATTTTCCACCTATGTTGCTTTGACTTTGGTCATTGATCTTTGATCAATGAGTAAATTGGGCAGCATTTCCCCTCTTATCAAACAGATTTGCTTACAGTGGCAATAAAGTAGGGGCAACATTGTGTGTGATCTGCGGGAGATGGGGATCCAGCTCCTTAAAGGGAGGTTGGTGCATGGTGTGCAGGAATGGACAGAGCAGTCCAGGTGGAGGGTATGCCTTGCTGAGTAAAGATTTGAGATTATAGAAGTGCCATATCTACCTGTTAATTCAATGCCTGTCTCCCCTTCCTTTGGAAAATGGGGAATCTCCTGAGGCTGCCACAGTAGCAGATCTCTGAAAAAGTGGAATTTTTCTGTATGTCAGTTTGAAGGCGCAGAGGGATAAAATCAAGTGACTATTTTTTTTCTTTGAATTATCAGATGATTCCTTCATGTGTGTTCATTTTCTACAAAGAGGGATGTCTCCTTAGAAGTTTTGAATCACCACCAAACAGGTCACATGTAATTTATGGTATTCTTATGCCAATTACTGGGGGCAGAGGTGACCACACTTGCTGAAAGTGTTAGGATCACTGGCATCTTCCTCTTGTGAAGGGACAAGCATGGCAGGGTTGCTGGTACATGGTGGGCTATGGAACCATTGGGGCAAGCCTCTATAAAGGACCCTGACTATGCCTGCCTCTTGAGAGTGACTTGTGTGATCAGCAGCAAAAGGTAATAGTATGGTGCTTACAAGATTAAGTTATAGCAATTGTACTTTTCTTAGTTTTGTGTGTGTGTGTCCCTATTTCTTATTCTTTCTTCCTCTCTCTCTCTTTTCCTCTTTCTGACCCTCTCTCCTCTTCTTTCCTCTCCTCTCTTATCTTCTCTTCCTTTCCCTTCCCCTCCTCTCCTCTCCCTGCCATGTGTGTATATCTGCCTTTCTCTCCCTCTATTCTTTTCCTTCTCCCTATTATACCTTCTCTCGCTCTCTCCTGTCTTTCCTGGCTGCCTCTCCCATCTCCTCCTTTTTTTACTTCTCTACTCTTCTCCTCCTTTTCTCTCTGCCTCTATCTCTTTCTCCCTCCCTCCCAGGGGAACAAACTACCATTCTGTGAGTTTCCCAAGGACCAAATCCTCTGCCAATCATGACACACCTGGAAATGGATGCTGCAACTTCTTTCCATGATTTCAGCCCCATCAACAGCTTAATATCATATTTAAGCCTGCCTCAGAGTCCTTTCAACTGTCATATTTGGGGATAACTCACTATGCTGCAGTAGGTAACTGATACTCACACCACTGGTGGTTTTCTGAAGAGTTCTAACACCCTCCAGTTGCACCAGATTTGCAGAATAGCTGGTGATGTGGGTCCCAATCATAGTAATTCCAGGTTTCCACTCAGTAAAGCTAATAGAAAGAAGCCTAAGCTCATGCTTTTTCTTTGGCATCTTTGAGACTCCTGTGTCTTCTCTTGTCACCTGATGGCCCTTGACTGCTCTATAACCAGAACATGCTGAACATGCTATAGTTTGGGGGCCTCAACCTCTGTTTCCAAGCTCTACAACATCTTCTTTTTACTGCATCTCTGTGGCCTGCAATGGACCAGTGAAATGTACTGTGGAGCCACATCAATGTGAGTGCAAATTGTAGCTCTGCCATTTCACAGACATGTGCCATGTCTATGTGGCTCAGTTTCCTAATCTATAAGATAGGAAATTAATAAGAATCTTACAGAATCACTGTGGAGACTGAATATGATGGATGCATTCAGATGTATGATGTGGAAGAAGGCAATGAACCACCCCAAACTCTAGTGGACAAAAAATGGTAGTGAGCTCCTATTCCTCAGGATTATGTGCAATGGCCAAAGGAAGTATCCTCCCTACCGTGTGGTCTCAGCTCATCCAACAGCTCCACTCAGCTGCAGGGTCAGCAGAGCTGAGAGGTCACAAGGTTGGCTGTTAGCACCCACCTGGGTTCTCCACATGATCCTCCTCCACCAGAACACTGTTCAGGTGTTCCTCCTCAGTAGGCTCAGGGGAAAATTTCAAGAACTCAAAGGCAAAATTTGCAAGACTCCCCAATGGCTTGGATTCTAGAACCCGCACAACTCCACTTCCATACATTTCTGCCAAGTAATTACTACCAGGCCATCTTAGATTCTGAGATTCTAAGTCTCAGGCCATCTTAGATTCTGAGGGTGGGAAAAGAGACCCCACTTCCTTATGGAAGGCCACAGAGTCACATTGCTGGGGGATCCACATACCACTCTAGAAGGAATCTGTGCCCATATTTTGCAATCTACCACAAACATGCAAGAAACTATCTCTTTATAATTATTTACCTTTTTTGTTACTAAAGTAGCCTTTTAGAATAAAACAATGAAACCCAAATACTGAGTGTGATGAAATGTTATACATGTGATCTCAAGAGAGTTATTTTACCTCCCAAATTTTACTTTCCTTAGAAATGCATCCGTGTGGTGGAGGGCTACTGTCTTTAGCTCTTATTCTCTCCTCTCATGCTATCTACGGTCACATGAAGTCTTTAAACATGAAGACAGAAGAGATGGGGAGTGGTGACTGACATCTAAGGATGTATAAGTTTTGAACCCAGCTTGGGTCAGCAACCTACCTCTGCAGGCTTCCCACGGGAAGCTAAGCCTCAGTGAAAAGCTCCTGAGAGTCACTACTGGCCTTGGAGCTACACTGCACCAGTACACCAACCTAGCCCAAAGGGAACGGGTAGAAGTTTTTATTTTCCTCCGCTTAGTACTAAATCATTTTTCTGGCCTCTTTGATGATAAGGAGGTAGTATTCAGTAAGGAGAAGCAATTATAAAATGTAAGACCAAGAGCAAAAGAATAGTGGCATGTTTGCCCCATGCGTGCTAATGTTGTATCTCTCTTTCTAGTGCTTGCCAGAAAACTAGGCCCAGTCAATATCCCTGGACTTGATGAATCCAAAGGCATTCCTCTCCCTCGGAGATTAGCCAAGGGGAAGGGAGATTAGTTAGAAGCTCAGACCTTCCCTGTACTAGAAGCCACCTCCTAGGGCCGAGGCTGAGGAACATTTCATTCACTCATCCAACAACCACACATTTAGCACCAATTATCTGGGTATTGCTGGAGTGCGGACACCCCCATGTGTTGGTGTGACCCCTCTCTACCAGCACATTCTCCCAGTAAGCTTTGCACACCGGCCTTGCAGTGCTTAATGCAATCTGCCAGTCACTGCCCCCTGGATAGCTACCAAGAGCAAGCTGTGTCTTCTCCTGCAGGAGCCTAGGGTTTCTAGATGCACATGCTCCATCCAGCATACAGTCTCTCAGGTCCCTTTCTCTCTCCCTTTGGAGCTCTGTTCCTTTTGTGGTGTAAATTCTCATTCATTCCTCATTTTCCATACCAAGTTCCCTCACGCGGGAAGCTTGACTAACCCTTGGGCTAGGTAAAGCTCCCCTGCAGTATGCTTTTGTATAACATGTCATTCTCCTTTGTAGGATTCTTGGTGGTACTTATGCTATCATTTCTGTGGTATTTTGATTAATGTCCATCTCCCTCAAGTCTTTGTTTTCTTTTTTTTTTTTTTTTGAAATATTTTTTTAGTTGTAGATGGACACGATGTTTTTATTTTATTGCTTTTGTATGTGGTGCTGAGGATGGAACCCAGGGCCTCACACATGCGAGGCAAGCGCTCTACCGCTGAGCTACAATCCCAGCCCAAGTCTTTGTTTTCTGAAAACCAGTACCATAGTGGTTTTTCTTCAAATATCCTATTCCTAGCCCCAACATACTCCTTGGCAGTACACTTGTCATGACTATCTGCAGCTTAAGTGAAAAAAGGAAGAAAAGAAGGAAGGGAGGAGGGGAGGGAAAGGAAAGGAAGAAGAGAGAGGGAGGTGGGGAGAGGGAGAAGAAGAGGGAGATAATCTCCCTGTGTGTTCCTTGAGTCAGTAGATGGGAAAGTAGGGTCCCTGGACAACTTTTCTTCACAGTATAGCACTTCCTGAGGAGCTGCTGATACTTCTTTGTCTAGCTTCTTTTAAATCTTAAACCAAACACCCCAGTGACCTTGCCCTTTGTCCCAAGAGTCTCTTGCTGTTCCTCCCAAGAAGATGAGGAAATACTGGTGTAAATAGATTCAGCCACCTAAGCAATCCCTGCGTCCCAGCCTCAGTTCCCACTCATGCCTTGCTACAATTTAGGAACAGAAAAAATGTAAAGGACTTTGCATAAATGCAGAGATTCATGTTGGCTTATCAGACACCCTCAAATGCCAGCTGGTTGTGGTCGGCTGAGATGGACAAGAGAGAGAATAATGAGCGTCAGAGGCAGGCTAATTTTCTGGTAAAGACACATTGAAGCCCAGTAGAAGTACAGACGACATACAACTTCCTGTTGGCTGATCTTCCAGACAGTCTGACCAGGCTGCTGACAGGCCCCTGGCTTTGGAGGGGAACTTAATCCCTGCATCTAAGGGCCTAGATCATTGTCATAAGGATGAAAAAGCAAGTGTTTACAGTCATTATTTTCTAGAATAATAAGAAGAATGAGGAGATGCTCATCAGAGTCCTAAAAACAGGTAGGACTCTCATTCACTGTCTCATTCACTGTTACGAAGTACAAGGAAAGCTAAAGTAAAAGAAGTACTCCTGGTTTGTTGAACTTGCTTTCTAATTTACATTTTAACATGTTTCTATTATGCAGAGGTGAAATAAAGTGCTATGTTTTAGTCCTGAAGCTAAGAAAAGGGTGGGTCCTGCTGGGCCCGACTGAGTTGCTTCAGAGCTTGGAGGTGAGGCTTGTGGAGCTGTGAGTGGCCTAAGAATCTGCTTCTCTGCTTTCCTGAGAGACCTCTAAGTGCATACAACCAGATGGCTCGTGTAGGTGGCCACAAAACCAGGCTTCTCCTCAGCCACAAACTGTCACTGTGGACCATGTATGTCTGGATTGAGGTGGGAACTTGGGAGAGAAAATCATGAGACAGAAATCCCTTCTCTCTCACACTAAACAATTTTTCCCTATGAGTGGAGAGAAACTGAGGATTGCACTAGAAATTTTTTAATAATAAAATAATGGAATTACTATGAGAGTAAAAAAATATTACCTTTTTATCTAAGAACCCAACTCGCAAATGGGGTAAATTGCCACCAGGTGGCAGTAGCGACAGGGTGTTTGCACCCATCAACAGAGCCTGAATC
This sequence comes from Xerus rutilus, assembly GCA_028644305.1. Taxonomy (NCBI): domain Eukaryota; kingdom Metazoa; phylum Chordata; class Mammalia; order Rodentia; family Sciuridae; genus Xerus; species Xerus rutilus. The sequence goes on from CM053407.1 coordinate 95,249,408, forward strand.
CTGCTGTAGAAAACGAAGCACTGACAATGTTTGTGACTCTCCAGATATTATACAATTAGCTAAGATAACTATTCACCATTCTCAGATAACTATTTAGCATCTCCCACCATTCAAGGCTATCACATGGCTGACTTAAAGGAATTCACAGTTTCCTCCATGATGGAAGCAAATTCTATTGTCCAGTTGAGCCTCTAGGTTTTGAGCTTTCAAGGCATGTGGACATCCACTGAATCAGGCTCAGGGATCTTTGGGGAACAAAATCATACTCTGCTCCCTGGGACCTCAATGCACACATGCTTATTACCCTGTACTCAACGCTGCCAACCGTAAGGTCTTAACCAGTTGACAGGAGCTCAAAGAAAAACTGTGTCTACTTTGGATGGGGGAGGGTGAGTCAGGAAGAGGGGCAGGTGAGTTCAAAGAGGAGATGACATTTGAGTCGTGTTTTGAAGCCCTGTGTGACTCACATTTGCCTGCCAGGGAGGAAGGTGAGGTTATTCCAGGCAGTGGAGCTGCCTGGCCAACCAGCGCCTTCATGGCCTGTCACGGAAGTCGGCTGAGGTCGCAGCAATGTGGAGTGTTGAAGTGGGGGTTGGGGAGAGAAGTTAAAAGGCAACACGGGGCAGCTTATGAGGGGTGCCAGGACTGTAGTCCTCAGCACAAATCCACTTAATTTATACAGAGATCATTCTAGGCTGAGCAGTGAGGATAGTGAATTAAAAGACAGAGACCCAAGGCTTGCTTCCTGTGGTTGGGAATTGGACCTAGATGATACAGATGGTTGCCAGCCCTCTTCTCAAGGCTGAGTCAGGGGTCCCCTGGGACTTCCACAGCACCCTCTGTCACAGCTCTCACTCACTCCAGTACCTCTGTTAACTTGTCTTTCTTCTGTATTATGCAATGGATCCTGGGACAGGGCTGGAAACATGTTGTTTTGTCTGTGTCATCTGGATCTACCTCAGTGCCTGCACTATACAAGGACCTTGGTGAGCCATGCAATGAAAGCTATGTTTATGAAGGAAGGAGGGATGATGAAGCAAGGATCCAGATTCTCCTGCATGCATTGAGTCAAGGACCCCATGAAAACTTAGCCATGCCCATCTGGGGTTGGAGCTCAGAAGCCAGCCCAGGCAAAAGCCCAGGGAGCTCAGTGTTAGGTGAAAGCTGATGCTCCAGAAAGGATATCCAGCAAGACAAGTTGTGTGGAAGAAGAGGTAGATGCTGGGATGGACTGAGATGAATGGTTAGGGAGAAGAGTCAGTCAGCAAGGAGATCCACTCAGTAGCTCAAAGAGGAAAGAGTCAAAAAAGGGAGATGTGAGGTTGTTCACTCCCCATTCACTTGCCTCTCTTGGGCTGCCATTGTTTGGAGCACTTGCTAAACCTCCCACAGGGAACTTGGGTTCCCAGGCAAAGAGGTTGACCAGAAACAGAATAGCAGCAAAGAGTTGGGTGAAGCCCACGGGGTGTGGATAGGGCACGCCTCTTTGAGAAAGTTATACTTGAGCAAGACCTAAACACAAAAAGAAGCTATCCCAGGCAGAGGGAAGAGCTAGTGGGGAGGCCAAGAGGCAGGGTCTGGCAGTGGGAAAGACTAGAAGGGCAGGTTGTGGAAACCAGGAGAGTCCATGCCAGGTGTGCCCCAGAAAAACTTTAGATCTCACTGTAAGGATGAGGGAGGCCAAGGACAGTTCTCAGCAAGGCCTGTCATCATCCAGAGGGATTGTAAAGCTAACCCTCTATGTGAGAATGACACCGTAGGGGTGAAAATGATAAAGCAGAGGAACAGTGGGAAAGGCCACAGCCATAGTCCAGGGAGATGACTGGAGTTTGAACTAGCAGGTGGGATAAGATGAGGCATGGCGAGGTTTGATAATGCTTAAAGTGAAGGTAATGCTAGCAGAACAAACTGATGAATCAGATGTGATGGATTGGAGGAGGGGAGGGGAGTAAAATGACAACTGGAATGAAATGTCACTGAGCGATCAATCACATGACATTGAAGATGGGAATGATGATGTCATCAAAGACCTTTGGCAGCTGAAGCTGAGGTTTCTAGCAAGAGCTAGATTCCAGTAGAGAATGAACGGAAAACATGGATGTGCACTTGGGTACAAAATGGTACCTCTTTTACTGACTCACCTAACAATCCCTCCTTGCCTGGGTGTTTTCTATCTTGCCCTGCATTCTTTTCACAGAGTGGAACTTTTCATACTTCTGTGTCTCTCAGTCTAGATCATTTGACCTTCTCCTTTTCACATTCTCGCTGGCCTTTCTCCACCTTTGTCATATAGTTCTTCTTTCTTTATGTTACTAGCCTAATTAAAGTGAAGCCACCTACCTGTTTTATTAATAAGAAAAGCATCAACTTATTTTGAACCCTGACAATCGCAGATGAACTGGACCAACATTGAAAGAGTAGAACTTTCTTTTTTGATCAGAAATGTCTTCTTTTCTTCTTGCAAGGAGAAAACTACGGTATAAACTACTACAACAGTCATCCTCTTATTCTGTTAAAAGATTCCAAACTTTACCCATAGTAGTAGAACCATAGCAGAGGGTTCCTCATTGACAGATATTGTCATAACTTGACTCACTTTACATTGATTCAGAGATAGTGTTCTCTTAGAGTACTAGTATCTAATTTTCAGGAACTAAATATTTTCAAACATTTTAGCAGAATCTTAGAGAGGCTTTTGGACAGAAATTCAAGGTGGTTTCCCACCAAGAGAGAAGCAAATACATAAATCCAGATCTTTATTTTGGTCACAAACATGTCTTTTTTAAAAAAGAAATGCTTTGGGGCTGGGGTTGTGGCTCAGTGGTAGAGCACTTGCCTAACATGTGTGAGGCACTGGGTTCGATTCTCAGCACCACATATAAATAAATAAAAATAAAAAGGTCTATTGACAACTAAAAAATATTTAAAAAAAAAAAGAAAAGAAATGCTTTGTAGATTGTTGTATTTTAGACAATTACCCTTTAATTAATTATTATAAACTTGTTTTATAAAGGAGGACATTTAAGTGTTTGAGAATTCATAGCTTACAAATGGCAAGATCCTGGCTAGTGCTGGGGTCATTGCCAATCTGAGAAGCTTAGCAGCCATTGTGGAACCCCAGACCTGCATGGAGGATCCTAGCAGAGTAATCATATACATAAACGCCTGCTAGAAAGATCTTTCATCCCTCCCTTCTGGAACATTGATTTTAATTGCACTTCACTTCATGTTTTGAAAATATTTATTACAAAGGGATAACAGTTATAATTCAGCATATTTTTCACTGAGAATGGCAGGTCATGTGGGCCCAGGGACCTTATGACTCACACAGAAGAGGCGAGGTGCCTCATCTCGACTTTCCTGAGCTCTCTGCCAGCAGGGTTAGCATCACATGCCCAGTGCTCCTGCATCGCGGCAGGTGTTCACAGCTCACGGAACCTGCTGTCCCTCCACAGCATCCCCTTGTCACTTCCGTTGACTCATTGCTCTGTCTCCCTGCTAGGACTCTGTTGGTTAGACATTTTCCTTCTGTGGTTCCTTTGAGCAGAGCTCACATGTTTCCACACTTTCTTCTCCTACACATACCAGCTGTAGGCTGACCCTTTTGAAAAGCTGGAGGTGGAAGAAATGGAGAACACTCCCAGTCCAACTCTATCCTTTCTCAGATAGTGAAATGAGGCTAGAGAAGTGAAATGAAATGCTGCCTGGATTTTTTCATGCCATCTTCTCAGTAATGATGATTCAGACAAAAATAACTGTGATGGTCACACATTACATGGAAGCGGCAAATAAAATGGTGCTCAAGAAAATGGAACATAGCAACGTGGAAGCCCCACTGGGTCCTCCCACATAACACCCTGAGCTGAAAGAGCTGAGACAGAGTGTCCACAGCTCATGTGTAAGAGCTCTTGCATTTGGCAAGTGTAACCTTATTTCATTTTTACAGCAGGCCTTTAAAATAACCAGTCGGGTCATAATTTTCCAGAAGTGGAAGCCAACACTCAGAGAGGTGAAGTTATTTGCCTGAAGTCACACAGAAAATGACAGAGCTAGCATTTCAGTCTTTGTGCCTCCAAAACCTATATTCCCAACCATGGTCTGTTCTGCTGATCCAGGTGGAGCATTGATCTGTTTTCTAGTTGCTGTACTTGAAGTGAAGTGCAGTCAGGGAGTTTAAGGGAGGCGGAGGGGATGGCTGCTGTATTCTCCCACCAATGAATGGTTTCATGACCTGAGTGTTAGGTCAAATGGGAATGGGTGCAAACTGACCAAGAAAGTACGCAAATTTCTCCTTATCTGTGCGAGTGTCACCTTTGCAATAGCTGTGTCCCCAGCACAAGCCAGAGAGAACACTTGATGGCTTGACCAAGCGACCTTGTGCAATGGCTTGCCCTATCCAGAAATCTCTTACTCAAGATCTCTTTCAGCCTTGCTATTCTTGAATACTGGAAGAGAAAATGGCCAGCACAGGGTGGCAGGGACTCTGCCCACAATAAATACCTAACGTCCTTTTGCATACACTAGTCTCTGAAGTTATTCAAGAAAGGCAATGTGTAGGAATTTTATTCGTCTTCATGTCATCAAGTACGTTTACCTCCTTTCTTGGTGATACCTGCAACATCTTGGGACATCACAGTGGGTATGAGATGTTTGCTTCCCACAGGTGGTCACATCACATACTGACTCTTCATCTTACAAGTTTAGATTTTGTACCTATTCCCTCTTCCCCTGAGGCCACTTGTAATCTCACATTTTGTACCCTTAGAAGTTTGTATTCATTATAATAAATATCTACTTGTTACTCAGTCCTGGACTTATTATGTGCAGCATCCCTTTTGTAAAATGAAATAAACAAGGCCCACATCACCGAGCTGTTGTGAAGATTGGTGAGACTGTAGATTTGAAAACAGCACTCTGTAAAGTAAGACATGGATATGATTGTGTTTAATCACAAATAGTAGTATTCAAAAATTTACTCATCTGATTTTTATGTGTCTTTAATGACTTTCAATATTGAAATACTTTAGTACTTTTTAATGTTAAAAATCTCTATTTTACAACATTAAGAATGTGACTGAACTAATATTTATAAAAGAAAATTGCAAAAGAAATTATATCTGATTAAGGGTAAATAGAATTAATAAAATTGATATTATGAAGTTTCTGTATATGATCATAAATAACATACCTGAAAGGCCAAACAGATATTTTGGATAAAAATGGGATGCAATCCTCTCATTCCCACCACTCTGCACATTTCCCCAGCTCCTTCATTCGATCATATGTATTCCTAGATCATACATTCAAGAACACTGTGATAGTCAACCTAAAGGTTTCTTCCTTCCCTCTTTCCTTCCTTCCTTCCCTCTTTCCTTCCTTCCTTCCTTCCTTCCTTCCTTCCTTCCTTCCTTCCTCTCTCCCTCCCTCCCTCCCTCTCTCTTTCTTCCTTGCCTTCTTTCTTATAATAAGAATCTCTAAGTGCCCACTATGTGGCAAACACAATGTTTGATGCTAAAGACAGTTTTTTCAAAAAATGACTAAGATAAATTTCTTGCACTAAAAGCCTGTCTGGTATGGACAGGTAAGATCAGAAGACCACTATAAAAACAATATTAATGCACATGACACCCACTGAGATTATGGGGGACAAATGCCATGGAATCCAAAAGTGGCCAGAATAGCTTTCCCAAGGTTGGTCGTATGTATCAAGTTCCTATTTTGATCCCCTACTGGGAAGGACTCAGCTGAATTCAGCCCAACTTAAGGAAGGCTGTGAGATCAGCGAGAATTTTTTACGATGTTCATCTGCCAAAAGTCCTCTCCATAATGGGAAGGAGGTACTACTCGAAGCCACCTGCAGGCCCACACACAAAATGGCCAGCATCAGGTGGTATCCACCTTGACAGACAGGCTTTGGAGTCCAGTGACTGCACCTGCCTTGATCACCCTCCATGGCTGGGGTTTGCTTCCCAGGATGGAGGGAGCTGAGACCAGGGTCAATGAGGCAACTTGCTGCCACCAGTTTAGGTTCCTTTGGCTCCAGTGGCCTTAGCAGAGCCTGCCCTTCCTCTTCTTGGGTCTCTTTCCCTTTCCTTTTCTTCTCTGACATAGACCTGCCTGCTCAAGCGTCTGTCACATATCATCATGCTTTGATAGTAATACCTTGTGGGCTGCAGTTCATGCCAGTGTGCCCTCTTCCCTAATCCATTCGGATCTATCTTAGATTAGGATCTATCTAGGATGGTGATGAACAACCCAAAGACCACCAGAGATGCACTCACAGTGGACCATGTCCTAGAACCCAGTGGAAAGAAGGGCCTCTAGCTCATAGACATGTAGCCAGTCCTGTGAGGTGGCCACAGATAGTGCTATTGTTTCTATCTCACAAGTATTCTTGTGGGAGTCCAGACTGGGGTTGGACTGAGCAGTGCATGAGAAGAGGCCAGAGTGAGGCTTTTGGTGGAGTCCAGTTCAGATGGTGGACAAAGCAGGTAGAAGCCCTATGTCCTGCAAAGGAGTCTTGTACTCAAGGCACAGGAATGAGCACTGAGGACAAGCAATGAAAAATGCTGGGGATAAAGGTGAAGACAAGTCAGGGTAAGGGATGAGGTAGGAAGGGAGGACATGCACAGCATCGGTATGGATTTTACTAAATTATTTTATTACTAACAGTGACTCTTCTCTATACATGCAGAATGGGTGTGCTCATGATAGAAATGAGAGCAAGAGGATACAGTCCATGGCCATTGGGCAGATAGAGGTCATCAGATTGGTGGAGTAGGGGGCAAGGAAGGCCAGGGAAGCCCATAGGAAGGGGCCAGCCTGGGCAATGGGGAAATATAGGGATTTGTATCAAGCACCCCTCACCCCTGGCTCTTCTGAGTTCCAGGCAAGTGCTTATCTCTAAATCAAGCATGCATGAGGCCAGGATACATATCTTTTGGGGCCTCCAGAGAGTTGGAAACCACATCCGTACCTTGGCTTCCACATGAGAGGAACTGCCCGGAGCTGGAGAGTGCCTGGTCTCTACCAGCTGCCTCCACTTCCTCCCAGCAGCCTCTGCTTCACATTGTGGGATCTGGTTTTCTCCTCCCTGGCTGGAAAGCACAGGCCCTTCTACTATTCTTGGCTTTTCCACGTGTGCATGGTTCATCCCACTTTGTCCTCCCCTGTGTTTCAGCGTCTACGCAAATGCAGCCCCACCCACATTGCCATGGGCATAGCTGCAACTACATCAGCCTAGTGCTTTGTGTCTGCACATGGGCAGCACAAAAAACAGGCCTTAGCCCTGACCCAGGTGGAGAGAGGCCTGACCAGTTCTGGACACATGGTTGATATGTCTATATCTGTCCTTTCTGTGCTTTCTTCCTGCCCTCCAGCATCACCTCTGTGGATCTCCTTATATAAGCTACCTTCAGTTTTCTCAGCATCAAGCCCAGAAAGGGCCTTAGAGGACAGAACACAGCCTCCCATCCCAGTGGGCCTAGAGGAGAAGCCTAGCAGACCAATTCCTCTCTGTGGCCTCACAGAGAAGTTCCCCCTTCTGTAAATAGGGGGCAGCACTAGGCTTAGCAGATAAAACTTTTAAGTGATCGTGTTGCCTGGCTCATGGCCGCCTCACTGTATACATTAGTTACTTCCCTACACTTAGTGCTCGGCCACAGTGACTAGATTTATAAGCAGCTATCTGACCTCTGCAGGAAACCTAGGGCAGGCCCAGCCTTTATATTCAAACCCAGTGAAGCCTGATGGGCATCTGGAAAGCAAGATTGCATTGGGCAATGTGTAGAAATAAGTGTGACAGATAGACACAAAGCACAGGTTGGCAGATGCTCTGCTACTGAGATTGAATTAAAACAGGAAAACTTTTATTTCTAGAAAGAGCTCTGTGACCAGTGACTGACTATCTGAGTGTTTTTTTCCAGAAAACCCTACAGGTTCAGGGGCCATGTCTCCCTGGAAGGAATCTCTGGTCAACCAGCTTCCTGAGATGTCTGAGTAGTCATAGCCACAGCTGGGTTCTCTGAGGTCCCAAAGTCCTTCTTAGTACAAAAATGAGCCCAGGAGATGGGGCTGTGTGGCTGAGAATTATCCCACTTTGCTTTTCCACTCCTGGCTTGGAGATAGTGATTTCTGTAGTGTCCTGAGTGAGGTGCTAGGGAACACATGCATCTCTAGAGAGTATGAGTATGCTTCCCTGAGAACACAGGAGTTCCATCTCACAGGAAACTGCCACATGTCAGCCATCTTGGCTTTGGCTGGCATGGTTTCCATGGAAAAGGTATCTGTCAGCAGGACTGAGGTAGAGACAAGAGCAGCATCTACTCAAGTTTTCCTGGACTTCTCTGAATAGGCCTCTCTTCCCCTTGTCTTTTCCTATCAGAGCTGCTCTTTATTGGATAGTAGGAGTCATAAAATTCCCCTTATCTTTCCCCGTGTTTCCCCAGTTTTCCCATCTGTTCCTCTGAGATAACATGTAAGTGACCTAGCACAAAGCCTGGAATCAATAGTATTTCAATTGCCACCAATTCTATGAGCCCTGGGGTCCTCCCACAAGCCTGCAATCCTCAGACACCATGGCTTACAGGTTCAGATTCTACTGCAGACTTTCTGGAGTCTGAGAAACAACAGTTCTTAGAGAAAGTCCCAAATATACAGCACTATTTTATAAAACTGCAATTAAGTTCTATAGGACTAAAAGTAAAAATTTACCTAACAGTTTGTACAAGTGCAGGACAAGATTGATAGGTCAATGTTCCACACCACTCAGGGCTGGGCGTGGTGGCGCACGCCTATAATTCCAGCACTTCAGGAGTCCGAGACAGGAGGATTGCTAGTTCAAAGCCAACCTCAGCAATGGCGAGGCACTAAGCAACTCAGTGAGACCCTGCCTCTACATAAAACACAAAATAGGTCTGGGAATATAGTTCAGTGGTTGTGTGCCCCTGAATTCAATCCCTGGTGCCAAAAAAAAAAAAGTTCCACACCACTCAGGAGCATCACATTAATGGATGGACTCAGATATCAAAACAAGTGGAGGCCTGATATTTCTGTTTTGATCTAGATGCTGGGACTATCATAACGAAGGAACTGTAGACTCATTAGGGAACTACATTGACTCTGGGACAGCAAGTATGCTGCACTACACACTATATGTTTAGTTTACATGTATAGTTTTGCTCCATGCTACTGGCTGGAGCACTCCTGGTGGTTCAGGCTGGAGAGTGGTTGCAGAGGGCTGGAGTAGAAATGCACCAGGTCTTGCAGGGCTGTATATCTCTACTTCAGGACTTAAACTCAAGCTTATAGACTCTCAGGAGTCATAGAAGGGTTAAAGCAAGGGAAAACGGTTTGCTTTACACTTTAGAAAGTTCACTTCACCCAAATGAGGAGAATAGTTTGGAGAAAAGGATATCAGTAAGTTGGACCTGTGGACCAGTGTTTCAGTCAGCTTTCTATTACTATCACAGAATACCTGAGATAATAAACAGAAAAGGTTGATTTTGGCTCACAATATTGGAGGTTTTAGTCTATAATTGATTTACCCCATTGTTTTGGGCCTGCAGCGAGGCAGCATAACATGGTAGGAGCATGTGGCAAAGCAAAACCACTTTATGGCCAGGAAGCATAAAAACAGAAGGAGCTGAGGTCCCACAATCCTCTTCAAGGGCATATCCTCAGCTACATAAGAACCTCTCTCCAGGTCCCACATCTCAAAGATTCCATCACCTCCCAGTGGTGCCACCCTAAGGACCAATCCTGTAACACACACACTTTTGAGGGACATTCAAGATCCAAACTATACTGACTAGTTACGGGGCAATTCTGGTGGAAGAGGCAGCTCAGTGCATGTGGCAGGGAGTAGAGTTCGAAGGGGGTGTTTTTCAATACACAGAAAAGATGTTACCCAGGTTCCCAGTTCACTGGGGTTGTTCCCATTGGCTTCAGAGATCAAGAGCTTCAAAGCCTGTGTTCCAGAAGGATTTTGAGGTTGTTTTGACACAAAAGCAGAGCTTTTGTACAAAACAATACCTCCTTCCTTCTCTGCAATACCCACATACCCCACATGGGTCTACTCAAGTTTCTCTACTGGAAAAAAAGGGCACTCCGTGGACATTAGTGTATAAAAAGTTGCTGGGGAACAAGTGGACATCCTAGAATCTTTCCTCAAAGGCTGGATCTGACCCCAGAGTGAGGAAAGAGAATGCAAAAGCAGTGCCAGAGGATGGGGCCGTTCCCCGCTTCCAGGTTCCTGCTCCTGTCATCGACTGGCTAAGACATAAACACAGGATGGTTAAATTTAAATTTGGTGAGTCTTCCCTGGGTGTGGTGAAGGACACAACATCCCAGATGCAGCAATACCTTCCCAGTCCAGAACAGTGCTCCCTCTACCCCTTAAGTCATCATAGAGACAATATGCAGCCCTAGAATGGGTGCTCATCCTGCCTCATCCAGTGATGTTTTCAGAGATAGTGGACCACTCACCACCTGGTCCCAATTCTTCCCTGACATGAGGGCTGGGTCAATTTATATTTCAGCTTGAACTAGGACTTAGGCTGTTATGGCTATCTAATTTTTTTTTTTTTTTTTTGGTACTGGAGATTGAACTCAGGGGCACTCGACCACTGAGCCACATCCCCAGCCCTATTTTTTTTGTGTTTTATGTAGAGACAGGGTCTCACTGAGTTGCTGCATGCCTCACCATTGCTGAGGCTGGCTTTTAACTCGCAATTCTCCTGTCTCAGCCTCTCTAAGTGCTGGCATTACAGGCTTGTGCCACCACGCCTGGCGATAGCTATCTGTTTTAAGTACAGGACTGACCACTGCCCTTAGGTTATGTTGCTGACTTGAGGCTTCACTCTATCCATTTCCTTTATCATGTTTTGGGGACCCTTTGAGTTCTGTGTGTGTATGTTGGGGCTGCTCATAATTGTTTCCAAGCACAAGTAGTGTGGCTGCCCCAAGGACTGAATATTGCAAGATTCTAGAAGTCACGACTTCTACAGACCACTCTGTGAATGGTGAAAGGTGTCCCCAGATCTGCACACACTGAAGCCCCACTTCCTTGTCCCCACTCCGTGTCTCAGAATATAACAGCCATTGAGAGGAGAGAATAGGTCATTAGGGGTGGGCTCTGGGTCTGAGCAGCATCCCACTGTCCTAAGAGTCAAGAGTCTTTGTTCTAGCTGGGCTTCTAATTTTTTTGTCATGGTCTTACCCTGGCTGAGCCACATATTCTTTTTTTAAAAATCTATTTATTCTAATTGTGTATACATGACAACAGAATACATTTTGATTCATTGTACACAAATGGAGCACAACTTTTCATTTCTCTGGTTGTACACAATACAGAGTTACACCATATATGCAGTCATACCTGTACCAAGGGCATTGTTGTCCATCTCATTCCACCATCTTTCCTGCCCCCAAGAGCCACATATTCTAATGCTGTGATATGAGGTGGTGGTCTCTGTGACACTTGCTAGCACTGTGAATCTATAACACTATGCTGAAAATCAAGACCTGGTGTAGCAGAATATTCTAAGGAGTGTTATACTAATGTTACCTGATAATGCTGGAGAAATCAGTGTGACAATTTTTTTTAACAGAGATTTTTATAGTGGCCTCCTGTTACACATTGAGGTCATTAAAGCTGTCTATGAAGACTCAAATGAAATGACTTCCCTCTGACTTCCACAAGATGCTAGAACCAGCAGGTTTTCAAAAGGGTGGGGGGATTCACTAGTCCGCTTCGATCCCTTAAGGTTCTTTCCAATCTTTGAGGACATCGTAGGGATATTTAACTACCACTTTATTGGTATTAGTCTCCAATAACAATAACCACAACTGCAGAAATCTCTTTTTTCATTTCAACTATTGATGTTAGAGACAAAGTTTAAATGCCCGAGAGGAGAACGATCTGTGAAAACGAATTGGGACGGCTGTGATGCAAACTCCCTTATCAAGGTTGCATTGTGTGCTTGGCATCTATTTCACTATCTCCCATTTCCTACTTATAATGTAATGGTCAGCCTTTCCTGTTACCCAAGGGCAGCAATTTCCACTTTAGAGAACATATTTCTTACATATCCTTTGGTAATCATGGACAACTTAATGATTTCCCCTTGTTCTCTCTGTGAGAATGTCCTGCTCTTTTTTGAGTAGAAGTGCCAGGCTTTCCTCTCTTTTGCAGGCAGGAAGCCTGTGGTCAAAGCCCTGCTCAGCAATCCAGAATTGCACATCTCACATGACAACAGAAACTGCAATTGTTTTAAGATGTCAGGGAGGAGCCTCTTCCCGGGATGCCATCAGGCTGCCAGGTCTTTGGGGAAATACAGGTCATAAATTAATTTCTAAGAGGGATAGATCACCATGAGAAAGAAAACACAAAATAAACACGAACCCCTTTCCATATAGATATAAAACTTGTTTACCCTTTCCAAATAGCAGCCTTGCCAAGGGGGAACAAAGGTGCTGACTATCTGCCCTCTCTAGATGAAGTCACAAAGTTAAGCCACCTTTCCACAGTGCCAATAAGCGGTGAGAGTCCAGACATGGTGTCAGATCTCCAAGGTTCAGAAAGAACACAGGAGTTGGGATCTGTGACAAAGATATCGGAGACAGGCTGACTCCTACAGAGACTGAGCTGCAGCCAAACCACGGGACTGAAAGCTGACTGAAAGCTCTAGAAAAGGCCCTGAGAATGGCTGTGCCAGGTCCTATGTGGGGATCCTCAAGACAGAAGCCAGAGACTGACTGAGGAAGGACTCAGATGAAACTTGAGGAAAAGATTTGGTGAGAACTGCAGGTGGCAGACACTATCCAAGTCACTGAGCATACATGAGCTCCATCCTCACAAGAACCAAAGAAGTAAGTACCATCTCCACTCTACAGACATGAAACTGAGGCTCAGAGAGGTCATAAAGTTGAAGTTAATTGAAACTAAGATTCCAGCTCAGCCTATGATTTACAGCCAGAGCTTTGTCACTTAAGGTCCACCTGGAAGCTTGCTAGAAATGCAGACCCTTGAGTCCCATCTAAGTTCTGCAAATTCAGAATCTGTGTTTACCAAGATTCCCAGATTCTAGGTGCACGTTCTGCCTCCTTGTGAATGGTCCTCAAGCACTGTGGGTTCAAAGCTCAGTGCTCCAGGACATGGTGGTATTTCCTCAGATCAGGAAGAGTCTGGAGTGGAAACCCTAAGGGTTATAAGAAGGAACAATTCTCTACTGCAATGATAAAACACAAAAGTAAAATGATGATACGTGATATTTCTGAAGGACAAAAAGACTATAGATATTGAATGACTAATTGGGAGTTTATGAGCTCTTTACTCACCTCTCTATCCAGTCCTTCATCAAAATTACTAAGGATATAAATTCTTAGAAAAATACACATTATTTTAGACTGTTGCATCCCATTGCCTGTTTGCACAACATAGAGGAGTTAAAATAGCATGTCCTTAGACCTAACAAGAGCTTCTAAAGTCAGCTCATCAGAAGTATCCAGGAATGGAAAATATGAGCACTATGGTAGTATTAAAGAGATGGTGTTTCTCATATAATAAGAGAAATCGAGATCATGTGGACATCAAATATAGGGTCAGTAGTTATATCAATCATAGAAATCTCATACCTGAAGAGGAAGTATCTATCAGAGATGGTTCAGAAAAGGGAAAGGAAGGAGGGTGATACATGAGCAGGTGCTTGTTAGTGCCCCAAAGTGGGATGCTGGAATGGACAGATGTCAGCATTTAAGAGGCCCTACTATGCCAGGAATTGTCCTGGGAGTTTTTACAGGGTCCTCAAATAGCATTCACCATCCTGTGCCCTAACCACAGCCGTATGGCTATGAATTTGAGAGTGGCACCCTAGGTAACACATGAAAGGAATATTTCTTATTGTGCATTAACAACAGAACTATTTTGAGATTATAGTTTGGTCATTTGTGAGTTTGAATATCATGAGTCTGAGGTTATATAACTTCATGAAGCCTTAACAAAATCGATCCCCTCCACCCTGAAAATTCTAAGGGTCTCAATCTGGAAACTTCACCAAAGGGTGATCAGCTGGTCTCCTGACCAGACATGACACTGTAATCTCACAACCTTGTATCTTTTCTGCTACTTTCTATCAGTTTAATTAAATAATGGCCTGTAACTGGATGCATAGACAGCTCCTGAATCAGTTTTGACTGAGGTAAAAAGTACTTAAAGTTCTATGCCCATCTCCTCTTCCCCACCCAGCAGGTAGAATTTAATATCATCACTCTCCCACAGGACTTAGTGTGTGCTCCTATTCTTATACCCCGGCACCCACTCTCCCTGTGCTGTGCACATTCCTGTCTGTGGACAATGACTTTCAATGTTCTTCTCAATTTCCAGCCAGTCCTCCAAGCTTCTTGCTTAGATAAGGGCTCAGGCCTCTGGACTTTGAAGCCCAGCCTTTGAACACCCCTCCAAGTGGCCAGAACCTAGTCACCAAGAATCTGTCTTCCAGATGGTACCATCCCACAGGGCATCATTTACCTGATATGCTCATGATCTATTCTTCATCTACCACCAGGGTCCTTTCACTCTCTGCCCTCTCTCCACTCACTCCTATTTCCAGAGTTGACAGCTTTTTCTGAACCCTAAGTGAAGTTTCTGTGTTTCTGGATACTCTTGGGCAAATTCCCCTGCTCCTGACAGCATCCTAAACCCTGTGGGCTCTTCCAACCAGTTTTTCCCTGAAGAACAGACCAAGTACCATTTAGATCTACCTTTTCCTTTTCTCACATGGCTGGAAATGGTGCTCCTTCTGTAAATGACTTCTAGACTCTTTCAAGATAGGGGATCCCAAAGGAGCAACCAGAGTATCTAAAGTGAATTAGTGGTAACTTCATGCAAGGAAGCTTGACACACGTCATGAGGATGAGTTAGGCAAGTGGTAGAAGAGGACCCCTTGATAGAGGAAGTGAGGTAACACTGGCAGAGGCTCTGCAACCACCAAGCCCAGCAGGAAATGGAAAGGAGATTAGAATGTGGGGGAGGCACCAGATGGGAAGTGGGGAAGGGTAAGTCTAACTAGAACAGTGAGACTCTCACTGGGAGCTTGGCCTTACCCAAGAGGGAAGTGGCAATGGAGGCACCATTCCTCCATTTGCTCTGGAGTCTCAGCCATGGACATTCATGTGTAGCTTGTCAGAAAAGAATTAAGCAGCTAAGGTTGAGATGTCCGGCCTCAACTCTACCAGAGCTACTAAGAAAACTGGTAATAATCAACCCATGATAAGAAACTAATTTGATGTAATTGTACCACTTTTTAACCCAGGGCAACAATTTCAACTGTAGGTTAAATCTATCCCAGATCACCTCTGTGAATCATCTTATAATTCACATTAAAAGATCAAAAGTAGAATTATGTTTAATCATGTATACACCTATGCATATACACACATAACGTGTGTGTTTGTGTGTGTGTGTGAATACATAAAATTTGCTTGGGTAAAATTAAATGAATAATGCCATGTAGTCACATCCTCAAAAAATGTTGAGAGTACTAGCATTTTGCTTTTTAGTCATTAATTCTAGTTAATGTAATAATTAGGAAAGGAATCCTACATTGACTGGAATCAGACTTCAGTCAAACCTAATGAGACAGAATCTTGCTTTCTTAATAGGAATTTAGGAGATTATCCCTTACATATAGAGGAAGAAAGAGGTAGGGAAAAGTCAGGTCCACTCAAAAGTGCATTCTACATTTGATGCCTGGATTATGCAGGTATTGCAATTATTAACTCAGTTCTTGACTCTTTAGCCAATTCAAAAATAAGCTCATAAATGGGATAAAATTGATTAAAGAAGCCTGAAATATGTGCAAAGAATAGGACTTATTCCAGGAATTCAAGGTTGGCTTATCATCTGGAAATCAATGAATTCAGTACACACCAACAGATAAATTGATGCAGAAAAATCATCTGACAAAATTCCAAACCCTTCATGTTAAAAGCACTTAAGAAATTATGAATAAATGGAAACTTCCTGACCTTAAAAAAGGTATCTATAAAAATCTTGCAGCTAACTTAATAGAAATGGCTAAATGCTCTCCCCTGTGATCAACAATAAAACAAGAATATCCATTCCTACCATTTCTGTTTTACATCATACTGGCGTTCAAGCCAGAGCGATTAGGCAAAAAAAAAAAAAAAAGGAAATAAAAGGTTTTCAGATTAGAAAGGAAGAACTATCTCTATTTGTAGATGACATAATCTTATGTATGGAATATCTCAAAGAATCACACACACACACACACACACACACACACACACAAATAGGATTTGTGGTGGTACACACCTGTAATTAGGAGGCTAAGGCAGAAGGATTGTACATTTGAGGCTAGCCTGGGAAATTTAATGAAACTCTGTCTCAAATAAAAAGTAAAGTCTAAAATAAGAGCTGGGGATTTAACTTGCTGGTAAAGTACCTCCAAGGCCAATCCTCAGTAGGAAAAAGCAACAACAACAGCAACAACAAAAATAGAATTAATAAATTCAATCAGACTGTAGGAAAGAGCATAAATACACAAAATGTAGCTGCAAATCTATATACTAGAAATTAACAGTCTGAGAATGAAATTAAGAAAACAATTCTATTTATAATAGCATCCAAAAGAAGACTATACTTAGGAATAAATTTAACCAAGAGGGTACAAGATTTTTATACTGAAATCTAAAGAAATACTATTAAAATAAATTTAAAAGTTATAAATAGAAAAGTAGATCATGTTCTTGGATTGAAAAATTTAATATTACTAAGTTGGAAATATATCCCCAAGGTGATCTATACATTCGATGCAATACCTATCAATATCTCAATAGTTTCACTTTGCAGAAATGGAAAAGTCAATTCTACAATCCATATGGAATTAAAAAGACCTTGAATAGTCAAAACAATATGAAAAAGGAAGAAAAAGTTGTAACATTACACTTACAAAACATGTTCAAATCTTACTGTAAGCTACATTATCATACTGGCCTAAGGAGAGGTATACAGATCCAAGTAATAGAACTGAGATTTCCCAAAAGTAAACTCATGAATATATGGTCAGTGATTTTTTTATGAGGTGACAAGACTACTCATAATGAGTAAAGAACAGCCTCTTCAAAAGAGTGGTGCTGGGACAACTGGATATTCACATGCAGAAGAATGATATTGACCCCTAGCATCACAACGTACACAAATGTTAACTCAAAATGGATCAACAACCTAGATAAATACCTAAAACAATAAAAATCCTAGAAACAAACCATATTCGACAAAGTTTTCTTAGCTATGATACCAAAAGCAGAAAAAAAATAGACTTTGTCAAAATTATAAATTTTGTTCATCAAAGAATACAATCAGAAGAGTATACATCAAATCACAGAATAGGAGGAATATTTGCAAGTTGTATATAACACAGGTTTAGTACCCAGCATGTATAAGGAACTACTAACCCTCAATAACAACAGCAAATAAAACAAGCCAATTAAAAAATGTACAAAGCACTTGAATAGACATTTTTTCAAAAGATGATATATGAATGGTCCACCAGCACGTGAAAAAATGCTCAGCATAATTAGTTATTAGGTAAATTCAAATGAAAACTGCAGTAAGATACCACTTTATTCCCATTAGAGCAAAAAAGTAAAAAGAAATAACAGGCATTGGTGAGGATGTGGTAAAATTACAACCCTCATACACCGTTGGTGAGAAACTAAACTGCTGTAGCAGCTGGGGAAAATGGTTTGGCTGTTTTCCAACAATTCAAGCAGAGAATTGCCTTATGATCCATTCTAAGTAAGTGGCCAACAAAAACATATATAAATATTCATAGTTGCCACAACCCAAATGTCCATCAATGAATGAATGAATAAGCAGATTGTGGTATATCTATTCAATGGAATATTACTTAGTTACAAAATAAATGATATTTCATGCTACGAAGTCATAATGCTAAGTGAATGAAGCCAGACACATAAGGTTACATATTGTATAATTCTTTGATTCCATTTATATTAAATATCCAAAATAGACAAATCCATAGAGATAGGAAGCAGTTTTGTTGCCAGAGGGGGGAATGGGGTCAATGACGAGAGACTGTTTAATGGGTACAGATTTCTACTCAAAGAAATAAAATGTTTTGAAACTAGATGGTGGTGATGACAGAAAAGAGTTGTGAATATACTCAATGCCATTGAATAGTATACTTTGGAATTATTAAAATGGTAAACTTTCCTTAAGTGTATCTTACTAAATTTTTCAAGCACTTGTGCCATGCTTCAGTTAAACTTCACAAGATGTTCACATGTGTCTGAAAATTGCATTTCACAACAAATATTTTGGGAGTCAAGAAAGTATTGTCATTTCCAATTTATGAAAGAAAAAAAGACACAAACATAGTGTTTCATTAATGGCCTAAGTCTGTACCTGAAACTTAGTAGAAACTTAAAAGATGAATGAATAAATGAATGAATGAATGAACTGAGATTCGGAAGGCTTAACTGATTCCCACATTTCTGGCAGGTATTTGAGCCAATATTTAAGCTAATATTTACAATCTCTGGCTTTCACATCTATGTCACACTATTATTCTATCTGTCAGAAATATATATTTCCTGCATTGTTTTTTCTAGACTTCAAGGATTTGTTAATAATTTAGAAAAATAAGTGGTGTACATCCATCCTTCTCCATTAGTTCAGGCAACAGAAAACCAAACCGAACAAAATTGAGAAAAATTATCAGAGTTTTCACAAAGCTAAAAGGCAAGGTATTCCTAAATGGAGTTCTGGTAAACTCTCAAAAGGCATATTCCTTGAAACCTCATCTTGTGCACATTTGCATACCATCTACCTATTATTGTCAAGTTCTGTGACATCCTTGGGCTCATAAATAGTGCTCCTGAGCATGAAGTGCCCTCTCTTGTCTTTCTATAATCCCACACAATTCATCAGAAATAGCTATAATAAGAGGTTGTTATTGTTACTTTCCACTTGGCTCATGTCTTATGACATTTAATGTGAGCTAAGGACCATTTGCACAAGGACCCAAACATCTGCTTAGAAAAGAAAAATATGTTATCTAATTGTCAAAAGATTTGTGTTTGTTTGACACGAAAGATGAATATATTTATGACTACTTGGATTTAAAAACTTGTTTAATCTGGATATTGAATCACAGGTGTGCATATTTACACCCCAAGACTTGCCATTAAATATTTAGATAAGTAAAGGAATAATTTAAGATCAAGCAAGCAGTAGAGTGCTGCATCCAGAATCTAGGACCTAAAGTCGGAGATCTCTGAATCCCAGCATCAGCACTTCCTAGCTGCATAATCTTGAGCCAGATGCTTCACCTTTCTGTGCTTCGTATTACCTGCCAAATGGGTTAATGACAATACCTATCTCAGACACAAGCACAATGATTAAAATACAATTGGCATAGTTCCTGCAGATAGCAATCACTCAAACAAAGAAGCTGTTATTAAAAAAATAAAACAAAACAATAAACAGTGCATGGGTTGGTGTATATTAGCCATCAAGTCACGTTAAGAAAATAGTCAAAATCCCATTTTTATTCCTGCTTTTCCCCTAACTTCCATATATAAAACATTTGACCCTTGACTGAGTGTGTTGTAATTCCTTTATTATTATGTTCTCCAATCCCATCTATTTAACAGCAAATGACTTAATTTCATTCATTCTTCACAGATGAGTTGGGTACATATACCACATTTTCCTTATCTAGACACTTGTTGAAGGACACCTAGGCTCATTCTATAACTTGACTATTATAAATCACACTGTTACAAATTTTACATGCACGTATTACTATAGTATGTTGATTGTAGCAGAAGTAAAAGAAAGGAATCTAGAGGGAAGGAGGGAGGGAGGGCAAAGAGAGGCACTGGGGAATTAAGTTGACCAAATTATCTCTGTCCATGTACAAATATACCACAATAAATCCCACTTTTATGTATATTTGTAATGCACTAATTTTAAAAAAAATAATAGAAGGGACACCAGTAGTGAAGAGGAGGGGAATCCAGGGGAGGGAAGAAGGAAAGAAAAGGGAAGGTTTTGGGGAATGAGATTGAACAAATTATATCATGTGCATGTGCAAATATGTCACAATGAATTGCCCCATTATATATAATTATAATGCACAAAAAACAAGAACCATATTTAAAAAGAAAGAAAATAGTGAAAGAAACAAAGTTTTGGGTCTGTGGGGCACAAATTTACAAAGAAAAAACAGAAAACAGACTTCGAAGAAAATAAAGATTTCTAGGCACAGACTCATCAGTATCAAAACAAACAAATAAAGGGGGTTGTGTATAATCCAAGACTCTCAAAAGAAAGTGTGCCCAAAAAAGATTTGATTTGATCAAAATCCAACTTGGATTTGAATTTTCCAAGAAGAGGCACAGATGAAAAGAATACATAATCAAGGACAGAAAAATGAGGCACTGCTGGGACACTGGAGTAAAGATGAGGCTTGTGAAAACCAAACAGCTGAGAAACTCCTTCAAGCACTGTTCAAAGGAAAAAAAGAACAGGTTAATGTGGCCCAGAGCTGGTGGCGGAAAGTGCGGGGAATCCCTCAGAAAAGAAAAATGAAGCCCAGCATGAGCCAGGAGGTGAGAGCACCAGGCTATGCTGAACTACTTCAGGTTCAATAAAATTACATCCCAGGCAATAGTGAACACTTGCAAATAAACTGGCCCCGTTGTTGTCAATAGTGGTACAATGGCTTTAGATACAGAGGGACCCTGACCTACCTCCTGTTCCACCAGGCTCTGTTTCTCTTTGGGCTAATATTTTCATCTCTCCAAGCCCTATCCTGTTTATACAGATAATAAGAATGATACTATTAAGTTCAAATGTACATAATAGCCAATCTGGGCCTTTTGTTTGTTTGTTTTAAACCTCCAAAATTAGCAATTTAATGTGGTTTAATCTAATACCTAATTTGTCCACATGGTCATGGTAGTAATATTAGATAACATAAATTTACCACAGCTTGAAATATTTGCTTGCTTTTATTTTATTTGGATTTGTATACAAAATGCTTGATCATTAAGTTGTGGTGCTATTGGGAGGTGGTGGAATCTTCAGCACTGGGCTTATGTCCTTGAAGGGGAGGTTGGGACTTCTGCCCTTTGTTCTCTTCTCTTTTAGTCTTCCAGTCACCCCCACATGCTCCCATGGCCATGATATACTGTGCCACTGCAGGCCCAAAGCAACTGGGATAAGTGACCATGGACAGAAAACTGAAACTTTGAGCTAAAATAAACCATTTTTTCCTTTTAAGTTGATTTCCTCAGATATTTTGTTACAGTGGCAGAAAACTGACTAATATGATATTTAAAAAATTAGAGTCTCTAAATAAGTCATTCAAATTCTCTACTACTAATAATAATACCCCATGTATTATAACTCCCAGGGTACTTGTAACAATATAATAATTTTCTGAGCTATGTGGCTATAATTGTTCACAACACCATATTCCCAGAAAACCAGAGATGGCTTAACCCAAGAATGGTAAATAAATGGCAGAGATGAGACTCCTAGCAAAGGCTTGTGATTCCAAAATCAGAGCTCTTTCCACTGCACCATACTACCTGCTACATTTGAAAGTGAAAATTCCCAGAAATAAGTCCTCAGATCTAAAGCAAAATGAGCACTAGCCACTAGGTTCTGTGTTCCTTGAATCCTTGCTAGAGAGAACTCTGGGTTACTTGGAAGCTGAGGGGAGGGGCAGGGATTCTCATTCTTTGCTTAAGAGAGTGGTAAGTACCAAACATTTTCTGTTTTGAACAAGGTTTCCAATTCCTGGGGAATCTTACAAAACAGCTAACTTATTTCAGCTGCTATTAATAGAGAGGAATTCCTTGCATCATCATCTAGTGGAGGGAATAAGGATTTGGGTTTCAAGCTGAAGATTCTTAGAATTAATTTCCTATTTTCAACCAAAGGTCACCTTCCCCATTTTGTGTTTTCTATCATAGATACTAACACTTCTTGACTTGCTCCCTTTACAAATTGGAGGAAGGAGGGGGAAAAATCCACATAGGTAAGCACTGAGCACTATTGTGCAGGGATAAATGTGGTTTAACTGCCACAGTTAGCAATGAAATCAACATCTATTTCCTGTCTTGCTGCTTGTCTGAAATAATCTCATTACCATTCAAATCCAGAAGAATATCTATCTTGGAGCACCTTTCCTCTTTGTTCTGCTAATAAATGCGATTGTCCTGAACTCTGCTTGTGCTCTGGAGTCTTTCTGCAATCACCTTAACTTTTATGGAGGATTCAGAGTTCTCCATGATGTATCCACTTCAGTGCCTGAGATGCACATCAGCCTGTTCAAGAGCCAATACAGCAATTCTCTTTGCCATGGGCAGATTGTTGATAACTTTATTTCAAAGAAAAAAATAATGTTACACCACACACACAAACACACACACACACACACACAAACACCCCAGCCTGTTTGAATGTCTCATCTCTTCCTCATCAATGTCCTTCCCAGCAAGGATCTAGAATTTTGTTCTAATCTGTTTATAGTTATAGGGAATTTCATTTTTATTGGTTTCATTAAATCATTTATTTTAAATTTCCACTAAAAGTATTGTTTTTACTAAATGAGAAAAGCAAAACAAAAGTCTTCCAGTTAGAAGTGTTCCCCTTTTCGGTGGATATGCAGAGTATCATAGGGTTTAGAAGAAGCAAACTTCATCCTGAAATGTAAATATAGCTCTCCCATAGGCTCCAGATGGCTTGGCTTTGGGGCTGAATTTCCACAGACGATCAAGGGCAGGAAGGCCATTCTGCTTTACTCAAGTTCTTAAACTACTATGTTAAAATTCAATCATTCATGTTCAGAATCAAGACAGGGTTATCAAGAGGGAAATGTATTCTATTTTCTTAATTCCAGGATGCCACTGATTATTAAACCACCATAGCTTTAATAATGTTTGTAAGCATTCATGCTAGGGAAAAATTAACAAGTTCCTACATGTTCACTTTTCTGTTATTGGAATGTATTGTGTGATCAAAACATATATATATATATATATATATATATATATATATATATATAAATCATATATAGATCATGCAATATGGACAATATTAATACTGAAAACATGATAAAATATGCATCTTAGCTTTGAGAAAATACAATATTTGTGTTTACCTTTTCTAATAAAGGACCCAGAGGAGAAAGAAATCACCTTCTTATGGAGGGATATCCAGAAGCAACTGAAAATCATTGAATTAATTTGAGCAAGGTTCTATTCAATTAATTATCTGTGCATGTAAAATAATCCACTGGGACTATGTCATATGAAATACTGCTGGCTGAATATTTTATTAACCACATCCTTTCAGCCCTTAACCACTGTGCATGTACCATACGGCTAAAGCAATGGGTCCACCTAACTAAGCCATTGAAATGAATGAAATGAAACCTTCCAAAAATGCAAGGAGAAAATGCAAAATCAGTCACCATGATAGTGGGAACTTTTTAATATAACTCTGTAAATCAATAACAAGATATTCAGATCAAGATATTCTTGAAAAATTAGATTATATATGTGAAAATTAAGAAAATTTCAAAATATTCATAAAAATTTAGAAGATTTAGAATATTTGAATGACATAGTGACTTGATCTAAGTATGTGGAATATTGTGCCCAGAAATTAAACAATACATATTATTTTCCACCACAGGAAACTTCACAAAATCATTAAATAAATCTTAATAAATGCTGACATGAATGCAATATATATCAAAAAGAATAAAATTCATATAACTTGTGATATTTAAATCACACTTCCAAATAACTATTCTTTTTAATAATACATAATTTTTGGAACATTATTATAGTTTTTAACTAAACACTATTGAAAATACCACATATCAAGACACATAGACACTTTACATCCATGAAGATGGCTACTGTCTACTGGTGGCTCACACCTGTAATCCTCACTACTCTAAAGGCTGAGGTAGGGTGATTGTGAGTTCAATGTCAGTTTGGGAAAAATTAATAAGATCCTGTCTCAAAATAAAATTTTAAAGAAATGGTTAAGAGTGTATGTAGCTCAGTAGCAGAGCACTTGAGCACCCACTCCTAGCATAGGTTCATTCTCCAGGACCAAAAACAAAACAATAACAACAACAACAACAAATGGCTACTATTAAAAAGCAAATAGCAGATGGGCACCACCATGGTGCACGCCTGTAATCCCAGCACTTTGGGAGCCTGAGACACGAGAATAGCAATTTCAAAGCCAGCCTCAGCAACAGCGAGGCACTAAGCAACTCAGTGAGACCCTGTCTCTACATAAAACACAAAATAGGGCTGGGGGTGTGGCTCAGTGGTCGAGTACCTCTGAGTTCAATCCCTGGTACCAAAAAGAAAAAGAAAAAAAAGAAAATTGCATATTGACAATGATATGAAGAAATTGGAAAGTGGTACCCTTGTGTATGGTTGATGGGAATGTAAAATGGTGGGGTCACTGTGAAAACCGCAGAGTTATTCTTCAAAAATATTGAATTTCCATGTGATCTAGCAATCTTACTTCTAGACATGCTCTTGAAGAATTGAAAGCAGAGTGACAAGATATATGTATACCCATGTTAGTGGCATTATTCATAATAGCTAAAACATGGAAGTAGCCCAAGTGTCCATCATTGGAAGAAAGGATAAACAAAATGTGATCTCTACTTGCAATGGGATATTATTTAGCCTTAGAAAGGAAGGAAATTCTGACATATACTAAAACATAAATGAACATTGTGGATATCATGCTAAGTGAAATAAGCCTATCCCCAAAAGATGTACTTATGCACATGAACACTATATAATATGTAAGATACTAATAGTAGTCAAAATTATACAGGCATAGAGAAAAATGGTGGTTATCATGGGCTAGGAGGAGGGATAAATAGAGAGTTATTGTTTAATGGGTACATTCACTTTTTCAAGGTGAAAAGATTGCTGAAGGTGGAGGATGGTGATGATTTTACAGCAATATTCATGTCTTTAATGTCAGTAAACTGTACTTCCCAAAATGATCACAACAGTAAATTTGATGTTATGTGGATTTTACCTTGTTTTTTCAAACTGGGGTGAGTGGACACCATATCATGAAATAGTACTTATTAGGATATTTGTAAATTAAAAATTGAAAGAAAAACAAAAAGCTGGGACTGGTGGTACATGCCTGATGTGAGCTACTCAGGAGGCTGAGGCCAGAGAGTTGTGAGTTTAGGCCAGCCTGGCAAATTGGTGAGACTCTATGTAAAGAAGAAAGAAAAACACAAGAAATATCATTCTATTACAGTTGGGGAGAAAACAACAGATTTATGAGATTTATTCTAAATCTGAATCTCATAAAATTAGAAACTGTCTACTGAAATTCTCCACATTAAAAGGAAAGATTACACAGAAGTCACTTTTGAAAGGAAAAGAAATCTAGGATATAGATGCTCTGATCAATAAAAATATGACAATACTAAATTTAATGTGATTATAATTTAATATGTAAATCAAAATGTAGTGGACAAACATTTTAGAAAAACATAGCAAAATGACTCAAGAAGAGCTGACAAAAATCAAACAAACATGCATTATATTAACCAAATTAGTTGCTTAAATCTTTTTTCAAAAGAAAATATTATGCCAGATAATTGTTCAAGTGAATCTTAGCATAATTTATTAAAAGAGGCAAGTTTAATCTTACTCTCTCAGAGTATAGAAAAGATAATACTGGTCAACTCAGTTTATGAAGCAAATTTCCCCTGAAAAACCAAAAACAGACAAGGATTAAAAGGCAAAAGACGAGTCAAAGACAACCTCATTCAATTCATAGGAAGAGAGAGGGAAGGAGGGGGAGAAAGGGAGAAGAGGAGAGAGTAAGAACAGCAAATCTAATAGTGTACAAAATGTTGTGTTATGGGTAAGTAAGGTTTAATCTTCCAAATATAGGACTTAGCATTGGAAAACTGTCTGATAGATAAAAGCATTAATAGTTAAATGGGGAAAATGTTGCTCAGAATAGTAGAAAATTAAGAAAACTTACTTAAGCTGATAAAGGCTGGCTATTGCAAAATGCAAAGAAAACTTCATATTTAACAGTAGACTATTAAGTCTTCCCCTTAAAATGAGTTACAAGATAATGACTTCTGTGATCCTAATTCCTTTCAGCACTTACTTTAACCTGTAGCCAACTTTAAAAAAAAAAAAGCAAGAAAAGGAAATAAACGTAGAGAATTTTAATGGAATAAAAAGATCACTATTAGAAGATAATACAATGGTCCATAACAAATGCAAAATAATCTACTAATGAATTATTAGAATTAATAAAATTTAAAAGAAAGCTACGTACAAAATAAACATAGGAAACTCAATTGGTCACAGTGATGAAAAGCAAACACATAGTTACTACAACAAAATCATTTCAAGATAAATTTATCATATAAATGTTAAAAGAAAAACTATAAAACTTAAAGACAATGTAGGGGACTATTAAGAAGGATGGGGAATAGTTTTGTAAAGATGCAAGAAACACATTCCATCAAGGAAGTGATTGACCAATTGATCTTAAAATTGAAGTGTCATAAAGATATGAAGACAATACAGATTAAGGTAAGATCAGTGTAACACCCATCACTAAGTATCTTTTTCTAAAAGATGTAAAATGCTCCCATGTAAGTCTCAATAGAAAAGTGACAAAATTATTTCCGTGGGATCTTGCTACAAGGAAAAAAATATGAAAACATGTTCAATCTCTTTAATAATCAGATGGATTCTAATACAAACCACAGTAATATTACAGTTTTACCACCAGAATGGCAACAATTTTAAAGCTGACAATATCAAGTGTCAAAGTCATGGTGGGTTTTGTGTAGCACAAGTGGGTTTTTGTGTAACTACCTGGGACCTGAGAGAGTATATCTGGGCCATAAGAGACAAGTCTAGCAATGACATGAAGAAACCAGTGGTCTAAGCTCAAGTAGAAGTCCCACAAGGCAAGGCAAAAATAGTCACACTATATTTCAATTTATTCATTCAGTGGATCTGAAATTCATGCAATATCTGAAATCATAATGACCAAATTAAACCAAATGTCACAAAATCACAATAATGTACAAACCAGCTGCCACCTGTTTTTGAAGTGGGAAAGAGATATTTTAGATGACCATAAAATAAATACAGTTACTAGTATGTTTAAGTCATTAAGCTAATGATTATCAATGTCACCAGGACTTGCTGAATGCTTTATTGTGACTGGCAAGTCACAAGTTTGCCAATAAATATCATTATTATGGTGACTATTTAAAAAAAGAATCCAAAAGTGGTTTTGTTTCATTCTGTGTCTTTTTCTACGTTTTCTGGGAAGCAGTGATATTATGAATGAGAGATAATTGCATCGAAGAGGTAATTGAAGTTTGGTGTTTGTTCAATAAATTTCAACAGATCCTTAGTGAGCTTTAATACCAACATCCTTTTTGCAAAGTTATCTCAATTTTGTAGGTATTTAAAAAGTGGCCCCAATTTTTGAAACTTTAAAAGAGAAAACTGATAAATTGGCAACTAAGTTAAACCAAACCTGAAATTTAAAAATTCTGGGTTACATCATTGCTTAGTTGTGAGATTGCAAGGTCTTAGGCTCACCTACTGAATCATCTACTGAATCTTACATTTCTGACTACATAAGGTGCCCTGCCATTTTTCTCCTGGCATTATTCTATAAGATTTCTTGCTTTGCAGTAGATTTGAGTAGAGCACTAGAGCTGCAAACACAAATTCTTAGGTTCTGGAGTCAGACAGCATTTGCTCTTTAAATGAAGTAAGTTTCTGTGCTTCTTTTAGCCCCAGGTTTACTATCTACAAACTAAGTCTCAATAATATTGATCAGGTAGTCTTGTTGTAAGTATCAAGCTTGATAGATAATGTCTCTAAAATGCCCAGGATGTTCTTGGAACAGAAAAGCTCTCAGTAAGTTCCTGCTCACCCTGTCTCCATTCCTGCCCGATAAGCTCAGGAGACCACAGAGAACCAGAGAGGCATCCGCAGAACAGGTTCAAGGAGTCTGCCATTGGACCCATTCGCACATCATCCCACCTCTGGCCACTCTGCAATTGGCCTTTGCTCACTCTCCTTTCTTTTTCCTGCTCAAGCCCTGCAGCTGGTTTGCTATTTTCATCCAACCTTAGCTGTGTTCCCGGGACTCTGATGCTTATCTCTGTCCTCCGGCACCTGCCTGCATGGAATGCCATTAGGCATTTTTCAACCTGGCACTTGCTGGCATGGCCCCAAAACCTCTCACCAATGCCATGAGCACAGTCAGACACTGAAAACATCCTTTCCCCAACTTTCTTCCATTCAGAAGGTCCCAACCACAGGCTCTCAGCTTCATTTCTGCCTGCACAGTGATTATGCTAGCCTGAGGCAATAGAATGAATTTGTGTTTGTGCAACAGAGTTTTGCTTCTCTGGTTGATTTAGTAATGATCCAGGTGTATGAAAATATGAAAAATCCAAAATGTTTGCCATTATATCTGATTGACAAAGCTTCTTTGATTCCCATTTGTTTCTTATTCCATTACAACTCAGTTTCCAGTCAACTTCCTCTTGCTGTTTGAATTGCCCCAGCCAATGGACACACAATAGGACACACTTCTTCCTGAGTTCTCATCCAATAACATCTAACTTGCTTTATAAATACTATCTCCTTTATGTGTATCCACATATTCATTATATATTCTATTAAACTGCATGGATGATATTTTCTACAATATAATATGGGTAATTATGCCCCTTTGCATAAGATCCTAAAACATCAAACCTATGGATCATATGGTTCTTCATAATCAGCTTTAACTTCACTTCCCAGTATTTCTTCAAATATTTATAAGTTCCCTATATTTCTTTCTTCATGTACTTCATACTCCAAACATTAGCTCACAAGCAATTTTTGAAATTAACTGTGATTTGGATTATGGTTTAAGTTTCGCCTCTATTGGTTTATGTACTAGCATTTGGTCTCTAGCATGGGGAAGTGGGAGGTGAGAACTTCATGAGGTAAGGTCTTCTGGGAGGTCCTTAGCTGACTGATACTTTGGAAAGGATTGTAGAACTCAAGCTCTCTCTTCTCTCTCCCTCTCCCTCCCTACCTCCCTCTTTTTAACTTCCTGTTTTAAGGTATGATCTTTTCTTCCCGTATATACTCCTGCCATTGTAATGCCATTTGGCCATGAGGTTCTCACCAGAGCCAACTCAATGCTGGTATCTTGTCCTCTAATCTCCAGATCTGTGAGCTAAATATACCTCTTTTATTCATAAGGAGTCTACTTCAAATATTTTGTTATAGTAATGCAAAACTGGTTGAATACAACAATGTTGTTTCTTTACAATATTTTTCAAGATGATTTAAATTTAGAGACTTTTTTCAAGAACACTACTGTGAAGTCCTCTGCTTAAATCATTTGATAGGAGATTGTCGACATAATGCCCTATCAACCCCAAATTGGAGTATGTGTTTTACAAAGAAATTATCCTAAAAATCATCCTAAATCCATCAAAAAGGAAAATTAGCAATACTATATTACTATCACTCCATCCATGAACCCTATGCAAATATTGCTGGTGGGTCCAAAATGTCCTTTATAGCAAAAAGATCAACTTTAGAATCACACATTAATTTTACTTATAATTTCTCTTTAGTGTTTTTGATCTGAAAATATCACTCAGTATTTCCTTGACTTTCATGTTCTAGACATGTTTGAAGAGTACAGATGAGTTGTTTTAGGAATTCCTCACAATTTGGATTTGCCTCACATCTTTTCACAGCAATTTTTTCTTCACTCTGTCCCTGGCAAATTCTATCAGGTGGAATACAATTTTGAATTGTCCTATTACTGGTGATGTTGAATTTGATTTGGCTTGTGCTAGGTTTCTTCACTGTTAAATTATTTTTCACATTTTTAGCATTTTTATGAGTAGCTACTGTGAAACAATGTAAATATCCCAATGCCTGGTTAAAGTTATAATACGTTAATTTATTATTTATATCACAAGTAAAGACTCATGGTTTTCCATTCTAAGCTATTTACTTGATAGATATATAGTCTTTTATGTTTTTTTGTCTAAGACACCTTATATATTATAGCATTCTTCCTTTATTTATTAGTTAGTACTTTGTCATTTCCTGAGCATGCTGGAGTTCTCATCCTACCTAAAATGTATTGATTACATGGAGTTTCTTTGCTTGTTTGTTTTGCAACTCAACTTTTACAATTTTGAGATAACTGTATATTCACATGTAGTTATGAGAAATAAGGATACCTCATGTACCCTATACCTAGTTTTCTCTTCTGGTAACAGCTTGCAAAACTATAATACTAGTATCACAACCATGGTATTGACATTGATATATTCCATTTATCTTATTCATAGTTCCCAGTTTTACTTACCCCATGGGTATGTGCATTTAGGTCTATTAATCTTATAATATGCATACAATTAAGCATCCACCACACAGTCCAGATCCATCACCAGGAGAACCCCACATTTGTACTTTCTTAATAGCTTTTACCTTGTCTTGTTACCCACCAACAATCCATTTTTAATCAGTGGCAGCACTAATCTTCCATTATTTAATTTTGTCATTTATATGCAGGGTTTACAGTGTATATCTCTGTATTATTTTCCTAGTGCTGGCTCTGGGTATTACAACCCATTGGGTGACATCATAGTATATTGGCATTATTATTGGCATTGTATTGGCATTAAAACCTATTATCAGTTTTGTATTTGATAAGCCTGGCTAAGGGTTATAGTTACCTGTTATGAATTGTCTTCAGCATGGAATTTCTTAGAGACATTGATATTATGATATTTTCTGTCAATACTCATGATGTTGACTTAATGGACAACATTTCCCAAGGTTATTTGTTCTAGAAATTTTTTATTTGTAACATAATAATTCATGTCTCATGGAACTTGTATTTTGTGAACACTATTCAGAAAATGTTCTAACATACTTTTTCATTGAAAAGATATATATTCCGATTTCTAACCATCAGGAAAGTGAAATCTTCATCTTGAAAAACCTATGATCTATCAAAGTTTTTAATTTTTCCAAGGCAAAATATATACATGTGTATATGATATATATGATAATGATATATATGATATGTATGATATATATGATAATGATATGTGCTGTTGTTTATTCATCCTGCTCCCTCATATTATAACCCTATAAAGTTTTATGTTAGTTTTTGTCTAGATTATGAACTTTCTTTCTACTATTTCTTGGCTATGGAAATATGAAGGAGTCATGAAAGCGACACATGAATCTTCACACCTGCTTGTGCATCCCAGACAGGCATCACAGATCAATCACAGGAAATACCACTAATTAATCATAGCACTCTTGCCCTTTGAGTCATATGTAGCCTCAGATTCATTCCTTCACAAAACTGTCTTTAAACAGACATACAAACTGATCAAAATTCCTATGCAGGGTAAGAATTGCACTTTTTGTGCAATACTTATCACTTTGATGACTGTTATTAAATTGCTTTTCTTATTTCAGAAATAAAATGACATTTTTATTTGATTCTAAACCAATCTTAAATAAATTTATTTTTTACCTCTATTTCTTTGACACCTTAACTTTTCTATTCTTTTTTTAAAAAATATTTTTTAGTTTTAGATGGACATAATACCTTTATTTTATTTATTCATTTATATTTATTTATTTATTTATTTATTTATTTATTTTTATTAGGTGCTGAGACTTGAACCC
This sequence comes from Xerus rutilus, assembly GCA_028644305.1. Classification (NCBI taxonomy): domain Eukaryota; kingdom Metazoa; phylum Chordata; class Mammalia; order Rodentia; family Sciuridae; genus Xerus; species Xerus rutilus. The sequence goes on from CM053407.1 coordinate 95,281,256, forward strand.
ATGTGCCAGGGAAGTACTCTACAAACTTAGCCACAACCCCATCCTCAACTTTTCTATTCTTAATTGATTACTTTTGATTAATTTCTTGGCCAACTGAAACAAATTTATAAATCACTATTAAAAGATTATCAGAATGATACATCATCTATAAATATCTGGAAATGTCTTTTCATAGTCTTCCTGCTAGAATAAAAATTTGGTGGTATATCGCATTCTGCAGGTGTATCTTTTTCACTGAAATTTCTATATATGCTGCTTCTGTCTTTTGTTCATAAAAGTACTGTTACAGAGAAAAGCTGTGAGGTGATGATAGTTAATCAACCTTTAGAGGTAACCAATTTCTTCATCTTTTCTTTCTTTTTCATTTCATAGACTTATAAGAGTTTTTATTGTTACCATTATCTTTATAAATAAAATTTTAAAAGTATTGCCAAAATAGTTCTGGTGGAATCCTTTAGCTTGATTTTTCCAGGATCTAAATACTCACCTTCATTAGCTGTACTGGTCTCTCTCTTATTATCATAACAAAATGCCTGAAGCTTGATGCTATACAAACAACACAAATTTATTTAACTTGCAGTTCTGAGAATTCAAGTACATGGTGCAAGCTTCAGTTCAGTTCTGAAGATCTCATGAATGATGTTATCATAATGGCAGGAGCATGTGTGAGATAGAGAGATCACATGATGAAGAGACAGGAAGCCAGAGAGACTAGGGAAAACCAGGGTCCTCCAAGAACTATAATTAACCCCTTCCAAAGTCATGTGTCCAATGATCTAAGGACCTCTCACTAGTCCCCACCTCTTAAAAATTCTACTACATTTTAACATTGCCACACCAAGGACCAAGCCTCCAACTCATGAACACTTGGAGGCACACTCAAACTGTACCGAAAACATAGCAAAAACTCAGAAATGTTTTAATCAATTTTGACTTTATTTGTTGTTTCTATTCTAATCAGTTGGTTTTCTTTTTCTGGAACACCTGTAATGCTTGGTTAGTCTATATTCTCTGTCCTCTGTAATTACCATATTGCCTTTCATCTTTTTCATACCTATTTTTTTTTGTCATTAGAAAGATAGTAGTTTCTCCTGGTTTTTGCTCCAGATCACTGATTTAATTGTCAACCATATGAGACCTTTACTGATATGAACAATTTATGTAAATTTATTAAGATACAAAATTCAACCTGGCATAAAGCCTGCCTTTGAGATATTATTAGAAATACACATACAACTCAATCAAATGATTTAATAAATAGAAAAGCTCAATAAAAAGAATTAAATTATTTTAAAAGTAACTAAATAGAAATTCTGGAGTTGAAAATAATAATAACTGTAATAAAAAATCCCCTAAAGTTTTCACTAGATTATCTGAGAGATGACAGTAACATTGAAAATGTATTAATAGAAAGTATTTATTGTGAAAAATAAAGAGAAAATATTGAATAAGCATAAAAAATCCTCAAATACCTATGGTACATCATCAGATATATCAATATATGAGTAAAGGGAGCTCCACAAGAATAATAGAGGAATAAAAATTATTTGAAGACTTAAAAAATGAAAAGTTCCCAAATTTGATATAAAAATAATAATCTATAAATGCAAGAAGTTTAATGACTCCAAGCTGGACAAACACTAAGAGAGTGACACCTACACACATCTTTATTACATTTTTAACAAAGAGAAAATCATGAAAACACCAAAAGAAAATGATTTATCATAAAAATAATACAACTAAAGCTGTCTTCTCATCCAAAAAAAGGAGACCCCCAGTCAATGGGATAACATAATTAAAGTGTTAAAAGAGGCTGGGTGTTGTGGTATATGTTTGTAATCTCAACTACTCAGGACCATGAGGCAGAAGGATGTCATTTCATGATCAATCTGGGAAACTTCGCAAGGCTTTGTCTAAAAATTAAAAAAAAATAAATGTGGTTGGAGATATAGCTCAGTGGCAATCCTAGGCTCAATCCCTAGTACCACACAAACAAACAAACAAACAAACAAAAAAACAATACATTAAGAAAAAAACCATCAAAAAAGAAGTATGCATGCAACAAGTGAAGAAAAAAAAATTCCCAAATAAACAAAGACTGAGAGAATATGTTCACAGATATCTACTTACATGAATTCCTTCAGAATGAAAGGAAATAGCACCAGCAGTAATTGAAATCCACAAGATAAAATAATGAGCACTTGAAATCGCGAATATGTAGGTAAATATAATACACTGAATAAATATATTTTCTCATTTCTTTTATTAACTTTAAAAAAAATAAGATTGTGTAAGCAATAATTAAAATACTATATGCTTAGATTAATAACCAATATAGGCATAATATATGTGACAATTTTGTCTTGAATGAGAGATGAAGTAAAGGAGATGCTTTGAAGCTAAGTTTCTCTCTTATGTAGATAGTGATGAGATCTATATTGTAGTCTCTAGCACAACTATTAAGAAAAAATTTTAATATAATTTTTAAAATGAGATGATTTAAAGTAGTAAATGTATAGCATTTATCTCACACTAAAGAATGTGAAAAAGGAGGAATGGAAGATCAAAAAAGACTTGAGACAAATAGAAAATATATTTTAAAACCTGATAGCCACAATTCATCCATTTCAACAATTACATTAAATATAAATGGACTAAATCCCCCATTCAAAAGGTATTGAGTATCTAACCGAATAAAATAAGAAATCCCAACAATATGTAGTCTCCAGGAAATGCACCTTAAAGACACAATACTTGAAATAAGATTGTGTTAAGACTAGAAGAGATACCTTCTAATGACAAAAATAGACAACACATCAGGAAGATAAACACTTTAAAACACAGCCGCAAGTGTATGTGCTTAAGAAGCAAGGAAAAAATAAATGAAACAAATATTGACTGAATAGAAAAAAGAAGTATATGATTCATCAATAATAGTTGGAAATTTTGACACTCTTTTTTCAATAATTTGTAGAACAACTAGTCTAAATTTAGGAAAACATACAAAATGAACACTCTCCATTGACTGACATTTGTAGAATGCTCCACTCACTGACTACAAAATATATACTCCTTTCAATTGCTCATGGGACATTCTCCATAAAAAAAATAGAAACATATTTGGAGATCACAAAATATTCTCAATAAATTTAAAAGATTGAATTAACATAAAAATATATTCTCTGACCACAATGGAATTAAATGAGTGATCAAAAATTAACAATCTGGGAAAGGCCCAGATATTTGCAAATCAAATAACACATTTCCAAATCACAATAGGTCAGAGAAAAAAATCACAAGGGAAATTTTAAAACATTTTACATTGAATTAAAATGAAAACAACATATCAAATTAATAAGATTCAATTCAAATGTGCTTTCAGAGAAGTTTACATGGGAATATCTATATCAGAAAAGAAGGATGTCTCTGATCAATATATAAGCATCTAGCTTAAGAAATTAGACAATGATGAGCAAGCTAAACCTAAAACAAGCAAAAGGAACTGTACTATGTGCAAAGATTGTACTAGGCACCAGGCACTCCTGTAGCACAATTTAGGATGAAATAAAGATGAGTGGTCAGGGATCAGGAAACATTTTCTTCAAAGGATCAATTAATTAAATCATTTAGAGTTTTGGAGCAACTACTCAACTCTGTAGTAGTAGCATTAAAAAAGAAAAGCATGGACAGTAAATAAATGGGTATGATTGTACGCCCAAGAAACTTTATTTGTGGACACTGAAAGTTGAATTTCCTTTAACTTCTATGTGTCACAAAATATTATTCTTCTTTTGAGTTTTATCCACCATTTAAAAATGAAAAAAACATTCTTAGCTCACAGATCAAATATAAAGCAATAGGCTAAATTTTGTTCATGGGCTATAGTTTGCTCATCACTATATACATGATACACAGAATCCAACAAAGAAAGAAACTTCCAGGATTGAGCCCTACTGAGGAAGGATGTTTTTTTTTTTTCAGTTCTATATCCCTACAGTTCTTTATTTGTGAGATAACAGAATTTAGGAGAAGTGTGAGCATCCCGCAGAATCTTAGGATGAGAGATGACATACATCTGGCTTATCAAAAGTAGCAATTTGTAGAAATGTGAATACTTAATTTTCAGTAAATTCTAGAGGGAGATAACTGAAGATGGAATCTTATCATGTTAGAGGTACCTAATATACTTTAATTCATTTAATTCTCACACAACCCTACATTTTATCAATACTGAAGCTGAGGTTTGGAGAAGTTAAGTAACCTTCCCAAAATTCCATAAATATTAAATGACAAAAACAGGAAGGGAAGAGGTTTAAGCTCAAAGCTCAAATATTTTTCACAAAGCCAAGCTTACTGTCTTCACAGTCTTGATCTCATTTTTTTCCTGTTCCCACTGCTGCTCCTCTTGGAACTTTTCTTTCAGTATTAGCCATACAGATCACACCCTCCCCTGTGGGAGGGATGATCCTCGATTCTTGCAGCTCTGGGTCATTTCCTGTAGAACCTTACAGCTGTCACTCAACATGATTGAGCCTCAAACTTCTCTAGGTAGTGGTGATGATGACACCTGTCTTTCACCTGATGATTAGGAAAATCAAGTAAGATAATGAGCTTTAGGATATTTTGAAGAGTAAAAAGCATTCTACAGATTGATGGTGGATTTTTATTTTCTTTTGTGGTGCTGGAAATTGAATCCAGGGCCTTGTGCATGGTAGGAAGGTGCTCTACCACTGACAATATCCAAGAATGTCTTGATGCTGAAATTTTATGCATTCTTAATAGCCTCTGATCTTATTGTTTTTCCCTTCCAGAAATGAACACATCTCTTTGAGCCAATTACTTTGCTTTATAAATGTTCATAAGCTTTATTGACATGTGATGCGTGCCTGGTTGAAGCCCTTATTGATGTGTAGCCTCAGTGTGGGAGAGATCTGTATCTGTGGGTATTCAGATAACTAGGACAGTCTGTTCTATGTATAAGTCAATCTTTTACTGATTGGATTTTGAACTCTCCCTCCCAGAAGCTCCTTGTGGAGAGTATTTATTACTGGAACAACTAAATATGAAGTTAGATTAGTAAGCACCCTCCTCTGAAATAATAGCAGCATTAGTAGTAATAAATAAATAAAGATTGTAAAAAGAGGTATCTGACTTTCTCTGGTTTGGAATCTAATGAACCTCAGAATAGTTCAACTTTTAGGTTAGATAAGTATCAACAAGCTGAATGCTTATCTGGAAACTGAACTTTTGGTGCCTATTTGGGTAGGAAATATCATGCTTAAGTATTTTTGCCTGATTTCCAAAACATCCTGATTTTAAGGGGCCAGAAATTCTTTGAAAACAGAAAAGATAAAAAAGAAAAGTCATAGTGCTTGGGCTGCTTCTAATGGCAAATGGAACAATAGCCAGACAGAAGTGCTCAGGAAACACTGTGTATTTCTACCCCCTAACAAAAACTGCCATATAAATATCTCTCACTCCTGAAATCCAGAGCAATCAGAAGAATGCCACTCTAGTTCTCATGATACCTGGTGGCTTTATACTTCTTTGGAGGCAGCATAGTTCAGCAGATTGCTCAGACCTTCTGCTCTCGTAGTCTCAAATTTCTAATTGGAAATCATCAATAGAGATTGCCTTTCCTGGTGTTTTTAAGGGGATGCATAAGCCAGTTCATGGCTCCTGGCACACCTTAGGCACTGGAAATGCTCATCTCCTACCCTTTCTCTTCCAGTTTCCTCTTGGAGGACCTATCTAGCGATGGGATTGCCCAAAATAAGACTGGTTATGGAATCCACCTGTGCGGTAGTGCATCATGTGGTGAAAAACTAAATGTCTTCTCAGTGAGTTTCTGTTTGGGGCCATAGCACAAATGCAGCCGAGGATGATGTTGAAGGGTGAGGGATGAGCGTACAGAAGACAGGATGTGCTTCTCTGTGAAATAGATCTCCAGGCCCTCAAAAGATTCCTTGATCCTGCTGGATTGACTGTGCTTTTCAGTCAATTAATTGACTTTTTTCTTCTAGACATTTCTAAGAATAATTTTGATCTTCCTTGGCTGCAATGCCATGATTCAAAAGCAGACTGGGAGGAGGGGAAAATGGGGTCCTCTGTCTCTTGCTTTCCCTAGATTAAGTGAGTGAACCAATGAGTCATCTTTAGATTCAGTTCTCATTTAATAGCTTCAAACCCACCCAACTTTGGACAAACAGGAAATGAACTGAGCAAGAAGGCCTACAGAGGCCAAAATGACATGGCAGGATGCTCTCCACCCAGAAGAACTGCAGGTTAAACTGTAAAGTGTACCAGATAATTGCCAATCCAGGAAATTGCAGAATAGCACACCTGATCTTTTTCATTCTGAAAATCTAATACTCTACCATTCCATATCATCATCTTCACCCTTCTCATCTCTCCTTATTCAAAATGTCCCTAAAAATAAGATTAATCTTTCTTTGGATACAGTTTCTCTCTTACAATTCAATCTGTAGGGATGTAAGACACAGATTGGCCTGGAAATGTAGTTCAGTGGCAGGGTGCTTTCTTAGTTGCTTAGATGCACAAGGCCCTGGGTTCCAGCAATGTGGAAAAAGAAAGTTGAGACACAGATTGTGTACCTTCCTGTTTACCTCTGCAGTACTAAAGGAATAAAATCATTATACAATGTGATCTTACTGCTGATTAAAGCCCATGGATTATAAATGTCCCAAGAACAAATCTCTATCATTTTCTTCATATGTACCCTCTCTACAGAGTTCACCATCTTACCTTCCTCATAACAAAAATACTGAATGAATGAATTGAGGAGAGCATTAAACATTTATTGAGTATCTCCTGGAGATCAAGCTGAGAAGTCAATTTTCCTCAAAAAAAGAAAGGTTTTTTGAGGATAATGTTTAGTTGAGAAGAGATAATATAGACACAGAGCACTAGATAAGAGTGTTAAGTGGCATATGAAGTGTGCATATACCAAATGTTGAAGAAAAATAACTAAAAAAAAATGATCACAAAGGAGGAAGGAAGCCTTTTGGGGAATTTAAAGATGAGTTAGTCCTCACAGGAAGGGTTTTAGAAAATGGAAGATGTATGAGAGGATACTAACCTGTTATCCTGTGCTTGGTGCATAATTTCTTATTTCATCTTTTCCAGTAGCATTTTATTAAAGAGGGAAAATAGGGGAGGATACCATACATTGTAAATAGTGAAGTCAGGATTTGAATCCAAATATGAATGTTTTAAAGTTCTGCCTAGGAATGTCTCCCACTTGAAAATAGAAAGGAGTTAAGTGAAGGGAGACTCTCATGAAGAAGGGTAGAGAATTATGATGCATGGCTGGTTGAAATAAAGTTGAAATACTAAGACAGAGTAGTTTGTTTTTCAGAAAGCAATGCTGGAAATACAGATAAATGCCAGATGAAGTTTATCTTCCAAAGAAGCTCTGCAGTTGAGACTTTATTCTGTGCTTCAAAATGGGAACTTTTAAAAGATGTCAAGAGAGAATTGGTGTTCTAAGAATATTAAGCAGAGCCGGGCGTGGTGGCGCATGCCTGTAATCCCAGTGGCTAGGGAGGCTGAGACAGGAGGATTGTGAATTCAAAGCCAGCCTCAGCAACAGCGAGGTGCTAAGCAACTCAGTAAGACCCTGTCTCTAATTAAAATGAAAATAGGACTGGGGATGTGGCTAAGTGGTTAAGTGCCCCTGAGTTCAATCCCTGTTGCCCCCCCCCAAAAAAAAGAATATTAAGCAGACTCTCATATAAGATAAATTCAGTGGGGAGGGGATACAGGGGCAGGGAATGAGAGCCATTGCAAAGGCCTAGGAAAATGATGCCAGGAGCCTTTGCTAAAGTGAGCCAATCATTCATTTACTCACTCACTCACTCCTTAAGTATTCTCAAATAATGCTTATGAAATACAAAAAACAAAAACAAAAACAAAAAAAAAACAAGACAGCTATGGTGATTTTTGTAATGGCACCTACATTCCAGTGGAGGAAATGGACAATTAACAGGAAGGAAAAAAATAATGCCAGAGAGTGATAGGCATCCTAAAGAATCCGCAGATTAATGGAGCATCAAGGGTTGGGTAAATGGGCTAGTGACAAATGTGGGTTGGGTAGACAGGGAAGATGTCTCTTTAGAGTCATTATCCCTGAGTGGATGACAAGCAGTGTCTATGGGGCCCTATGGATGGAGGCAGAGCAATGCCCCCAGGACCAGAAGGGCTCATGAGCTGCAGAGCAGGAGAGGGGAACATGGCTCAGTGAGTCTGGAAAGAGGATTACACGGGATTTGGATTGAATATGGGAAGAAAAATATGAATGAGAAAGATACTCTTAGAATGGGTTCTGTTGTAGAATATGGCGATGGGACTAAGAAAGAGGTTCAGATTGATTCAGATTTGCCTTTATCAAGGAAGAGGCAGGTGCCTTGGTGTAGGGGGAGGTAAGTGTTAGGTTTAATTAAGACAAATACAAGGACATAGAGGTAGCTCATGACTCATTGGTGGTTTGAAACCTATTTATTTTAAGAGTAAAACTATTTTCTTTTATACCCTTGTGGAATTTCCATAGTTGGAATGGCTGACTATAACACATTCTTGGTGGAGCTAAGAATGAATTTCTGTGTGTCTTGGAAAATATAGTCACATCCACCTCCACCTACAGTGTGTAAATGGGAAATTGGCAAAACTGCCTAAGGGACACAACTGCCAGCATCTTCCCATCAAAACACAATTTCTCCAGCTTTTATATTTAGTTATAAATAGCTCTTCTTATTCCAAAAATTGTTCTCAAGTTGGATCACACATACACACAAAAAAAAAGAAAGAAAAAAAACCACCCAGGTACATTAAGAATAAAATAAGTCAACATGGAACATAAAGGAATAAGGATGGTGAAGGATGTGGGGAAAAACCCTTGTTGAAAATTGTTGGATGGAAGACAACATAATAGGAACATAGAAATTGATTAAGGCTGCAGCTGTAAGTTTTTTGGCTTGTTTAGATCAAGGCAAAGAGGAAAGCTCCAGGCTACACCATTTGCACTGTCTGGTCATACTGGATCTTACAGAATACCAGATAAAATAACCATCCGTGGCCTTGGGTTTTAAAAGGATATATCTGTATAAAGAACAACATTATTAGTAACGTCTCTGATTTTAGAAATGTGCCAGAAAGACAATTGCTCCATGTGGCTATTTCTTCCATCACTCTTTGGTAGAAAAAGAGATCAACTAGCCCAATGTGAGTTTTAGTAGTTTTGTGGGAAATAATAAGTGTTTATGATGATGGATATTCTAATTAACCTGCCTTGATCATTACACAACACACACGTAACAAAAAGTCACATCATGCCCCATAAATATGTGTAATTATTATGTGTCAATCAAAAATAAAATAAAACTTTTTAAAAGTATTGCAGGGTCCCAGAGCAGCAAAGAGGTGGATACATACACATGCATTTCTGGCTGTCTGGCTTAGTTCTGGGATAAAGATTGGATAATCTAGAAGAAGAGGCAGCAGCCACTCCAGTCTCCTTTCCTGGATGAAGGGCACCTCTGGAGGTGGCAAATCTCACCACTCAGACTAGTATCCTATCCATGGCAGGATAGAACACAGGAGAGACAGGCTGATGTTCAGGTTACCAAATTCAAGGAGGCCAGAGAGCATGTTCAGCTTTCACAACTTCAGGGCTAAATTCCTGCTTCAGCACAGACTCTGCCCAAGCCAGTATGGCAGATGACTAGAGGCTGCACTGCTTTGTGGCTCCTTCCAAGACCACCTGGTGTAAGGACCCCATTGGACCCTGTTGCTGTGATCTACACCACAACTCACACTTGTGAATTTCTTCTGCCTCCTGCGCATGGTTCCATCCCTGTTGAGAGTCCTGTTCCCATAGGAAAAGTTCATTGCACCAACCTTCCTAGAGAAGAACAGACATTTGCCTCTCATCCTGATTTCCTAGTGCGTCTGTTTGCATAATGCTTCAGAGTGAGTGGATATCACTTTATACCTTGAAATCAGGAATGTCTGTTCCCTCCCAAGGCCTGCCTATCCAGCAGTCCAGAGTGGAGGCAGGTGGCACTCATGGTTGCTTCTTTCCCACACACTGTTGTGTCCTTGTTCTTATCACCTTGGCTTGTCCTATTTAAAAAGTGTAATGGGGAAAAAAATCAGAAACTGGTAATCACAAGTCTTCCTTGTTAAAACACACACACACACACACACACACACACACACAAACAGCTTGTTCTATCATCTGATTACCTGCAACCTGTGCTGCCAGAGAGCCCTGACACATGCATTTCAGGAAGATTAGGAGTTATGGCCTGCATTTACATAACATTAAAATCACTGTCTACATGCACAAAACAAAGTGAATCACTTCCCAGTTCTCCTGCAGGTCTAGCCTGAGATAGATTTCTGCCATGCTTTCACTCCTTTAGCCACGCGGACTTATTTGATCTGTCCCTTATTTGTTTTCCTGGTAAGGGCCTGTCCCTTGCTCTCACTGTGGGCTGTGGGTGCCAAGCAGCAGGCTGGGCTGCAGGAGCCTAGCAGCAGGGAGGGTGGGGTGAGGATCGAGGTGGAGCTGGCTATCTCATCTCCCGGCAGGCCTTGCAGCTGCAGGAAGCCACCCACCCCTATTTCAGAAACCACAGGCTCCTGTGGGTTCTGAGAGTCCCTGTTGCATGTGTCCTTAAAATATGCGCACCATTTAATGTCTTGTTAGCACCTTTTACATGACTTAACTGAAACTAGGAAAGAGTACTATTTACCCCTGAACCACATGTAGTTTGGTCTTCACTTTTCCAATTCCCTTACAAGTAACCATTTGGGTTGAAATATCCCATGGCTATGTGCTAGAATTCTACCTCATCTGGTGTGCAGAAAGGAGTAGCCCATTTTCTGTCATGGAGAAGTCTCCACTACCCAGCAATGGGCTCTGAGCAGAAAAGGGTGGGTTTTTTTGATAGCTGCCCTTTGTCCTGCCAGGAGCCAGGATGCCACTGCCACAGAATGAGGAAGAAAAGACCACCAGGTTTTGAGCCCAGGGCTGAGAATTGTTTCTCCCCCACTCTGTGCCTGTTTGCCTTCTGCCTAGAGTGCCCCTTCCCCTTTCCCCTTCCTACATTTCATTTAAGACCCAGCAGTCACCTCCTTCCTCCCTCTTGGTCCCCAAGGCCCCTGGCACTGCTGCTGCTGCCATAGCCTGTGGACTGAGCCTCTGAAGGACAGAACAGGGTCTGGCTGTTGGAGGTACTCAAGGTATGCTTATTGGCTTGAAATCAGAAAGGTCCTGGTCTACTTCAACTGCTTAGTTGCAGAACAGTTATAGCAGGAATATCCCAGCTCAGAAGCAGAAAGCTGGACCCAGAAGTGGGCTGAGTAGCCACCACTTCAGGCCTGCCTGAGACCAGCCAAAAAATGCACCTCCACTGGCCATAACCAGCCTGCCTGACGACAGACCCCCAGAGACCAGCCACTTTGGCAGCTGCAACTCCAGAGTCAATCAGTTACCCAGGGAGTAATTCCCTAAGGCAGCACCATGCATTTTTACAAGGCTGTGCATTCAATGATTTCTCCATTATACGGCACCCTGCAGGGACTACAGATGAGGAAACTGAGGCTCCAAATCATATAACTTATAGAGATCATATTTATGAAGCTATACATGTTGGTAAATCCACTCTATTATTTTCTTTTGTCCTGGCAGCAGGGCTGGCTTCATGGGCCTGCACCAGCATAGCCCCTCAGGGACCCACAGTTATTATTCTGTGGTTAAGGTCTTGAAATTGTTAGTTTTATCTTGAATTTGTGTTTTGTCAGTGAAGTCTGATGAGACATGCATAGGGGCTTGGAGTCTTGGCTCTCATTTACCAGCTGCCTTCTCCTCCCTGGGTTGGGTTCTCGTAAGTGTCTCAGCACTCCATCCAGCCATGGTTTCACTGAGGGAACCTGGACTTGAATGTAGGGATGGTTAGGCAGAATCTGGGTGACTGTGAGTGACTGCAATTTCCTGTGAGGATTCCCCTGTCCAATATAAAATACCATGACAAAAGAAGAAAGGGAGAAATGTTTCCTGCTTTTTGCATTTTGAAGGATAGGCCACATATTTCAGTTTGCATGAGACCCTGCCAGTTGTGTAGCCAACCCTGCCTGGAAGACATGAGCCAGGTTACCAATAACCCCATGACACAAGATTGTTGATGGAGCATTGGCTCTTAGAGTTACCTGCATGGCTTGGTATGTTAGGCTATAACTCTTTGTAAGGAGCGGGATATGAGAAGAAGCACTAAAATGTAAGACACATGAGGTTTTGAGAAGACCAGTACCCCTACAACCTCTCTCGAAAACTTGTGATTGCTGAAATCAAGGGCCCTGTTGGCCAGCAAGGTGGTTCAGGCTACCTCCTACTCAAAGAAAACAGGGTAAGAAATATCATATTTAAAAGGTTCATTCTCAACGCTTGTATCTAAAATAAGGCCCAATTTTGCATCTGCAATTATTTATGCCTGGAAATAAGGAAGTGAAATTCCCACCTACTGGAAAGACAGTTACCAGGGCTGTTCTGCAAGGCAAGTGTGGCTTAGCACTGTGCAAACTGAATTGCACGTGCAGGGGAGACTCAGGAGCCGTGAACAGGCAGCTGGCTAAGCACCACTGCTCAGGTCAAGATAGGGATCAGCCTTCATTCCTCATCTAACATGCATGAAAGAACAGGAGAGCAAACTTCACAGGGTGGTGGCAAAGTTTGAAGGAGAAAATCCCAGAACAGGACTTGCTTTGTGAGATGAGTGCCCATGTGGGGACAGTAGCAGTGCTTTGTCCCATCCCAGGGTTCTCACTGCCTGCTAGGATACTTGCAGTCCTCCCTTTAGAAAATCATTTATATATATCTCAGAGCTTTATTAGGCTCTAAGTAACTGTATATAGCTCCTTTCTGTCCTTGATGTACTGAGTTTCCTATTCTGGGCTTTCCTTATTTATTATTGTTTAGCCTCTGACTCTGTTGGAATTTCTTTCCTAAACCTTCTCTGAGCTGAGGGGTGAGATTGTTACTGCCTCCACTGCCAGCTGTAGGAATGGTCTTGAGAGCTGACACCCATCATGGTCATAACATCCTGGATACATTAATGAGTTAAAGTATAGGGTCAGAAACAAAAATATTTCCTGGGACCTCTGGGAAAGACAGGCTTTGTCTTAGGTGACACTGTCAAGTGCAAACATTCTCCCTTCCTCTGAATGGTAGGGCATGGGAACCTGAGGTCTGGACTTGACAGTCAAGTTTATCTGAGAGCTATTTTTTGGAGTCTAAGGATGAAACTGACACTGCAGAAGGCAGACCATGGAGCCAGAGTTAACATTTCACTGACCATCTGCTGGATCTAGCTCCTCCTGCAGCTGGGATGGTGACCTTTACATTCGAGATGATACATTTTTATATTGTTTAGATAAGTATCTGTTGTTTTTTGTTTTATTGTTTCAAAAATATAGTACCCATTCAATAGGTTTTAAAGTTACATCTAGATGTTCAGTTTGCATTTTCATTAAGTAATGAAGTTAACTATTAATTTTAACTTTTTTGACCATATGACCAATGAAAACATTTCAAAACCCTTAGTAAGATAATGCTATGGACATGGACACCCCACTGTCCTACAGGGAGAGAAGAGCCTCTTGATGTGATTGTCTACCTGAGAGAATGTTAACCTGGGGTTTGCATCCTACACATTCCAAAGACAGTTGATCTGAACAGGGAAGCGGAGTGGGAAGTAGAAAGTGTGGTAGTCAGATAATAAGATGACCCCAATAACCCATACTCTTGTATCATTTCTTCCCCTTCGGTGTGTGTGGAACCTGCTGAATAAGACAAGATATCCATGCCTGAGCTTATGTCATGTTTCATCACAAATGGAGTTTTGCAAATGGAAGTAAGTTTAGTAATCAGTTGAATTTCAGTTAATCAAGAGAGAAACTATCTGGTTGAACATTATTAGCCTTTTAACTTTGGCTTAGAGATTAGAGACAGAAAGTGAGAGACTCAATGCATGAGAAAAACTAGAGGTAAAGGAGATTGTCCATTGCTGGTTTTGAATGTGGAGGGGGACCCCTTGGCCAGGAATGTGGACAGCATATGGGAGCTGACAAAGGTCACTGCTGAGAGTCAAAAAGGAAACAAGGTCCTTGATATGACACTAGAAGGAAGTGAATTCTGCAAATATCTAAATGAACTAGAATGCAGACTCTTTCTCGAAACTTCTGGACAAAAATTCAACCCAACTACACTTTAATTCCAATTTCAGAAGACACTGAGCAGAAGACTCAGTTGTGTTGTGAGCCAGATTTCAGTTCTGTAACAACAGAAAAATGATGCAGAGAGGTCAACCAAAGGACCCTGTTTGAAAGTTTCATCCAGAGAACTATAAGCCTAATTTATTCTGCTGTTCTTTGCAGTTACTTGGGAAAATAGAGTTCTCTATTTGCCTAAGTTTATGGAAGTTCAATTTCCATTCTTGGTGACCAAATCCCCCTACTACTGTTTTTAAGTTATTTTAATTTCTTACAATATACTGCAAAAAATAGGCTACTTGAACTAGGAATATTCGCTTTTGGAAAGCTTGTTGAGAATTGTTGATCACTTTCTGCAGAGTTGTGTCAATTTGCCACAAAAATGTTATAGATATGTCAATCAATGTCAGCATTCTTCCACCTTTATCATTTCTCCTGTATTATTTAATTTAAAAATGTAATGTTAATTTGTGCTCTTAAGGTTTTTTCAAATTTTAATATATATATATATATATAGCAAACTTGTATGAACTGTCTGTTCATAACTTTCTGTTGGGATCCTATTTTTCTTACTAAGTTTTATGAGAATATGTATTAAATCTGTTATATTTATTGATACAACTTTCCTGTTTGCTTTGAAATTATTTCTATTATGTTTATTATAATCATTTTGTAGATGTTTCCTGCTTTTATTGTCCATGTATGTTTCCTTTAAGATTTCTTATATTGGCTCAAAATTTGGAATTATGTAAATTTTCTGATATATACTTTTTATTCAATTCTGTAATTTGTCAATATAATTTGATTTTCAAGAGCCACATCTTAGTCATTTATCCATTTGTGTGTGTGTGTTCTAGAGTGGTTTTTTTTCTCTATCACAATTTGAAGGGAGCCCTCTGTGGCCAGATACAGAAACCCAATTTATACTGGCATGAATAACACTAGATGATTTATTCAAAATAGTCTCACACAGTTACAGATTTGACAAATGATCTGAGGAATGACAGGTTTGGAGGAGGGCCAGGGATCAAAGGCATTCTGAATCTTCTTCCTTTTTCTCTCAACTCTGGGACCTGGGTGGTATTGTTTTTGCCAGTGACAAACATTTCTCTAACCTGAAGAGGACACATCAGCCCACACCTGTAGCTCCATTATTCAAGGAACCTATGACCCCATCTGCAATTACCAGTCAGGAACATCCCTGGAAGGACTCTGCTGGCCCAACATATAGAATCCAATTATAATTGTTGAGTATTTCCTTAAGGGGAGATTTCTTCACTCTTGTCTAGTGACAACATGTCAAAACTCACCATTAGGTCTGAATCCTTCCTGGTCCAAAACCTCCTTGCAGTCTGAAGCAGATTACAGACCCACCTACAAAGTCAACCTCTGCCATGCTCTGCCTTCTCCCAGGAAGGACCATGGTCACCTGTTGCAGCTGGAGAGCTGGGATTTCCCAGACTGTAAAAGGTCTCTGAGAGGGCCTCCATCTTCCAAAGAATCTCATATCTGTTACTTCTCTTTGGAAAGAGATTTTGTCCTCTGAATCTGAACCCGTTGGTTTTATGAGACCAAATCCAAAAGCTTTATCAAGAGTAGTGAGACTAGGAAAGCAATATTCTTACAGGACTTTCCCCAAATATCAGTGTTTGCTTACACAATTCACTACGTAGCAATTTAAAGAAGCCTCTAGGTTTCTTTCTTCAATAACTCATCTCTGTAGTAATTGACTCCTCATGGCATGTCCCATTGTAATGTGTTATGATAACTTTCAAGACATATTTTTTGGGGGAACAAACTTTTTTCTCTGCCATCTTAAATACTTCTGTTTTCTCTGGTGCTTGCTGGTTAATTTTATTTGCATCATCGGGGTTTTGATTTTAGTCAGCACTATTAATAATTTACTCTTCGACTTAATGGGGCTGCAGAGAGGATGAGACAGGTCTGGTTCAAGTGGTGTGAGCTCCCTGTTATGGACAGCTATGGGCATCTTGCATGTGTTGCCAAGTGCATTACAGAGTAATAAATGTATAACGAGCTGGGCCGTCTGTGGGTATGCTAAAAATGAACTCTGAATTAAGTAAGAGAAGCATTTCTTTCCATTGTGCTGCCTCTGCTATTAGAGAGCCCTATCTGAGCACAGTCAGAAGCTATAGAATCCACTCCTTGGAGTGTGTGCAGTGTGTGGTGTGTGTCAACAACCCATCTCCACACCCGTAAACCCTGAATTATTTTAAAAGCTTCTAAAATAAATTAGGAGAGATCCTTAGCTCCAAATCCTGTGTAATCTAACAGGTCTTCTGATGTTACTCAAAATCTTCTCATTTCATTCATTTAGCAAGGCGTGCATGGTCTAAACTGTTCTAGTGCAGCTCATGAGTATGAAATGGTTAAACAGTAAAACCTCAAAGGTCTGCAGCTGTTGGGGTGGGGGTGGACACAGTCAATGTGGGAGAGAGAACCACATTTGCAATGGGGGAGAATTTGCTGGTGTGAGAAACCTGTTTCCCCTCGGACTAAACCCAGTGGAGTCTGCATATCTTCAGAGAGAAGAGAGAAAACTCATGCTCAAGTCACACATGCAAAAAAAAAAAAAAAAAATCATTGGAACATTCTAGAAGGACAACACTGGAGGAAAGACAGCTGTCTTAGAATCAGCAGCAACCAAATCTATTTAAATAGAGGAGTGAATGGCTATCCTTTAAATGTGATTATGGATCAGTTGCAAGCAGACGGACTGAGAATCCTTTTCATTTGGGACAAAAATCTCCACAAAAGGAAGATGCCTTTGTAAAGCAGGAGAATGTTACAGCCGAGGAACTCTCCAAAGCAACTCATGAATAACAAAGATCTAATAATTCAAGATGTTGGCAAACAATGGGACCCAAATCATGCCTTCAATTGCACACAGCTGAGAGCTTTACCAGCACTCCAACCATGAGAGTGTGAAGACTAGTGTCAAGACACTCAGGACAAATTCACTAGTCATTTTCATATAATCAGAGGAACCCTTTTGGTTCTTGTCATCCATGGCAATCCAAATTGGGCAGCCCACAACCAGAAATTCAGGCTGTGTGAACTGCACATTATGATACTTAATGAGACAAGGAAAGCACTCTTTAAAAATCTTTACCTGAAGGTCACTGTCTGTTGGTACTACTGTATAATAAATGACAAGATTTCCAGATCTTTAAACAGGTGAAAGAGAAGAAATGGTTTGGTTAAATTTGCTGCTACTTCAATATATGTCTGTGATTTCATTGTGTTCCCTATAGCCCCTTCCCCTTAGGTAGAAACAAAAGGGACATTATGCTCAGCCCTCTTTTCTGTCCATTAGAGTAGGAATGGAGCATTTCATTTCATGCCATGCTCTGTGACATGCTCAGGAGTAAGTGGATGGGAAAATTAATCAATCACCCTCCAGTTATCCCCTCAGCCACTGAGCACGAGTTCTCGTCCAGCCACAAACCCTGCTGGACATTGAAAAATGGCAGCCCTCCAACAGTGTTAAGCCATGAAGACAGAGTCCTGTGGGCCCCTCCCACCCACAGAGGAGCCCTGTTGGCAGCCTTTGAGTCGCCTGGTCAGAATTAGCCACCATTTTGGAATAGGAACCCAGTCTTTACTTATTCATCCCATAAACATTTATTGAATACCTGTCATGAAATATAAATACAGAAAAAGAAAGAAAGAAAAAAAAAACTTTAAAATGCTGTCCTTGAAAACTGACAACATAAAAAGAGACCAAAATCTTGGGATCCTAAAGCTAGGACACAGAGGAGGTGGGGATCCGAACAGCTCCACTCCGGAAGGACCCTGTCATCACCAAGAGGCTTTCTGAAACTTCTTGTGCAGAGAAAAGTGGAGAGATACTTATCTCTGAAGATGGAGAAAACCAAAGAACAGCTGTGCAGAATTAACACATTAAGTTCTTTCAGAATAACCGTTCAATTAAATGTTTGACATAGGTCAGGTACCGTTTTAAGCACTTTACGTGCCTATTTAATCATCACAATTACCCAGACCTAGGCCTGACTGTGAGCCAAGCATGCCTTTAAGTGTTCTCCAAATACTAATTCATTTAGTCCTCTAGGCAACCCTATGGGGAGATACTACAATTATCCCAATTTTGCAGATGAGAAAACTGACACAGAGAGGCTAAATAACCTGTCCAGGAACACACAGTAAGAAGGAGGAAGAGTCAGAATTTCAGGCAATTTTCACAGCAGACTCCATACTCCCAACCCTGGTGCTTTATCTAAGTGGAGAGGGAACAAGTGTTACTGAAGCAAAAGTGGGAAGGGTCTGATTAGAGCATCGCCACCACCAGATATTCAACCAGGGAGACAGTCGCCTTTCCTTCTGCTGTGAGGACAAGGGGAGAAAGGAAAAGTTAAGCTTATACTATGACTTAAAGTCTCAGCTTAACAAATGACCAGCTTTGCTAGGGCTTAGTTTTAGCCATGTACACAATGGGAATGATAATGTCAGCTTTGTAGGGAGGGGTGTTTTGAACTTCCAGTGATGCATGAATAAGTTTTCACATCATGTCTAGCACACAGTTGGGGACCAGAAAATCCTGACCAATTGTGTGTGGCTCAGATCACACCTTCATGGATGGAGATTTACTCTGGGGCAGGATCAGGCAAAGCTCCTCCCTCAATCCCTCCCAGCACCTCCATGGCACCTGGAAAGATGCTGCTGCCAGGTTCTGATAAAGACACAGACACAGAAGCCTCCAGACCATGGTGATATAATGAGGTTACACCTGAGGCTCCTTCCCATCAGTCTATGTTCCAGCAGTTGAAATTATCTTAATCATGGTCATTGACAAACAAGCTAATCAATACTGGTTGAATGGAAATACATTTGTATTGGAAAATTAAAGACTATGCTCAGGCAAACTTTGTTTACTTTATATCTAACAGATTAGCAGGAAACTAATATATTAAATGTATCATACTTTGTTTAAATACAAGTGCTAATGAGTTATTGCCCCATTCCAATAAATTCCAGAAATAACAACGCTTGAACAGAGTAATAGTGACATCGGAGATAAAGAAGATCCTATTTGTTGAATGTCATTTTGTCAGTTTGAAATTTTCATAAAATGAAGTAGAGGATTTGGCACATTTTCAGAATGTCTAAATGGGACACAATTATTTTATGCAGAAAGTCAGAAAATAATTATCCATACATTGCTGCTTTCCAGAGAGTGACAAATGGTGGCAAATGTTAATACCCATCAGATATATATCATCATATACACATATGTATACCTGTTTTAATAGTCAATATAGAAGATTACATAAGTGAAATGACTGGGAGATGGGGAAAAGAAAGAGAAAGGAAAGGTAAGGCAAAAGGTGATACGTTTTTCTAATCTGATTATACAATGGCTCAATTACTCTCTTTTACACTTCATTTACTCTGTGCCTCTAAATTTATACAGCTCATGAATGGGTCCCACATGCCCTGGAATATTGCCTATCAGGCTTCATATCTTAAAACCCTACACCTCTGGCAGAGCTCCTTCGTCCTCTTTAGTGGTCGGGCTGATTGATCTCATTAATTGGTAAAAGCTATTTATTTCTTCTATAATAAATACTTCATAATTCAATTAATCTCCTTCTTAGAGCATATGCTAAATTTAGAGGTGGTGCTTCAACTGCACAGGTACCATGATGCAGGAAGATTTCTATAATAGCAAATTCATTCTTTCCAAAACATTAGCCCAGAATTTTTAATAACCTTGCAGGAGCAATCAGGTTTGCACGCCACTACTACAATGGCTAAGTCTCTGGCCCAATTTATTCTCTTACTTAGATACCCACTCTAACTAATTCATGCGCTTGAAATGTATCAGTTTTAAATTGGGAATTTAGAGGTCTTCTTGATGGAAAGCAGTAAAGTACTACACTCCAATTCCAGGCATGTCTAATGGAAATCTTATTCCTAAACTGTTATTAAATTACTTGGATATTGTGCTCTTGGTTTCTGTGACCCATTACTACAACATCTTTATTTAAATGGCAGCTTGGATTACCTTTTCAACAACATATGTAAAAAATAATAGACTTATCCTTAGTAAAATAATTCATTTCTTAACAATCCTAAATTGAAAAAAATCTTTGCTTATTAGATAGTCTGTAAATTAAATAATCAATAAACATTCATTAAGCCTCACAGGAGTAGGAAGAACTATATGACAGGCTCACCAGTGCCTCACACTGGGAGTCCTGGCAAAGATGTGTTGAAAAAGAACCTCATACCTTCTCTTTCTTTTCCTTCTCATCCCCTTGTATATAAATCCCTCATGCCTGCATTTTCTACTTATTATCACTCATCATACTGAAAATGCAATTCCTTGAATTTAGAGAGAAAAAGAAAGCACACTAAATTTGCACAGAGGAGAATTTCATGCAAGAGAAATTTGCATTTGGGTAGTGAATAGGTCGTAAAAGAAGTCTGAGCAAAACTGAAGGTTCTACTACCATGAAGTTAAAGGCAGACAGAAAGTCTTTTGGTGTCTTGGAATATGACAGTATTCCAGGACATGAATCAGCCTCGCAGAGTGACTCACTCCTGTTGCATCTATTCCTTTTTGTTTCACCTTCCACCCTCTCCAAAGGAAAAGAAATCCCTCTCCTATTCTTGAAAACCTTAGGTTATCTGTTTATTCTCTGGGCATGTCTTTGATCCCACCAATGTCCTTGACATCAAATCTCTGCATGAAGCAGGTGGAAAGCATGGGTTTGCTTATTTTGCTAAACAGAAATACTTCCCTTCATTTTAAAATAATCTTTTTCAAAAAGTTCAGTTAATAACTTAATAATCATGAACTTAATAATCTTAATAAGATGTCTTTTAAATTTTTGTGACATAAGAATAACCCCAAGTTGGAAAACAAAACTCTTAAATTACATCAATAGAAAAATGATTAAGTTTTAAAAACAATGTAACCATGCCATGAGATACTATGCATTTTAAAAATGATATAGAATTATATGTTTGAAATTAAAAATCTGCCCAAAACATTATAAAATTTTTCTTAAAAAGTGAGTATATACAATATTATAAAAATGCACAAAATGTAATGATTAGTCATCCACCAGCCATGAACTTGTTTAGCACTTTCATAATCACTTTGAACCCTCTGGGTGTTTCTAATCTCACTCCCATCCCTGCTCAGAGTAAATCACTATCTTGAATTTGGGGCTTATATCCCTATGTTCTTTAGAAAATTATTGTTATTTTTCCATTTTCTATTTAACTTCCTTTAAATTTTGAGAGCTTTTATATCTTTGAATTCCATGTGAATAAGTGTAACTTGTGTACTCTTTTATAATTTGCTTCTTCCACTCAAGAATAAATTCATAGCTTTCATTCACATTGATGTACAGTACATAGTTAGCTCATTCCACCTGCTGTATGACATCTCATTATAAGCAATATCACACTATTTTAAATATTCACCTTCCAGTGGATCTCTGGTTTCTTTAAACTTTGATTATTACAAAGAGTCCTTCTACAAACATTTTTTAATATTTTATTTAATTTTACCAATCTGGTGATAAAATAATATAGTTTTAATTCGCATTCCCCTAATTAGTAATGAGACTAAGCATCATTTCATATGTGTATAAGTCATTTTTGTTTCTCCTTCATGAGTATTCAAATCTTTTGCCTATTTTGTTATTACTTTATTATCACTTTAAAAAATCTGACTTGTAGGGTATATTTTCTTTTAAAACCAAACTTCAGTAGTTCACAACTTCACCTTTAAGGATTTTAGAGGAAAGGATTAAGGAAAGATTTAACTTTCATTTTTTTCCTTATGTGGATAGCAAATTAGTCTTCAGTTACGACTTAATGAAAAATCTGTCCTCTGCTCACTTGCAATCCTAGCTCTATTATGAATTAAGCTTTCTCTCTCTCTCTCTCTCTCTCTCTCTCTCTCTCTCTCTCTCTCACACACACACACACACACACACACACCCCTATTTTGGGATGGTCTCTTCTGTTTCACTCATCAATTTGTCTATTCCTGAATCAATACAAAACCATCTTAATCACTGTTTTCATATTTCTCATTACCTGGTTAAGCATCTTTTCTCCAGCTTTGCTTAGCTATTCTTAACTCTCAAAGCCATTCCACATAGTAATAAAGTCATCCTGTCAATCTCTGTAAAAAGATGAAGATTCAATTAGGATTAATTGCATTCCTAAGTCAATTTGGAAAATTGACATCTTTCAAACATCAAGGAATCTATCCATGAATATGGTATATTTCTCTTTAGATTGATGATAGTATGTTTATTTTTCCTTCTAGACCTATATTTTTATGGTTTTTTATTATGAACCTTTTTTAGAAGTTTGGAGTTACTATATTCTTCTGAAAATGATAACCTTCATATTCTCTCATAATCCACTTTGACTTTGACAGCTCATTCATTGAATAGGAATATAAATGTACCTATTTTTTTCATTTGTTTGTTTGCTTTAATCTCTATTTGACTACTTTATCTTTTCCCTAAGTTGTGCCTTTTAGACTTCGGAAAACTTCTACATTTATGTCTATTTTGTAAAGCACATAGCTTGACTGATCTTAAAATCCATGCTCAAAATTTGGTTTGATCTTAACTGGAGAGAATTTAGTCTATTGAAATTTATTTCAAGTAATGATATAGTTCAATTTATTTCTATCACCTTTTTCATGTTTTCTATTTTTCCTGCCTTTTACTCTGATACTGTTCTTTCTTCCTTTTAGATTCAGTGTTTATTATTTACAATTTGGAAATAATATGTCTTATTCTTGCAATTTTAGTGGCCACCATAGGAGTTCTAACACTTGTACTTAATGTATAAAGTTAATAAACAGCCTTAGAATTTATCTGGATGGTATTTTTCCTGATGCCAAAATTTATTTCCAGTGTAAGTACAACCCAAATCTTGTTCTTTTAGGACCTTCTATCATCAACTATGGATAGAATCAGAAGAAGTTCATCCATAGACTTTTGTGAAATCAGAGAAACTAACATCAGGCAACTATTTCACTTGGGCATATCTTTTACCAGGATGAAATTGACCAGGGGACATTATCCTTGTAACTTATCTGCCCCTGACCAATTTGATTCTATGAAGGCTTTAGGTGTAATAATCAACAACTGTATCTATTAGATTCTAGGTTCTTAGGCTCAATTTATGGTTGTAAGAATGTTCTCAGGTTTTTTCAGAGAGGGGAACTCTGAGTGTCTGAGAGAGGAAGTGACTGAGGTCACCCAGGAGTCAGTTGGCAGAACCAGAAATAGACCCCAGGTCTCACTCTCAGTTCAGACAAGGCAGCATGTTCTGCTTTGATGGAGAGAGGGAGAGAGAGCAAGAGAGAATATAAGATTCAACAGACACCATATTTGCATGGTGTATGCAGGAGAATTATTTCCCTAAGAACAGTTCTTTCTCCTTCCTTTCCACTCAAATTCCTCTGCTATCCAGTTCAATGACTTGGAATATTCCAAGTAAAAGAAACCCAGACTGGCAAGAGCTGCAGCTGCCCTCCCCACAGCTGCAGCCCCCGTCTTGTGATTTCCGCTATGCTTGGTTCTGGCTCTTGGTTTCTCCTTGCCTCACTTTTATCGAATGCTGAGTGTGGGAAAATTCTGTGTGGGAGATGTCTGTTATTCAATACTTTGGGAGTTTGTCTCAATGAGCTTCTTCCCCTAGGACAGCAGCACAGACATCTGCATGGGGGACAGGTCAGACAGTTTCATGACCACTTCTGGAAACTGCAGTGAGGAGGTATAATTTATGCAGAACTTGCTTCTCACTCAGTCCTGAAGTCCCTAAGATTAGGGCTTCAGAGAACAGAGAAAGCATGGAATTCTCTGCTCCAAGAGCCTTTAGGAGAAGATATTTATCTTCCTCTGGTTTCCTCAGTTTGTGAAATTTTCTTCCCTAGTGGGGATGCTCTAAACATATTCCTCCTAAATGAGACTAAGACTCACTCTGTATGATAAAAGAGAGTTAAGTACAAGCCATGGTTCTTCCTGATGGCCTCTCTTTCCCAGAAATAAGTGCTTATAGAGAAAACACAAATGGAATCTAAATCTGGTAAAATTTGCAGAACCTCAAGGTTTCGCTGGGTCAGGAACAGGGTAAAAATAGACTCTCAGGATGAATCCTGGCCAGGAAAATAGAGACAAGTGAAGAACAGGAAAATAAATGCATTGTAAAATTTCACTTTTTCTGACTTCCTATTTGGTTTCACTCTTTTTCTCTGAATCATTTGTTTCTCCTATAGCATTTCATATGAGCTCATGGAGTACCAGAAATCAGGAGATTATGGACTGGGGACTTTTTAAAGGTCTGATTATAAAAATGTGTAATAAAAATAGACCCCAGATGGTCAATATGCCCACAAAGCTGGCCAGACAAATTCCTGTGATGCAGGAACCCACCCAATCAACTCAAACAATAGTCACGAAGTCCACAGTCCAAGCATGAGGAGCCCCAAAGAAGAGGAGCAACCAAAGGTCACCTTGTTTTCAGAATGCTTACAGCTATCCCAGACAGGTAAATGACTATTTTATTTATGAAAATCTCCACAATGGGGATAGTCCTCTGACAGGAATTGGGCAGTTGTTTTGAATACTTGCTTTGATTGTCTTGGTAACACTGCCCTGTTTTCATCCAGCTCCTCATTTTCTCCAGATGGTCCTCTTATATTCTAGGGTCAGAAAGCCAAAAAGATAGACTTAAAGATTATCTTTGTCTGCCATCAGGGTCATAATGATCTTCTTTTAAAGAATGGCCAAAGAAAGTCAGCCATGAAGGTCAGCGTAGTAAGAATAAGCCGCACTTTCAAAATTCTATTTTGTGCTGAGCACGGCAGTGCATGATTATAATCCTAGCTACTTGCAAGGCTGATGCATAAGGATCACAAGTTCCAGGCCTGTCTTGGTGACTTAGCAATACCCTGTCTCAAAATAAAAAGTGTTGAGGGATGTAACTCAGTGGTAGAGTGCCCCTGAGTTCAATCCTAATATCACAAAAATAGATGATAGATAGATAGATAGATAGATAGATAGATAGATAGATAGATAGATAGATTCTTCTATCTTTGGATAATAATGAAGTTCTCTTAGATTGTAAGCGACAGAGACCCAGTCAAGCTATCTTAAATCACATTCTGGGTTAATAAGATATGTCTCTTGATATCAAAGAGCAGACAAGAGCCTTTTCAAATGTTAGAATTAGTATCAAGAAAGTTCAAGGTTGCTCAACTAGGCACTTTAGCTACTCTATCATCCCCACGTTACTGTGTCCTACCTCTTCCTTTCTGAGTGGCTTTCTCATTCCTATAAATCTGCAAAAGTCATTTCTATATCATGCCATGTATATGACCAATAAAATTTCCCTAATATAGGTTTCACAATCTTTCTTGGATATTGCCCATTATGTTAAGTACCAATTTCGAATTCTGGGGAGTAAAAATATAACTGGCTCATTTTGGGTTAGGGACAGCCCCTAGTCCAATAAAGGGTGCCCAGAAGGGGAAGGATGAATATTGAAAAAAAGATACACACCCATCTTTTAGTAGGACCTGTGCAGATTCCCAAAACCTACAATTACAGAGAACAGCTGATTCTTTCATAAACTCATACATTAACTAATAAATTGTGTCTACCTGCTGTGTATAAGAAAATGACAGCTCTACTTTGAATGACAGATTATTGGAGTACCTGAATTCTTCTGTTGCATTCTTTTGTTAGGATTATGCCCCACTGGATGTTCCTGAATCCTTTCCTGGTGTCATCAGTGGCAACCACTTCCTGTTAGTGAGCTGATCTGTCTGTTCAGAGATCATGAATTAGACTATAGTAGATCCATTAATCATCATGCAGTCCCTTCACAAGTTTGCTCTCAATACTGAACACATACCCAGTGTGCACTGTAGACCACAGGAATGTGAATCCAAGGCAGTGAGGACAAGCAGCCTCTATCTGTCATTTATGAGAAGGAAATCTCAAGGCCCCAGCACCCTATATCATTTTGGTAAAAATGAAATAAAGAAATGAATTATTTCATGGAAGCTAGATGAAAAGCAGAATATAAAGCTATAATAATGTCCCGATTTCAATAATAGGTTCATTAACAAATGATTTATAAAGAAGTTGTTAATTTCCTTGGCATTTTTCAATATATTCATCTCTTCTTCTACATAGCATTTGTCACCCTGAATGACATTTGATGTCATCTCCATCTTCCTTGCTAAACATTGTAGCTATTGACTGAGGGCAGATACCTTAGCACCTCCCAGATTTTGGGCTTGGCCCAGGAACTTACAGGTAGGTTTATAATATATGGAATGGAATGGAGGGAAACATTTAGAAATGAAGGCTGGAAATAATAAAGGAAGTAACTGGGAGAGAAGTAAAGAGGAGGAGGGAGGGACTGAAACAAGGAAGAAGGAAAAGTGCTCAATGCACTGGTAGTAGGCATCTGTGATACAGCACTGCACAAATATGTGTACACCCTCCTGGACCAAACAAAGCGTCAAAATAGAGTGGCTACCTGGCTTCCCTTAAGAAGCTACTATGCTTGACCCAAAGCAAAAACGGTAACTATCCTGGTAGTTGGGAAGGGGTGCCTGTGTCCTCTTTGTAAACCTTTGTATCCATTCAGGCATCACCCTCACCCTCAGCATCTTCCCAATATTAGATAGGGAAGATGCTGTCACTGGTCAATTGCTCTTATGGATGGACTATACTGTAGTGTGAATATCTCCTCAACGCCAGCCTGGTGGTTCCTAACCATTTTCTGGGGTAGCAGAGGGAAGTTGGCTGGGTGCATCACAGACCTTCCCTGACATCCCGATAAAAATGCAATGGATCCTCTCCTCAGAAAAATACACCTACTTCTGCCCCTCCACATAAAAACTCTGACACAGCTGGAGGCAGTTTCAGGGGTGTACAGCCCCAATATCTATTATCAGAGGCTGATAGATTTTGTATGATTTGTTTTAGTAATAATTTTTTTGAATTTTAAACTTCTTATCTCTATGAAAATATACTACTTAGAGGATTATCAGGTACCAATAACCAGATGGAAAGGAAAACATTTCTCTGGTCAGAACCAGAACTCAAAGTGCACAAATGGAACTCTTCTCAGTCTTCTGGATAACTGTGAAGAAATCAGACAAAAGGGTGTTGTGGGTGCCCTTCTCCCATCCCTTGAGCTCTTATTGACCTTGGGCATGAATGCACGCTCACATACAACTGGACCTTGAATGGAAGTACAGAAATATTAACACTCTGGAAAAGCTGCCCTCTATCAATGTTGACATGAGTCAATGGTTAGCTGCCTAGCTTCCTTGCTTCTTGGTGTCCACACTACAAAGGTGTGGTTTATACAATCTCCCAGCAGTCCTTGGGACTTGAGTTGCCTACAGGGTTATCTGCATATTAACACCCCAGCATTAGCTTCCTTCCCTTCCCTGTTTCCCCATCCAACTCTATAATAGTGCTTCCTGGAATTCTCTCCAGAGAATCTATCTGCTGTCAAATCCTTGCTTAAGGATCTGAATCTGTGGAAATGATGACTAAGGCAGATGATACTAAGAACTTTGAGTAATAGATGAAATTATAAAGGAGTTTTATACAATAACCAGTAGAGATGGGTCTTAATGATTACATTCAGTATCTGGCTCCTTAGAAAGATAAGCAGGAAACAGGTCAAAAGCTAGCTATATCTAAATTTTCCAGGAAAGAGAAGATGTCAAGAGCTCACCTCCAGTGTACCTGGTGATATGACTCTGCTGGGAAAGAAGGCATGTAGTTGTTTTGTTTGCTAATTTGATATTTTTTCATTAGCATTTAACCACATTTTTCAGATGATATTTACTATGTAGTTTGTAGTTATTGTGGCTGTTATTTGAAGTAGTTTTAGTCTTCAGATGTTGTATTAATCAACTTTTCATTGTTGCTACAAAAAACCTGAGAAAAACAGCTTAAAGGAGGAAAAGTTTATGTTGACTCACAGATTTCAGTCAATAGTCTGGCTCCATTGCTATGGAATTGTGGTGAGGCCAGATACTGAATGTAATTATTAAAACCCATCTCTACTGGTCATTGTATAAAGTTCCATTAGAATTTTATCTATCATTCAAAGTTCTGAGCATCGTGACAGAGAGGGTATGATAGAACAAAGCTGTTCACCCATTGTAGTCAGAAAGCAGAGAAGGGGAGATAAAAGAAGGGGCTGGGGACAAGATATAATCTTCCAGGGCATACCCACAGTTACATACTCCCTCCAGGTAGGCCCCATCTGCCACTGTTCTACCACCACCAAATAGTCCTTTCAATTATGAATCCATCAGTGGATTAATTCATTGATGATATCAAAGACCTCATAGTTCAATCAATTCCCCAAAGCCCCACTTCTGAACATTGCTGAATGAAGGAACAAGCCCTCAACTCAAGAGCCTTTGGGAGACATCTCAGATCCAAACCCTAACAAATGTCTAATCTGAT
>CM053407.1:95310575-95378096 GCA_028644305.1 Xerus rutilus
TGTTCATTGAAAGTGCATATAAAGGTGTTTAATATGAAGAATTTAATCTGCTTATAATTTTGTGCAAAGTTAGAAAAATTATGATTGTAACAATTTTTTCTATTTGCCTCAACAAATGTTTTCAGTGAACAGTGTGTACAGCTTCTGAAAATTTGTTTTTTTCTGTTATGTTTGATAACATGTATTAAAATGCAATTTTCAAGAAAAATAAATAAATAAATAACATTTTTAAAAAAGGAATGGAAGGAAAAAGGAAAGAAAGGGGAGGGGAAAGGGAAGAAAGGAACAATTCTGATAATAATTTTAAATGGTGCAGCTGCTATGGAGAAGTTTGACAGTTCCTTAAAAATTCGATGTAGAATCACCTTATGATTGAACAATTCCACCCTTAGGGATATACCCCAAAGAACTCTAAACTGATGTTCAAACAAAAACTTGCACGTAAATGTTTGTAACAATTGTATTCACAATAGTCAAAAGGCAGAAACAATCCAAATGTCCATCAACAGATGAATGGATAAAGAAAATGTGATATACACTTTGAGTAGAAATTATTCAACTATGAGAAGGAAAGGAGTATTGGTACATGCTACAACACGGATGAACCTTAAAAAACATGCCAAGTGAAGGAAGTCAGACACAAAAGACCACACAGCATATCATTCCATTTATATGAAATATTCAGGATAGGCAAATTAATAGGGGTAAATAAAACTGATTAGTAATTTCTAGGGATGGGTGCAGGGACAAATAGAGGTGACTGCTGCATAGGTATTAGGTTTTCATTGGGGTGATAAAAACTTTCCTGGAAATAGTGGTGACAGTTGTACAATATTGTGGATGATCTTAATGCCACTGAACTTTGTAGATGTCTGGGTGGTATTTACCATTTTTCAATAAACTTCATCTTTTACTTTCCTGGTAAAATTATCAAATAGGCTTTCAAAATACTTGTACTCAGCAGTTTTGCACATATTTATCTCTCAGATTTATTTTTCCAAAGAATCTTTACTTATTATATATTTTCTTTCTCTTTCAAAAATGAATCAAGTATCATAGGATAGTTTTCAATATAATTTGGACCCAATTGGATTCTTGTTAATATTTTTAATTCTATGAATAAAATCAAGTGAGTTATCTGAACTACAATTTTTTAAAAATATACATAGCTTTATTGATAATAGTATAGTATTATTGTGATGATTGATTTGGCTGAGTTGAAGGATGTCCTGGTAAATCATTATTCATGATGTATCTGTGAAGATGTTTCTGGAAGAGATTAGCATATGGATCAGTAGAGTGCATAAAGATCACCCTCACCAATGTGCGTAGGCATCATCTAGTCTAATCCTTGCAGGGCCTGAAAGATCAAAAGGGAGGAGAAGAACAATCTGCTGGAGTACTCTCTCTCCTTGGGCTGGGTCATTCATTTTATCCTGCCATTTGACACTGTAGCTTTCATTTTTTGAGGCCTTTGGCTTTGGACTGGAACTACACCACCAACTTTCCTGGGCCTTCAGTTTGCCCACAGCTGATTGTGGGACTATAATCTCATGAGTCAATTGCCTCATTATAAATCTCTGTCTACATGTCTGTATATCTCTTATTGGATCTGTTGCTCTAGAGAGTTCTAATACAATTTACTAATAAATGATAATGTCAAAGAATATAGACAACAATCAAGAAGAAAGTACAGATTGCTCAAGAACATTTTACCAAAGATGTTAACATTTTAGTAAATGGTCTTCAGATGTACCTTCAGATATATATACAAAATATGTGGAAAATGTTTAAAACTATCTTACAACTTGCATTTTCACTCAGCTATGCACATAGTGGATACCCTTTCATCTTGGTAAATACATATTAATCATGTACTTTGACAGCTTCAAAATTTATACATTTGTATGAATATGCCAAATACTATCTGTGGTGAGCATTTAGGTTTTTATTTTTTTCATTTGTTTCTAAAAACATCATTCTAAAGAATAACATTAAACATACACACACAGATTTCCGTGTGTAGTCTTTCTTAGCATGCATTCCTTAAAATGACAAGTAAAATTCTCACATGTCCTACATTTTGATTTATCCTGATATGTAAAGCTGAATACTGGCAAAATCCTTCCATCACCGGCCTTGATGGAATCTCCATGCTCTTGATGATAATCTTTGAGGTCTGATAAGTAGTCATATCTCAATTTATTTTAACTTGCAGCTTTTAATCCTTCTAAACTTGGGTTTTTAAAATTTCTTTTGTAAATCATATTATTAAGTCCTTTGTCCATCATTTATTCCTTTTTTGTTAATTTGTAAGAGCTCTTTGTATATTAAGAAATGTCACCATTTTCATATTCATTGCAAATATCTCAAAAAGGCATTTGTATGTACATAGATTTCTCATCTTTTTCTCTTTTTCTTAAAATACTTTACCATAAAAGTTTCAAATTGATACAAAAATACAGATAATTATGTAATGAATCTCCTTATCCACCATGATATCCTGCCTCATCTCAGGCCATCTAAGTAAACTTTTCTTCCTCCTACTGTTCCTATCAGGTCTTTTGGTCACAGAGACAAAAAAGCTGACTAAAATAAGGTATCTCCCATCTTCAACAATTACGAAGATATTACCAATCTCTTTTCAACTATCAAATGCTCTTGTTATAGTCTAGATTCCCAAAAGCTTATGTGTGAGACAATGCAAGCAAGTTTAGAGGTGAAATGATTGGGTTATAAGAGGTTTAATCTAATCAGTGAATTAATCCCCTGATGGGGATTAAACGAGTGGTAACTGAAGGCAGGTACAGTGTGGCTGGAGGAGGTAGGTCATTGGAAGAGTGCCTTTGGGGCATATATTATGTATCTGCCAATGGGAGTCAGTAAGTCAGTCTCTCTTTCTCTCTCATTCTGCTTCCTGGTACCATGCCCCCAGCTGCTTTCCTCTACCATAATCTTCCACCATGATATCCTGCCTCATCTCAGGCCATCTAAGTAAACTTTTCCTCCTGCTACTGTTCCTATCAGGTCTTTTGGTCACAGAGACAAAAAAGCTGACTAAAATAAGGTATCTCCCATCTTCAACAATTACGAAGATATTACCAATCTCTTTTCAACTATCAAATGCTCTGTCATCTATTATTATTGTAAACAAAGCTCATTTTACCCATAACTCCCTTAGTATGCATCTCTACCAATGAGGAAATTTTGAAACATAACCACATACCATTTTCCCTATATATCCACCTTTGATATTAAGAAAATATCACCTACATATGTAAAAGTTTTTTGGATGATATCTGTTCAGTTCAATATTCCTCACCTCTACCCACGGTCCTTCTCCTGGACAATTCATCTATTTACTCTTCATAGATTCCTCAACACATTTCTATAATGTTTATCAGATTCTCTTTTCCCACAAAGGTTTGTTTTTTGTTTTTTCTTTCATTAATGTGTTCTCCATAAATTCTTCACATTCTTTTTCCTGAGCATCAGATGATGTTAGGCTTTTGAACCTGAAGTCAGTTGTAATTCTTATTTTCACTGCCTCTCCTCAGTAGTGGCTCAATATTTCCAATTTAAACAACAGTGCAAGCTCTTCCTGCTAATTTTCCATGTTGTAGGCATTTACATAGGCATTTGGGGAAGTTATGGGTTTCCCCCAAAGCATTTCCCACTTACCACAACAGCCTAACTCACTGCAGAGTTTAGGATTTCCCCCAGATCAATACACTTACTTTAGTCCCATATTAACTCATCTTCATTAAATCTCCCTCTGCCTGTGCAGTAGGCAGCCTTTCCCAGAAAGTTGATCTTCATCGGGTTTCTCTCCTTTTATTCAGGACTTTCCCAGGAAAATCATACCACCAGCCAGACACATGAAACTTCTCCAGAACAATGCTGCACAGACACAAGGCTGTTAGATCTCTGTCTCTAGGATGCCTATGCTTCAGGTTAGGAGAATTTGTGACTTCTTAAGGATTATTTACACAATCCTCAAGTCAAACTCTCCAGTACTGGCCAAAGAGCCTCAGTCACTGTAGGTTAGTAAGTGATAGATTTAGTGGTTATGGCCATGTGTATAATGAGTTCTGAATGCCTCAGTGCTTGAGGCCTTGGTGTAGCATGCCACACTGAAAGGCAGAGAAGTATGTTATGCTTAGAGATAATAGGGCAAGTACCAGCAAACATTTACCCTAAAAGCTGTTCAGTTCCATGCCAACCTTATGGAAACATACTGCAAGGGCAAAACTGAGTCATGGAATATCAGTTGGGAGGATTCATAGAAAACATCTTGTCTATAACTATCATCTTGTGGATGGAGAAACCAAAGCTTTGGAGAGTGAGCTGAAGAGTTCGCTCAAGGTTGGAGAGAGAATCATGACCAAAAACAGGTCTCCCAACTCTTACCAAACTAAGCCTAAGCATCTCTGGCTGGTGGCACTCTATAGCAACCACATCTTCTAGCCAGGTGCAGAAGGCCAGTGTTGCCTCTCCAAGGCATCTCATGTTATAGCAGAGCCCAAAATCAACTTAGTGGGGTTGACTGCCATTATTACATTAATTCCAAGGTATTTTAAGTATAACTTGCTCAATCTGAGTTCATATCAATCGCAATTCTGGAATCCCTCATTGTGGACATCAGGAATTTGGAACTAGATATGGCCCTGTTGAATGAGCTAACAAAAGACAAGAGTGATCATAGGGCTGATGAAAAATAAACTTCAAAAGAGAATAGACCCCCATCTTGGTGTCCTCGGGAGTCCCTATACAGACCCTCTGTCCCATCCCACCTTTGACCTGTCTCCATCCTGAAAGTAGTTGGTCTTTTGTCTGTAAAAAGACAACAGATTGGGTCTTTAAGTGAAGAAATAAATAGTAAGTAGTTCTTCAGGATTTCTGCAGCTATGTCTCATATTTGACAATTTTACCCTCTCTGACTTGACAGTCTGCTTTCACTAATCCATATGCATATAAGGTGTATATTACCCCCATGTCTACGAGATTCTCACTTAGCCAACGACATCTGTCTTTGAACTGTCATGAAATGCTAGAATGATTCTTTTTCTTTTGTGGTGTCAATTCCTCTTTCTGTCATTATTAACCTTGTTAAATACCCTCTTCCCTCCCCTTCTGAAAGGCATGAACTGAGTGCTAAGTTTCAAACATACCCCCTTAACACATCCAGATGGGGGGAAAAAAAGCACATCTAGCTATCTACTTAATCAAACATCTACTTTTACTCCATCAACGGGGAGTAGGCCCTTTTGTACATTTAACAAATTCAAGCAATTTAGCAACTGGGTTAAAGTCTATGTAAAGTACTTCAACAACATGGGAAATGAAGACACTGGTCTTCTGTCTGAGAATTGGTTAATGGAAGACGTGAAGTCTCAAAACGCGCACAACAGTGGGTTCTTACAGCACTGCCTAATGCACTGCTGGGAAAACCTTGAGAAGTTTCCCATCACGGGGGGAGGTGGGTTGACAGTTTTTGCCTTTGCTGTCAGTTCCACTGTGGGAGGCTCCTAAATTTATTATACCTAGGAAATGATTCTGGTGCAAACCTATCCCAAAAGAAGCAAAGAAGCAAAGTATGCAGCATACCCTTCGATAGGTATTGTTTTTTCCTACTATGAGTGTGCAGAGGCCAAGGGTAGGTACCCCCATGGACAAGGACCATGGAGCTCTTCTCTGTCCACCTCAATCAAAGTGAAGTGCAGAAAAAAAAAAAAAGGTCCCATTTGTCTTTCTATATCAATCAGCTTAACTAAAAAAAAAGAAAAGAAAAAATAGTTCGTAGAATAAAATGGAATTGTCATAGTGGAATGGCAGCATTTTCCACTGGCATGAGTATCTCTATGTGATGCTATATGTGCCTAGTAAGCAAAATGCTCAATACTGCCTGTTAGAAGATCACTTGTCAAACATTCGTTGGGGTCATAAAGAAGCAACTGTATTTCTTTATGAAAAAGAAATCTCTTCACTTGGGGAGGCTCTTTTCCCTCAGTTTCCTCATCCACAAAATAACAATAATAACATAGTCCAACTTCCTGGGGAGGAGAAGATTGATGAGTGCTTTTTGCTGATTAGCTCAAAAGCCCTGCAAATATAAATCATCTAGTGCTGGACATGCTGCTGCACTGCTACCCTAGGCGCCGGGAGCTTTCACTGAAATCAACGGGAGCTCCAGGAATGGAGAAGAAATATGTATTGGGAGAGATGGTCCAGAGCATTTTGATGGTGATTATTGAAGCATACTGTTGTAGTGGAGGGGCAATGGCTAAGTGTATGATTATCGACCGCTGCATTTGGATTTGCTGTGAGAACTCTGCTACATCAGGTAGTCCGGCTCAAAGGACATCAATCATTTGGCACAACACTCTGTGTCTTACAGACTTAATGGCCTTGGAATCCAAAGGGCCAAAAGCTGCCCTCTGATGTGAACACAGGGCTCTTCAAAGGCTGGAGTGGTACAAGAAAGTTAAAACTCACTTTTGGTCAGCCCATAATAAATAATATAATAACAACATAATTAAAATGGCATACAGGTTTTGACCATTAGATGATCAATTTATGCACATCTGCACTCCACAGCTTAAACAGTGAAGTTAAAACCCTTCCTTTATAAACAATGGAGTTAAAACCCTTCCTTCTTCCTCTTAATTAGTTACTTGATTTGTCATGGACATGGAATGTGTCCCCAACTGTAGTCAACAATCTTATGAACATACACATGTCCCTTTTACCAATATGTACCAAAAAAATGGGATCTTCAGTCTGCATAAACTTGTTTCAAAAGTAGCCTTTTCTATCATCTATAAACCAAGACAGCACTGTTCCCTCTTCCAAAACATGGGGTCATTCAATACAACTTACTGGAAACACCTTCTCTGGTAGAAAAATGCTTATGAGATATAATCATAGAAAATAAAGGGATATTATAATGAGAAGTCAACCCTTCAGTTTAATTGCAAAACATTGTGTAAGCTACAGAAAATTGTGAATTTGAGCTCTGAAGTGGAAATAAAGTTGCCTGTTTCTGAGATACATATCACAGAAAATGAGTTCTTTTTCTTCATTAGAAAAACATATCTGTAAGAAATAAGAATATTATGAGTAAATATTAAAAGAACACATTGCC
The DNA here is from genome assembly GCA_028644305.1 of Xerus rutilus. NCBI lineage: Eukaryota > Metazoa > Chordata > Mammalia > Rodentia > Sciuridae > Xerus > Xerus rutilus. The sequence continues at coordinate 95,317,720 of CM053407.1, forward strand.
ATTGGACTGTGTGTAGTTACAGAATATGTGATATCTGTAAATAATCTCCAAATCACTCATTTAGAGAAAAATCTACCCTTGATCTGTATTCTGTCCTAGAGCTATAGAGGTATCAGCTCACATAGGGTACTTGCCTAATAGAACCAGAACCTAATTAGGAAAAGTTCATTTTATTAAAATGCTGTTTTTGAAAATTACTCTTTGCTTCCACTTTGGAAACTCAACAGAAAATAAACAGAATGACACATAGATAGGGACTGTGTAAATTAAATCACCAACTTTTCTGTGAACCCAAGAAGGAAAGAAATTCAGAACATTTTATGCTGAAGACTTTACTGCTAAGAGAGCATTCAGTAAGTCGAGAAAAAATACTGCAGTGCACATGACCTTGAAGCCCGGAGAGGACAGAAAGGTCAAAAGAGAAGGAAGCTCCTTCCAGCTATAAGACTAAGCAAGTACAGCTCCTATACACATTTGGAAATATATGTGCCAACTCCTTGCCCTGCTATTTAAATAAAACTGTTTCCTGAGTTATAAAAGTCAGATAAACCTTTCAAAGTAGTGCCATTAAACATAAATACCTGTTGAGTGTTCTGGCCATGGGTTGAGGAACTGAGGAAACAAAACAGACAAAAAGCCAAAGCTCTGATTTTCATGGAGAACTAACAAAATGAATGCTAAGTAGAGAGTACATGAGAAAATGCTAAGTGCTGTGGCAAACAGAGAAAATAGAAAGAAGGCTCGCGCTGGGTAAGGGTTGCTACATTGTTTCATAGAGCAAGTAGTGACAATTTCAAGGTCACTATGATACCTGAGCAAAGACTTGAAGCAGGTAAGTGGACAGGCAGGCAGATATTCAGGGGAGAACATTCTAGAAGACAGAACAGTAAGGGCAAAGGCAGCAAGCTTGTCTGCCGTGTTTGAGGAATGCAGACCAGAGCAAAATGTAGGGTAAGCAAGGGGAAGAGTAGCTGGACAGAACAGGTCAGGAGAGAGGAGGGAGGGAGAGGGAAAAGTCAGAGGTCCTCCTGGGACTTGGGCTTTACCTTGGGAGCACTGGTCTCCCATTCAGCAAAGAAGCACCATGATCAGATTTAGTTTTTTATCAGGTTTCTCTGATCTCTGTGTGCAGCAGGGGCAGAAGTAGAGAGCTCACTTAGGCGGTCACTGCCATTGCAGATGACAGGCAATCTGTGTCTGCAAAGGGATAAGAGGTTGGGCTATACAACTCTGTTAGGGGCAGAATCAACAGGAACTCCTGATGGATTGGTTGTTTTTTGTTGGTGTTGCAGGTTTGGATTTTTTGTTGTTGTTGTTGTTGTTATTTGTTTTGTTTTCCTGCAGATTGAACCCAGGGCCTCACACATGCTAGGCAAGTGCTGTACCACTGAGCTACATCCTGAGCTCCCTCCTGATATACTGCATGGCAAGACAAAGAGAGGTATCAGGAACCATCCCAAGGTTTTGGCCTCAGCAACTGCCGGTTGCCTTCACTGAGATGAAGAAGGCTGTGGTGTAGTGGGTTTAAAGGGGAAGATCATGGATTCAAATAGGACATGGCAAACATGAGATTCCCATTAGCCTTCAAGGAAAGGTGCCAGGGAAGCAGTAAGATACACAGTCTGGGTTTCAGCAGGAGATCTGAACTGCAGATGTAAATGTTCAGAGTCATCAGTATAGAGACGACATTGATATGTCATTCTGGAGAGGTCTTCAAGGTACTGACCATAGAGAGAGGAATAAGGCATGTCCAGGGCCTCATCTGGGGAGCTCCAGCATTTGGGGAAGGAGACTGAGAAGGAGTAGCCGATGACTGGCATAGGAGAAACAGCAGACAAATGTGTTCTCCTCCATATCTACCTCACTTGCGTTGGGTTGAAAGAAAAGTTTGTGGTAGATTTTTTAAATGAACTTTAAAATGTAGCATGTGCTAAAATAAATGCTCACTTGCTACTTTTGGGACTAGCCAAACTTTGTTCCATCCACTAGAGATCATTCTTCCAGCTCTTATCAGAAAAAGAAAATATCTACTTGCAATTTGGTCCAGGTTAGGCCCATCTGAGAATCTGAGAATACCTCTCAGAAACTCTGCCACTCTCTGCTAGACTGCACCTTCTAATAATCTTCATACACACCTCCAAGCAGGGAAAAGGAGAGGAGAGAGAACTAATGTTGATAAAATGGTATTATCATTGAAGATTCATGTCCATGCTCTTATTCAATTCTTAAAACAACTTCATGAAGTAGGATTATTTTCCCTTTTGTAGACATGAGAATTTGATTCTCACAAAAGTTAAGTAGCTCAGTCAAATTCATACAGTGCCCTTATATGGGACTGGGATAAACACGAGATTTATAGGACCTTTCCACTGAAAAGTCCACAGCTCATTCTCTCTTCCAAAAATTATTCCATTTTCTTTAAAGAGTGGACAGGAAATATTTGTAAACACCAAAAAGAGAAAAATACTGCAATAAATTTCTATGTACTTTACAGGTTGAAAAGCCCATTCATATTTTTTAAACTTTCCCAAATGGGCCCATCTGAAATCCTTACCAAAACTGACACTATCAGGATTGAAAATTTGGTCTTAGGGAAAATAAAAAAATGCAAGGCTAACTGGAGGAAAATATTTTCCACCAATTGGTGAGGACTATCTTAGAGGAAATCCATCCTTACAGAGATCTCAGTTCTCTACTGGGAAATGGGACGTAGGCAGGACAGAGGACCAGAAGTGGGAAAACCATCTGGTGAGATTGTGAGGCAGAGATGATCAGAGAATGAGGCTGGAGCCAGAGGAGGAGCCAGCATGGTTTGAAAGGTCATTTGAAAAGAAAAGGCAGAGTCATGGTTAAAAGAACAGACGAAGATGATATCCCAGCCCAACTACTTAAAAACTAAATTCTTCAAAATATCAATCATCTAACTGGTGTTTAGCATGCACTAACCCATTTAGACTTCAAACATTCCTCAGGAAGGTATTTTGCTATTGTTGTAACAGAGTTAGTACTATTATTCCCATTTTACCCAGAAGAGGAAACTGAGTTAAGGGGAAATCTAATAACTGCAAAGCAATTGACCTAAAAATAATTTGGCTCAAATTAGTTTGGTCACTTAATTGCAAGGCTCTAGGCTTTCTATCAACCCCAGGTAGGATTCCCTCTCTGAGATTTAATGTCATGTAATATTTGGACAGCAATCCTAGCTTTGCTGAATTGTCAGATGGGAGATAGTACGTGACAATGTCCATACGACAGCACAACTAAGTCAAAGTGGTTGATAAAATATCACTCTTAGTTTTGGGGTACTGCTATTTGAGAGGGAACTTTTGAATGCCTCCCACCTAGATACTAAAAAGAAAGCATCTCCTTACACTTCTTTATGTTCTCGCTTCCCTCCTCCTTCCCTGTGTCTACGAAGCCTTCCTCAACTCCAACAGCCACTAAATACCACCCTGTGTGTTCCAAAAACATTGTTGAAATGTATCAGGACTCATTTTATACCAAAATGAAACTATTTAGTTATCCAATTATTTCAAAAGATTTTGAGCCTGTTAAGGGACAAGACTATATCTTATGTAGTATTGTGATCCTTGTGTCTCAAACATTACCTGCAATAAATAAATGCATGCATACCCATTGAATAAATGAATGAATACATTGCACCTTCAAAAATAGTGTTCTAATCTCATTTCTCTCCAGTAAAATCAACCAGGGGTGACACAAGCTCTCTTTCTTTATTCTAATCCATTCAGGTCAGAGGAATATCTACTTTTCCTTTATTCACCCAAAACATTTTCAAAAACTTTCCATCAGAAAGTATTTTGTGTAAATCTCACTTCTACAAATCACTGTATCTGATTCACTTTGGCTTCTAATCTCTTTTTACTCAATAATATTGATAAAAGTGCATTGTTTAGTGTGATTGAAGCCTTTGATGTGAATGATCAGCAGCACTAATAAATTCCTGTGAATTTCAGAAGCAGGAGCCAGTACACCCAAGAGGGCTTTCCAGATGTTCCAAACTGAGCACCCAGTGGGGTATCTCTCAAGGCTCTTCAGGTTCTTCCTTCCTAGACACTGACAGTGAGATCCTGCCCTCTTCTCTATATCCTGCTCCTTCATCCCCAGCAGTACATGCGAGCCAGTGCTCTGTGCTCAGAAAGAACTAAACCAAGTTGGGAGCCCAAGAAAAGGGATCAAGGACCTTGCCCCAAGCCAAGAACCATTAGTTCTCAAAAACACAGAAGCAGAAGCTGCAGAACACGAAAACTGGAAAAAGAAACTGAAGGAACAGTCTTTGTTGTAACCGTTCCATCCAAGTCCTGGGTTTTACTTCTCTTGCTCATGTTCCTTTTCAGATAGGACTATTTAAGTTCCCTCAGGTTAACACTACAGAAAGATAATCAGCTCTTCTTAACAATAAAAACATCTTTTCTTGTTATTTAAAAATATTCTTGCTGTTTCCCAACCACTGGAAGAAAAATGAGTGTACATTATAGCAGTGTTTAACATGTTTTTTTTTTAATTGAAGGAAACTACACTTGTAACAACTGCTTACAGATGTTATTTTATTTAATTTCACCTAACTCTATCAACACTGTTTTGAAATACGTATGTTCTGCAGATGAGAAACAGAAGCTTAGGGAAGTTAAGTAACTTATTGAAAACTCAGTAAGAAACAACGCTGTTAGCCATATCAGATCACCTCAGTCATCCTTTTACTTTTAAAAAAAAATTCACTCTCCTTTAAAATCTCTTACAATCTCTGTTAGAACAAAGGTGCCTAGCTGACTTCCTTATGGTGCTGAGCTCTGAATAAGGAATCTTTGATTAATTCTATAGGTAGTCTTTATTCTTTTGACAATACACTCTCAAAAGAAGAACTGGTAATTTAGCTATTATTCCTGAATAAATTAAACTACACTTGAACATTACAAAAATGATAATACATATAACAAATATATAAACAAAATGAGTACAGAAATAACATTTAAAAAGTCTCACATTTCAGTTTTTCTAAATATGTTTTCCCCTCCAATGTACTTTGTTATCTCTTATCAGTGCTTCAGCATTTGATTTCACTGACATCTCTGATCTTGTGGTGTCTATCCTCAAGACAACCCCAGTTACTCCAATTCTACTTGCCTGGGGGTGGGTGGGGGGAGTAGGGAGTGGAATATGGAGTCTAACTCTGCAGTACTCCGCCTATCTCAATAGGTCTTTGGTAGTTAGTGGGGTGAATACATAAGTGTCACTATATAGAGAGTCCTCCTTGGTCAGGCACATAGTAAGATCTTCCATATATGATCTATTTAACTCACAAACAATCTCATGAGGAAGACTGCCACCAATTTATACATGGGGAAACAGGCTTAGAGAGATTAAGGACCTCAGACAATACCATGCAGCCCAAATTATCTGGGTTGAGAGCCTCACATGCCTTGGTGGGAGACCACATCTGAATCCACTCCTGGAGAATAAGGCACATATTTAAAGAGAGATGCCTGTTCCACATCCAAGAACTAGAGGCATCTCATGACCCCTTCTCTACATCATTAGCCTCCTTTGGGTCTTGTACCCTGTAGTTATTGCCTCATGGAATCCTGACAAGGACTCTCTAGGGTTAATAACATGCATTCCTTCTACAGATACAGAAGATGAAGCTCAGGAGTTTCAAGAACTTGCCCAAGGTCACAACTTAAAGGGGAGGACTAGGAACAGGAGCAATAGACTTTTCTGTGTATTGCTAGTTCCTAATCTGGGTTCCTCTGGGCTTTATCACCAAGTTAACTTGCTCAGGCTCTGCACAGTTGAATGTCTGCCAGGACAAACTGAGTAGAAGATGTTATCTAAGTGGTCCAGCAAAATTTGCCCAGGTGGTGTTTGGGGTTCCTGGTGGGTAGCAGGGACTTCTCCCAGAGGTGGAGCTGATATCTGAGGTGTGTGCTGGGGCCCTACCACACCAGCCTTCTCAGCCAGGCCACACCCCCAGCACGTGCCTCAGCTGGGCAGCTGTGATGCCAGCCACTCTCAATTGCCCTAAAGTGACATTTTCTGCATTTTCTGGTTGCCCAACTGTTCTAACTGTAAGGACTGTAAGATGAAGGTGCCTTCATCTATCCCTGCACATCCTACCATAGACCCTTCCTGGGAGCTATCATGTGCCAGCAGGCAAATTGTGACTGCCTTCCTCATAGGACATCTTCATTTTTGTGCCTTATTGAGGACTCCAGCAAGCCTGGAATGACAAGGGGTGCATCTCTCTCCTCTGAGTTCCCTCCCCTGCCACCCAGCGGGGACCTGGCTATGCTTGTGGAATTCGTGATTCCTTCTCTTCTGTTCAGGCTCAAAACACTCCTTTGGTCCCCGCTCAGAGGTGGGGCGGTGGGGGCCGCTAATCAGAATGAGAGGTTCCTTGCAGAGTGCTAGAGGTGCGCTGTCAGAGGTGGCATTCCTACTTCCACCCAGGCACCTGGTGTCTTACACGCTACGGAGAGGTCTGCCTTGCAAAGCACCGTCGAGTGGGACTGCAGAATTGCCTTTGCTGTCACCTCCGCCCACAGAGCCCCTTCCACACTTGCGCGTGTACACAGGCCAAGATGGAAGGCGCCATCCTAACTTCTGCCTTGCGCAGGTGGGAGGGAAGAGAGACTAGAGGTATTCCATTGGTTGTCTTGTCTGGGAAAATGAATTGCACCTTCCTCCCCCGCGACCCCCACTCGCGGAGAATCAACTTTTCCCACCCCTCCAGTTGGGCACTAGTATCTTGGGGGCCCAGCCCGAATCTGGGAGCCTATGGGTCCTAGTTCCAGGGACTTGGAGCTGGGCGGGCAGCAAACGCTGCCAGACCCTGAGAAAAGTGCTTTACAGCGTCCCGAGCCCCTGGAGTATCCCGTGGGGCAAGCTTGCTGGTATTGCGACCGACCAGTCTTGGCGCACAGGGCTTCTGGCCAGGCTGCGCATGTACCCCTCCCCTTCTCGCCCGGCCCGCACTGGTAGCCCGCGCTGTGCCCCACACCCGCCCCCCACCGCCGGGTTACGCGCGGGTACTGCAGCCTCGCGGCGGAGCTGGGCTGCCTCGCCCGCGGGCAAATCGCCGGCCGCTGCATCCCGCGCGGGGCCGCGGCGTGATGCTGCGCTGGAATGAGGAAGCTTGGCTGCAAGGGGAGGGCCCGGGCGCTCTGCGCGCGGGGGTGGCGGCGGCGCGCCGAGCGGGCCCGGCGCGGGCGAACGGGCTGCAGCCGGCGGCGGCGCCAGCAGGTACGGCCCGCTACCGCCGCCGCCCAGGCGGACTTAGGGGTCTTGGCCCCAGCCCGACGACGCTACAAAGTTTGTGCGCGCGCCGCGGCAGGCCCCAGAGTTTCTGTTGGGACGGGGATCCGGCAAGCTGGGATCCAGCGGTGGGGACTGGGACCGGACGGCGCACCTTTTAGCGTACCGTTCTGTTTTCAGCTCCAAGCATCGGTCCGAATCCCGGAGCAGCGCACCCAGAGGCGGCCGAGGCGTGCGCTGGGCCGGGCGGACTGAGAGCAAGTCAAGCTGGGGGACAGGCAGTGTGCGCCACCCCAAAGTTTTCGGAGCGCGGGGCGGGGGCGCGCGCGCGCGGGACATCGCTGTTCTAGGCGGCCGCAGGTGGAGACGCGCGGGCGCGGCGGGGGCGGCCGCCGCGGAGGGAACGAAGTGCGCTGCCCGCGGGCGGCGCTGTGCGCGCGGGGCAGCGGGTCGGCCGGGAGCTCGAAGCCGGGTCGGAGCCGGCGGGGGGCGGGGAGTGTGGCGGAGAAATGGGGAACAATGCGAGTGAGCAACTTCAGGAAGTCATTGTGAAAGAAAGCTGGGAAGAGCTCCGCGGCCAAGTTAGCAGGGCACTCTAACAAGTGCCTGAGCGGCCCGCGCCCAAGGTAGCGACGCGGCGACAGCTCTGGGTCCCTGAGCAGCCAGCGTAGTGCAGCCCGGGCAGGACGCGGGACCGCGGCGAGGCGGGCAACCCAGTCGAGCCCGGCAGGGCAGAGGGAGCCTGGCTCCAAGGTCGCAGTTACCGCAGAGGATCGATCTTGGCCCCCAAAGTGCGACGCACAAATCCACGTGAGTGTTTTCAAATTGAATTTCAGTAGGAAAACTTGGGTAACTGGTGTATTAAAAAAAAAAAAAAGTAAGAGCAGGAAAGGAGGACAGACTAGGCGGTAACATTCGTAATCCCTGGTGTCGGTGTTGCTCACGTCTGCCTCTCCATTCTGAGGACAGTGAGAGCGATGAGTTTTGTCACAGCCTCTGCCACTTTAGGCTATGACTGCAGGTGCAGGATCCGGCCGACACGGGACACTTCTGAGCAGCTCCGTTGTCACCACGAAGATGTTCTAACTCCTCATATTTAAATTAATATATACATATAATAGCGAGATCACAGAATTCAGCCTTTATAAAGTCATTTGTAAAAAAAAAAATTAAAAACTTTCCTTATTTTTGAGGTGAAAGCATTTTGCTTCTACTTAAGATCTAGTCTGAGCTTGCTTTCTGCAAAATAGGAAATTATCCCGGTTTTGAAAACTTGGTACTTTTGCTCCCTGCGGGTCAGGAAACCTTCTCAGGAAAACTCTCGGTAATAGTGAAGCATCAGATCACTTGAGGTTTATCTGAAATGTATTTTTTAAATCTGTCAAGCTCCATTGGTGCTTCCTCAGGAATCTCAGAAGCAGATTACTGTTTTTCCTTCTAATTTGGGGGCATAGGATATGGCATCCAGTGGCCAAAGCACTGTAAGGATTCCATAAGGTCTGAAGCTGCACAGCTTTCAAAATGCAGTTTCTCTTCCCTTTGGGGCTGTAGCCCACCCAGAATGAATTTTGACTCGGATTTTTCTCACGTTACCCACGCATGATTTCTCACCCTGCTGCACAATGTATTTCTTCTTTGAAGTACCTTGTTTTTAACTTCCAGAGACAAAATGATGTTAAAGAAATATCTTACTAGTGAAATCAATTTCTGTTAAGAAAGGAAAATTTACAAAAGTTGAAAATACTTAATATGTATAATAGTTTTGACTTTAATGGAAATTCAAGTGCTTTTAAGCATGGTTCATTTGGGTTACCAGTTGAGGGGGGAGTGACACCTGCAAGAAAATGCCTGAGCCCTCTTCCATTTCTTTGTTTGAAGATGTTTGTTCATTGAGGTTAATTGGATTCATCTTTTACATGAGATTTTAAAAACTAACAGGTTAAGCATCATTTATATTAGAATGTATCTGAATTGCTTCAGAGACACATTGGATTGTTTGGTATATGGCTTAAAATTTAAACAAGGACAAATATTCATGACAGGAAGATTCACCTGCTTACAGTGGTCTGCTGTAACATGCAGAACATGTTACAGTAATAACTTATAAGTAATGATTTCACATTTTAAAACTGTACCATCTGGTTTGATAGAATATGTCTAATTTCATTTTCCCATGAATATACCTTTTTACATGGAAAAAAAAATGTGCTTCTCAGGCTTGCAACCTACCAGAGCTGATGACGAAAATATTTTGAGTTAAATGGTCCTGTTTTCTTCCCCTTTTGTATCATGGTGATAGTTGAAGTCTGGAGTTTAGAAACTGCACAGTGCTTGTTTGTTTAATACATCAGTGCCTTAATTAGAGCGCTACATCTGAGAAAACTACATCTTCCTCCCCAAATTGAGGAGCATCTTAGCAATAATAGCCCACCATCATGGTCTCACAGGAGACCACAAAGGCTACAAATAAAAGTTTGCTATGTTTGACTCTTTTGAGAAGTTTATGCACAGTCTCCTAAACAAAAGGTAAACTATGGCCATCCTTGAAGATGTTTCCTTTGTTCAAAAGGTAATACCACAGTGTATTTATTGACCAAGAGGTCTAAAGCCCAGTAGAGTTGTAGGCCACTGTGTTTTCTTTACTTGGCCGGAGACTTAGAGTGAGAATGGTGGTTCTTTGGTTTGAGGAATATTTTTCTCTTGATTTGTATTGGTGTGCATCACATTTGCTTAATGCGGTAGCATATTGTAAGTATAAATGTTAAACCTTTGGAACCTGAGAGAATTATATGTCTTTTATGCCAATATTATATTTATTAATATATACAGTAAATAAATTACATATGTACATGCATACACACACGCACACAGAGCATGCACACAGTGAGGAGTGAGGCATGCAGGCAGTGTGGAAAAGAGTTTTAAATCACACAGATCCGACCTGATTAATATAGCTCCCATATTTTTTTTACCTTTAACTAAAACAAAATGAATTTCTCTGTTTTTAATGGTGAGTTTCGTTGTAAATGATATTAGTATTTTGAGTGTTTGCCTCATTTTGTTTTTTCATCTCATGTAACTGCAGTTAGCCAAGAATTCATCAGGGATAGCACTGTTTAATGTTACCTTTTTTCTTCTCTAATCTTTGAAATTACAAAGCAATTTCACTATGAAATAAGTACTGGTTCTTGTTGCTATATTCTAAGGAGGAGTCTTGTGAGTGAATCCAGCTCACAGAAAGCAAATGAAGAGCCCTCTGAGGTTCTCCTGACTTTTGCCACTTATTTCTAAGACTAACAAGCATTTGGGGCACTGTGGCTCTACTTCTAGCCAGAGTTGCTGCAGCTTCTGTCGTAATTGTGAACACCACTCCCTGTCCAGTATCCTTGTGTATTTGTATTTATAGAGAACTCAGAACTATTTCATTTCATACATATGTGCATTGTATACTGTTTCTGCTTTATGGGAACAAAGATGAATTGTGAAAGCAACAAGTGACCCATTCCTAAAGCATATAAGACAAAAATATAAATCCATTTCACATCTTGAAAGAAGTTTTTCATTTGGTTCAAAAAAGGCACATGCACATTTTTGATCTAGGTCTTATAAATGGTGAGTTTCAGAGGATCAGCATTGAACTAACTTGCTTTCTTTTTCTGTCACACACACACACACACACAGACACACACACACACACACTATCGCTCTTAAAATTCAGATAAAGTGCTAAGGAGAAATTGGGCTTTGTTAGGGTTTTAGGATACCCTAAACCAAACTATAGCGATATCAACAAAACTGTTTTGACTCTGGTGCTAACTAAATGCTCACACTGGGGTCCTTCATGTCAACCATGGCTTCATTTTCTTTCTTTCATCTTAATAAGTGCCTTTATACCTTCATCTCCTTGGAATGTATTCTCCAGTTCTTAGATTTTCAGTGCCATTGCTTTAATAGCTTTTGTTTGACATAGCTTTTAACTGTTCTTAAATATTCTAACAAATAATTTTAAGACATGATGAAACACTAGGGACGCAGTGCTACATATTACAGATGAACTACAACAGCTGATAAAAGAAGGTATGCAAAAGCTTTATAAGTGAGGGTGTGGGTGCCTACCCCGGTTTTAGTATATGCTGATGGTTACTCCTGAAAAGGGCCCAGAGGGAGAGCAACTGAGGCCTAATCTGCAGACAACTGGCATGTTGTTTCAATTAACATTTTCTCTTGACTGTGATAAATAGGTGGATGCAAGAGATGTCTTCAGCCAGCCACCTGGTGATAAACTGTTAAAAATGCTGAAAACTCCAAGTCACAGGTGTAGAACCCATTTGTCTTCTCCTTCCTAGGCCTGACCCTATTTCTTTTCTTCCTTGACCATTTTGTGCCTTTGGGGAACTCACAATTCCTGTTGACTAAAAGAACACCCTTTTCCACCACAAGCCTGACAAATCAGACGTGCAAATAATATCTGAACTCGTTTTTGGTTAGGACAGGAAGCCCAGGCTCCCTTCCTGTGTGTGTTTTCCTGAGAGAAAACTAGCTTCCCTCCTTTTTTGCATATTTAGCAACTGGTTCCACCTTTCTCTGCACCCCAGTGGAGTGTGAAGGCAGTAGTGGGACCTTTGAGGAAGAGAAGGAGGGAGCTGAGGCCCCACCACCAGGCACCAGGGTCCTCCCAAGTGGCTGTGTCAGAGAGGGACTCTGAGAAGCAGCGGTGGGTCTCAAAGTTTGGATTTGTGTGTGAGAAGCAGCTCTTGCTTGGCCGTGGGTAGGCACAAGTTGGTTGGTGAGTGTCACTGGGTTTTCTCACTGTATTTGTATGGATTGGAATAGTCAGTGTGGTCCTCTGTTTCTCTGATGGTTTTTTGTGGTGAGTGGCCTGTTCCCAGAGTGCCACCCTGGCACTCTGTCTGGGTTCACTGTCTTGGGGTGATGGAGAGCATCATTATGCTCCATCTGCACGTTCTGCTTTCGGGTTGGCCCCATGCTCCACCTCCTGATGGCTTGTGGCGCAGGGCCATGGCTTAACGAATTGCTTAAAGTGGGCCCTAATTAGTGCCAAAGTGCTTTCTTCATATTTTCTCATTCAAGTGTGCAGTGATTCATTTTTCTTCAGCAAGCAGCTCACTGCTACAGAAAATCTGACTCTTCCCGCCATTTTCTCACCAGAAGTTAATGATAATGGATGGATGGTTACGTATTATGGACAGCAGTGTATGTGAAGGTGGAATTCACCACTCTCATGTCTTCTCTGCCTTGTCTTTCTTCCTTTCTTTTCTTTCTTTCCCTCTTTCTCCTGCATTCCTTTCCTTTTCTCTTTCTGTCATATGTGTGGTCCTTGAACAGACTTAAATAACAAAGAAGTGTAGAAAGTGTTTGTAAGGCGGGGTCTATGTTGAAGTAGATTTTTGTGCTCATTTTTGAGATCACACACAAAAATCTGCACTTTACACCACTTTCTGTTAATTTGAAACTGTTTGAAAATGAACAGTATGCTCTGAATTAGAATCATTTTCCAAAGCTAGGGATTCTACAATGACTATTGACTTACTAGTTTTTGATATTTTTTAATTTGTTATGTGATCACATTTTCATGGGGACAAATAAAATTCCACAAAAGATACACTCTGTACCTAATGGGGAAAATGTTTAATTTTGAATCTTTTGGAGACATGAAAATGAGGAATTGACCTTTAGCTTACTTCTGAGGCACTCTGACATGTGTTCCAGTGCTTTTAATGGAAACTAGAGAGAGCCATCGACCCCCTACTGCGAGCCCCACTTTTAGCCTGAAAAAGTGACCTTTTTCCTTTTTGTTTGTGCTGAATTTTGTGTAAGGCAGAAAATTAAAGTGATATTCAAAGAGATTCATTGTAAAAATATATTGATAGATTTTATATCCTACTTCATTAAATTAAAACCAACTGCTTATTATCTCAGGTCCTTATATATAAGGTGGTTAATTACCATTTAAAAATTGGTTTGGAAATTTCTAGTACTTTTCGGCTATGAGTGTGATCCTGCTTTACTATGAAGGTTGTACATGTTTGCCTGAATTTAAAGAAATTTCAATTAAGAGCAGATAGGGCTTTTGTAAAAGAAATAAAATTTTCTAAAAAAGAATACTTAATATAAAACAATGAAAATAAATCATTTCAATTTATTTAAGGGCTGCGAAAAATATGACTAAAATGAGCTTTCTTGTATTTACCTCTCTGATGGCATGAGCATTTTTTGCCAGGTTATAAATAAAGACATGCTGATTTTTGTAGAAATACAAATGAGGAAGTAGAAAAGTTCTGTGTGGTTGTACCAGTGACCCTGTCCTCCCTGGATTTGCATGAGGACATTGTAGGCTGAAGGTGAAGGATTACAGAATCAGCTCAAACAACCCTGACTAGACCTGACACCAACCATTCACATGGATCTTGTTGCATGGTCCATGCTGTTGGCCATGAACATCTTGAGGATGCTTTCAGGTTTGGATCTGAGGACACCAGTGCCAAGCTTTCTATCACAGAATAAAATAAAAATCTAGACCTTTTTTGCTAACATGATCCAACTGAAAAGCCAGTGCAGATGACTGAGGGATGTTCTTTTCTGTCCTTTGGTTTCTGGTCCATGGCAATAATTAATTGATACATTTTTTAGTCCCTTTTCTCGTCTTAGCTACAGCTTGCTCTGACTTCAGCCGAACCACTGGAAATTGGGGTGAATTTCCAAAGTACTAAAGCCATTAAGAAACTAAGCCATGATTTCAGGAACCTCATTTTTGAATCTATGTTCTATGTACTGTGAGTATAGGGTTTTTTAAAAAATATAGTTTTTATGAAAAAATTATCTCATTGTAATTGATGATAGTTGATAATTTTGTGAGTGTTGTTAAGTGGAACTGAGCTCACAATTCTAGTGCTTTAGGGAAAGTTTCCATCTTTTTCCATGAGGCCTATCTTAACTTGGAGGCAGTAAGCAAAGTATCTGCATTTCTTCCTCTTCCCTGGAGCAGTGGCTGAATAGACTTACTGTAAATAGGTGGAACCAAAATAGCCTTTCCTAGTGGAAAGAATCAGAATAAAATAGATTTGTAACAGTGAATCCTATCAAGTATTTGTTCTGGAATAGTCTTTCTGTGTTTATATCTAGATTTGTACATCTTGACTCACCACCAGCTAGATGATCAAAACTATAAATAAAATAACAATTTTGTAGTACCTAGGAAAGTATCTTCAGAAAGCAGCTCAATTAATAATGACTTTTCAAATTTTAATAAATACTATATGTATTGGTTTGCAGACAGCAGAATGTTCCTGTGGAGATCTGGATAATTCTACTTCTTTGGGTCTAAATAAAACGTAACTTTTGCCAAATAAACTCATGCAATTGAAGTAGATTGAGTTTGTAGAAACATCAGTATAGAAGTAGGGTACATTGTTTGGAAATGTTATGGGTGTGCAAGTGGATTTTTCTACCAACTATGGTTTGAATTTTGAGTTTTAAAATGTCCACATGAAATAATTTACTGGTGTGTTAAACTAAATTCAAAGCTAGAAGGGCAAAATAAGATTCTGTATTCTTTAATGCCTTGCTGAGTGAAAGAATTTAGCTAATATTTTAACTGTGCATTTATTTCTTTAAAAAATGAAAAAAAATCTGGATAAAATAGAAGCACAAAATATATTCCTGGGTTTCTCTGTCTCTTTAATTTATAATAATAAATCACAAGCTATCAGCACTTTGGAGAGAGACTGTAAAGCATTACTTTGGGAGCAGTTTCTATATTTTTTTAAAGATATAGATCTTATATTTGTTGCACTTAATTTTTCTGCACAGTTCCTGGCCATGCATGAAGGTCTTCCAAAATCAGTAAGTAGAAGAAAATGATTCTAAACTTAAGATTCTTTTTATTTAAGTGATAAAGTGTAAAAGCCATTTATATTTGTGGAAACTATGTAGGAGGTGGCCAGGGTTGATGGTCAGGAGAAACTCCATAAAACAAATGTCAGTTTTGACTTTATGTCTCTCCCATAGTGTCTGTGAGTAGTTTGAGATCAGATAGTGCAATAGTATAGACAGAAAACCCCTCTTCTTTATATAAACAGGGTGCACTATGAGAGAATAAAAACAAACATAATGTGATATAACGCCAGGGCATTCGTGGGCCACTTGACGTCCAGCTCTGGTCCTGTGGCAATAGCAAATATATAAGCACAGAAAAATGTCTTCACTCCACTTTCTCTGTTTTTAAAACAGTTTTTCTAATACAATATCTATGTGGCATTTTAAAATACTCGTGTGTACATGTGTGCATGTGTGTGTTTTCTCCTCTGTCTGAAATACCTCTTGACTAAAAAGGTTTTCAGACAACATGGTTTTGGGATCTAGTTTTAAAAATCTTCCTCAATTCCCTTTGACCCTTCCCCTTTTGCATATTAGTTCCTACCCATAGGGGGAAAATGTAAGGACAGAACTTCACATCTGAGCTAATTTGCCCTCAAGAAAAAGGTTCACAGTAGAAAAAATTGCTTGAGTTTTTTGTGGTTCAGTTTAATGTGGGGGAGGGGCAGTGTGAAAGCCAAATTGGATTCCTGCTTTCCTGTTTAAATCTTGTTTTTCATTGTTATTTGTACCAGCAATGCTCTGTGGAATAATTGTGAAAATGTGCAGATTGGCAGCTAATTTTTTAAAAATGAAAAGAATCAGAAATGAAATAAGAGTGCTCAGAAGTTTTTATGTTCTTCCAACCTGTTTTGTCAAATTGTTACGCAAACCAAGAAGGTCTCTTTGACTAGATACAAAGACTTCGCATATTGCCTTAGCTTTCTCTTGGAACATTTCCTTTTTTAAGATACAGTGTAATTCACGGTGATAGGATAGATTTGCAAAAATAAAATCTTCCATTCTGAAGATGAAAGGACTTGTCTCTAAGCAGGAATAATGCATTTTATTAAAGAAGTCTGTAACCTAGGCATTTTAAATAGATTATAGGCTTGTCCTGCCCACCCCCATCTTTCTCCCTTCAAAATAAGCATCATTGAGTATTTAAGGAAATAATCCCCAAAGTAACTCTAGAACAGCTTTTATCTGTTGGAGAGTAAGAAAAACCAGGAGCAGGCATTTGACCAAATAACTAGAACCTAACTATAGAGCAGAAATTCTGTGATAAAGTTTGGCTTGATTTCAAAGTATTATATACAATATGTTTATTTTCTGGTAACATATAAGTAGCATCCATTCCTCATATATCAGAAATTTTGGATTTTTGGACCACAGCACTGGGCTCTGAAGTTCTTACATCAGAATTGCTGGAGGGAAGACATCTCCATCACATGGCCACGGGTTCCAACCTCAGCTCTGTTTCTTATTAGACAAATGACCTTAGGCAGCCTACATCTGTTTTACCTCAGTTTTCTTTTCTGTAAAATGGAAATGATAATATGGATCCTTTGGGTTTGATTGTGAGAGTTAAAGACATATTTAGCAAATAGGAATGTGACTTCTAAGTTGGACGCTGGGTCAGGCTTCCCAGTAGAATGGTGGCAAGATGACATTCATGATCTGTGAGGCTTAACAGTTTACCTCTTGGTGCGAGACATTTAAGATATTGCCTGAATAAAGCTACATAGGACCACTATCCTTTTCTGCTTTTTCCTAGTGTACACAAGGTACTCAAGAAATGTTATGAAACATTACTGAGCAAGAATTACCTGTACAGTATCAGGGACGAGAAGAAGACATTTGCTTAGAAAACAAACAAAAAAAGCACAAGGTGGTTGTTTAAATCTCAGCATTTTTTGAAAGCATGTGAGAAATACTGCATGCTCCCAATGAATAGGCTAATTTTGACCAACCTTCAGGAGGTTTGACATGATCCATACTTGGGAGTTCTTTAGTAGCTTGAAAAGCAAGAAAGTTGTGATTCTTCACAGGGTTCTGGCTTTTCCTTCTAAATTCATTAATCCAGACTCAGCTCATGAGAATTCTGTGAAAGGCCACGTGTTTCATAGCAAGCCTATGGAGGGAGGTACTCATGGGAGGACGCTGAAGGACATTTTGGGAGTCATTCTGCAGTGGCTCTGCATCCTTGCATGCTTAGGGGACTCTGGCTGTGTCCTTTTCTAGGCTGCTTATGTTAGAAATGGGGCCACTCCAAGGAAGACTGGCCCCATCTCCTCACCTGGAAGCAGCAACTGCCCAGGGCTGTTGGATGCTTCTCTCCTGTAGCCAGCCAGGTTCCAGCCCAGCCTCTGTGTGGAAGAAGGAAAGGCAAGGTGCAGGAGGTGGTTTCAGGAAAGGCTCCTGGTCCCCCAGGGAGGCTCCATGATGTCGGCAGAGGCAGTGAGTCTGCACTTCCCTGCCTGAACCCAAGAGAAAGGGCCCTGTGCCATTTGTCAGCCCGGAGTCCATTTTCACTTCTTTTACTTACTGTTTTCTAAAGTTGGTGATATGTTGACTCCTTTGAAATGGAACAGGAAAGTAAGACTTGTTTGTCCCTATTTGATCAGAAGGAGAGAGGCAGACAGAGGAAAGAAAAAGATGGGGTGGGACATATAGGAAGTAGGAGACAGATGGCAAGTAGGAGATAGAGATGGAAAGAATGAGATGAAGGAGACACAAGGAAAGGCAAAGAGATTTGGAGGGATGGTGGATTATGACAGAAGCTTCACTGTCAGTTCCCCTACGGGGTCAGCCTTGAACAGTCTCTGTCACAATGGCCTGAACTTATCTCTGCATCTATTTCCCCTTGTGCAAGATTGAGAACTGCTTGCTCCAAAGAAACAATAAAAGCATTCATGTTTATAAGAATTGCACAGGTGAAAGTTAGTGTACTGATATTGCTGTATATTCTATTGATTTGGTTAGCTTTTACCTGAAATTGTTTGGGTTTCTCATGTAAAGCAGAAAATCACAGAATGTTTTTTGTGAAATAATTCCTCCTGGCATCTCCCTTTATAGACCAAAAGATCTTGATTTTTCATTTTGGTGAAACTTTGTGAAAACACACCATTATTTTGCTTTTGTGATTAACTCCATTCACTGAATCATCTCCTTTTTAGTTGAAACCAATCCCATTTTCTATTTAACACTCGCATTACTTCCACATGGGATCAGAGGGGCTAACTTGGTGTTATATAAACTGGATGCAGAGCCTAGGTGGGACTTATGGTTATGAGAGGATTTATGGGTTGGGATTTAAGTGTCCTTCAAGTCACTGTTTTTATCATCCCAAGTAATGCACATTTAGAGTGAGAGGAAGTTGGAGACACCTGTTAAGTCAATACTGTGAAGTGAGACATGTCAGCCATAGAATTCACAGGCCCAATACAGACTGGCTTATAGGCCCCAGCTTATAAATTATTAATAATTTCTATACAGTGCATTAGCAGACATCAAAGGGACCCTTTGAGCATGGGCCCCTGAGGAACTGCACTTGTCACAAGCCCATAAGGTTCTCAGTGCCAGAGAAAGTTTGGCTAAAAGTGTGCATGAAAGTTGAAGTGAGGTAGATTGCATCACAAAAGTCCACTTACCAGGGCAGGAAGTGGATCTAGAGCTTTAATGACAAAGCATAGTAGGCCTGTGTGCCCAGAGGTAGAGCTTCTGGGCTCCTCACATGCACCGCAGTCCCCAGGGTGCTCACTGGACATGCTCTGGATGGTATTCTCTGCAGCTTCACCTGCCTCTCTCCTCCCAGCTCCCTCCGAGAGACATCTGCATTCTTTTTGTGAGATGACTGTCTGGAGTAGGGGTTTCTCACAGGACAGGGTCTGACTGAGGACCAGCCACGGGGCAGATGGTAGAGATTCTGGTTTGTAATGTATTCACACATCTTGCTACCTGAACAATCAGGCTAGCGTGTCCAGTGGAACACAATGTCCAGCAGTTCTACCCCGGACAGCACACCTAGAGGGTCACCCACCATCTCCTGGCAGGTGTTTTCCCTTGGTGCTTGGGTGGAGCAGCCTTCAGCTAGGCCTTAGCAAACATTTTCATCTTTTAATTGGGACTAACTTGAGTATACAATAATAGGTTTTAAATCAATTGTTAAATAAATCAAGTTGCCATTGCCCTTAAAATAATGATGGCAATGATGCATATGGGTTAAATAAAAAGCTGTGTATTAAATGAAAAATATTTTGAAATAGTACATTTGGAATACAAATGTCCTTTCTTTTTAGAAAAGCACAGAAACACAGAGGAAAAAAAGATTAGTTGTAAGTGGTGGAAATTAAAGGCATTTTCTTACCATTTAAAAAAAGTTGTCAAAACTCCTGTCATTCATGTAACAAAAAGTTCAAAGTAGGTATTCCAGAAATTTTGTGTTTGAGTCATTGTTGCAGTAAGATTTGAGTTCTGTATACTTCACTGAATAATGCTGGGACATTTTGGAAGGGGTTTGTTATATTCTACCATAATTAAGTCCTTAGTTTTCATTGAGTGCTATACATCAGATACAAAGATTGTTCTCATTTGAGTCTCATTTCTTTATTACTATAATGTTTGGGCCATTTCAGAAGAATCATAAGATGCCTTTTTTACAGTAGAAGTAGAGGCAATGCTAGTCACATGGCTCTTCTGTGCTTGGTTCTGGGTCTGCTTTGTCTTGTATTAGTTGCTGATGACCCTCACCCTGGGACTGAAGCACACATGAGTATAGGGTCTTTTTCTCTTCTCTGGCTCAGACAGTCCTCTTAAGCCATGCACCACCCTTGAAAGTTCACGGCACACTCAGACCAGTTCAGTGCCTTTCAAAAATAGACAAAGCCTTTCCCCATACAGAAAAAGGAACTGTCATTTATGTCCTTTTCATGACTAATACTGATATTCCTGAAATTGAGAATAAATACTCCATGTGTACCATAAAAGACTACATGTAACTATATACGTAAAACTTTAGACCTCTTCCCACATCCTAACAGAGAGGGTAAGTTCCCTGAATCTCCCATCAGTTTCCAAGTCTCCGCTGAAAACAGGCTTCATCTCACATCGACACATCTGAACTGAAGACAGTGGTAGCAAAGAAGAAAAAATTAGAGGTGGTTTAGATGCAACATATAGCTTCAGTTTGCTAGTTAGTGAGGGGTCTCTTTAGAGGCTGTCTAGCAGAAAGCATAATGAGTAGATTTTTTTGAGGTCACTTTCTACTGGCCACAGATTTCTTATCTACAGAGCTACCAGATGTCATATATTATGGGTGCCAGAGACTTGCAAGCCAGGAGCCCAAGTGCAAAGCATAGCACTTCCCTAATTTCTACCCCACTAATATTGGGTCCCTTCCCATTTGTAGCACCCCACAGTATAGCCTGTGGTACATTCCCTGTGGCCACTGCAGGGCAGCATCTATCTTGTTTATATTTGTAAATTTAAACCAATCTGAGGAGCCAGCTGTCTGTCACAAAACAGGAAGGTTTGGGCCCTCTCCTGGGCTTGTACTGCCATCACTTCCCCCTGCATAAGTGTGCTTGCTGGTGGAGTCTGAGGGCCAGGGCTGAGGAAGAGTGAGGGACAAGGACAGCAGCGCCCGCATTGCCCATCTGCCAGGCTGGAGGTGTATTCATTATTGATGGAGGTAGTGCAGTTGCTGCTCAGATATGCAGCCTTGCCTGGGTAAATGAGACATTCTTCAGCAAATTGCTTCGTTTTTTGATTGCTGATTGTACGCGTGTCACCAAGCTGACTCAAGGTTCATCGATGCATGCTCAGTAAATTAGAAAGAACATAACTATGGATCAGCCAAGAGAATGAATTCTGTGCCTACAATGACCCAGGGCCATTTAATTTTCTGCTTAATTTTGTTGCAGTCAGTTTGCATTTTGGGTTATTATGCAGTAGGAAATTAACAATAAATAACAAATTTGGTCCTCCTGTGCTTGTAATGATATTTTTATAAATCTTTGTAATGCTGTTTTTAAAAGGATCAAGGTCTGTGCCAGTCAGATACTCCAGCAAGTATGTGAGGAGGAAAATGCATTATTCTTGCTAGATAGCCTTGTTGTTAAATAGCATAAGGTTCTTTATCTTTCTCTCTCCCTCTCTTTTTCTGTCTCTCTCTCACACACATATTAGTATTTTTGCTTTAAACTAAAAATCCCTTCCTCTCTTTCTCAGATAACCTGAAGACAATGGATGCTGATGAGGGTCAAGACATGTCCCAAGTTTCAGGTGAGGCCTTAGGAAATTCCTATGCAGCCAGGAGTCAACGCATCGGCTGTGCTCATGGGGAGGCAGAGGTGCTATTTTGCAAAAGAAAAGACCAAGCTGGAATTTGTGTCTGTTTACTTAAACTTTAACAAATGATCTCAATTTGAGAACTTGAACAGGAAAATTTCCATGATATACTTAATTTTAGTGTTAAATCTGAGAATAAGTTGCAAAGAAAGAAATGCATTTGCACTTTTAGAAGAAACAATGACATATGGGTTCACTCTAGAACCCAAAGATATGCCAAAGATGTTATTTAAATAAAGAGAGGGAGACAGAAAAAAGGAGAAAATAGCTGAAAAACCTAATGGTGCAGCCCAATTCAGAATATTTGAGTATTTGTTAAGTATAGAAATAACATTATATCTTTTACATTATATCTTTCAAAGCATTTTGGGCATAGCTCTTCTCATCTTAGAAAGCTCAGAAAGTGGGGAAGTCACTAATGGAGACCGTAAGGGTGGGTCACAGACTGTCCTGTTCGATACACTGAGGATGGGCCCCTAGCCAGTGTAGCCAGACCTGCACAGCTCCTAAATGCACAGGCACAGGAAGTCCATTTGTTTGGCAGTGTACCTGGACAGTACCAGGAAGTAGTAGTGGCTTCCTGGACTTTGGAGTTTTCAGTATTTTATGTTTTAGAGCTTCACAGGCGTAGTCAATCGAGGAAAACTGGCCTCCACGTCACACTGGTCAGTCAGTGCCATGAGGTCCTTGGCTAAACTGCCCCCTCCTATTTTGAAGTTATTATTGAATTCTAAATTTGGATCTAAGTCAGTGCTTGTAATGTAGATCTATACCAAGTATGTGATGCCTCCCTGCCCCATGGCTGCTCACTGGAGAACGTGCAGAAGATATTCGGGTGCCATCCAACTAGAGAGAAGTGCGGCAAGTCACAAGTGTCGCCCTCCTCTACTCTGCCTCTCCTCTTTCCCTTGTAACATTTTGGACATAAACTCCCCAAGATGCAAAAAAATAAAAAAATAAACAAGATACCAACTTTTGAAATATGGCCTTCAGATGCTTTGTGTGTCATTGAAACAAGCAAAAATTGGTCTACAAGTCCAGCATTTTGTACACAAGCTAAAATTTTATATATTCTACAATCTGGCAACTTCTCCTTAAGAAATTTACCTTGGAAATAGACTCTCACAAATATAAAGGATATTTAAGCATATGTTCTTTGCAGCATTGTTATAAATACTTAAAATCTGTGGTATACCACTGTATGCACTGTTATGTAATATCTCTTAAAAATGAGGAAGATATGAATATATATGTATAGAAAGAAGTCTGAAATGTATATGAAAGTGAAAAGGCATGCAAGTATGATCCCATTATTTACAAAGAATACAAATTACACACACACATACATACATACATACACACACTTTCCATATGTTTATATGTATGTTTATGAAAATTCTAGAGTGATGTTTATTAAGCTGGACACCTTTTTAGAAGATGGGTGTTGGGAGGAAAGGGATGAGTTAGTTATGGTATAAGAACACTCATTTAGCCAAACAGAAGTTGACATGTTACTGAATCATCCTTTTTTTCATAAAAGGTCAAATGTCAGCAGTTTCTTAGGATTCAACCTGGATATTTGAAAAATAGCAAAATACTTATGATCTGCCTTTTTTCAAACTACTCGTTTCCTTTTTCCATGGGATATATCCTAAATGTGGTCCATGTCCTCAGTTAGTGTCTTGCAGATAGTAGATGTTCAACAAATTTTTATTGACTTGAAGCCAAGTAAATTGGGAAAATGTTATTGGTAGGCTTGTAGGCAAGTATCTAAAGCAAGCTTTCCTTTCCTTTAGGGTACACCTCACTAAGTCTTTGGGTAACATTTTTGTTGTCTTGTTCTTTCTCAGCATTCTTTCCAAATATTCATTATGTGTATGCATTATTTTTTCATTTGGTTCTGAAGAAAGAGTCAGTCTGGCAGAGTGAATGATGTGGGAGTTGAAAGACCTGTCTCAGCATCCATCTTTGGCTCCAGCTGTGGTACTCGAAGCTTTGCCTCTTGGACCATGGTAACATCTATAACAGGAAGGATAGAAACTAGTTGGTCTTTAAAGTTCCTCTGGTTTTTATAACCCCAACTATGTACTGGATATATTCTTATTGATATTCTTAATATGTTTGCTGAAACGTGGACATAAGATGCATGCCCTAGAGATATATATAATCTGCTTAGGGAAAAGACACTTATATATATTGAAATAAAAATGGAAATATTTACCTAATCATAGTAAATCACATTGATTAAACACTTTACATTAAACAAACACTCATTTCATCTTACCAGGACCTACTGAAGGGGATACAGCTAACATCTCCAAATTATAGGGAGCTGAGACTCAAAGAGTTTAAATGACTGACCAGAAGTCCCATATCCCTATGGGACTCTGAAGTGTGATGACTCAGGGGCATGAGATGAGCCTCACGTGAGCCCCAGAATGCAAAGGCCTCTATTCATCTATAGAGCTGGGGTTCTATATTCTGAGCTTATATTTACCCCAGGGTTTATATCCCTTCAGGTAATTGTATATTTTAAAAATTTGTGGGGCTGGGGTTGTCGCTCAGTGGTAGAGCACTTGCCTAACATATGTGAGGCATTGGGTTTGATTCTCAGCACTGCATATAAGTAAATAAAATAAAGGCCCATTAACAACTAAAAAATTATTTAAAAAAAAAAACAAACTTGTGCATTTGGAATTGGGGGGAGTTTCCAGAATTTTACTGGGTAAATTATAATTTGAGAAATCATTGCTTGCAGCTTATAAGCAAATGATACAATTTCTTATCTAATTTAGCCACAAAAACTTCTCATAGGCAATGCTTCATTTGAAACATGCAATACATAAACTAAATATAAGTCAGTGTATTTATAATTTAGCTAGAAGTTTCTTTCATTTTTCCAAGTGAAATTTTATCACCTTTTCTAAATTATTATGAGTGTTAATATTTGCTTTTAGCCGGGTACGAAGGCGCAAGCCTGTAATCCCAGCACTTAGGGAGGCTGAGACAGGAGAATCGCGAGTTCAAAGCCAGCTTCAGCGAGGGCGAGGCACTAAGCAACTCAGTGAGACCCTGTCTCTACATAAAACACAAAATAGGGCTGGGGATGTGGCTCAGTCGTCAAGTGCCCCTGAGTTCAATCTCCAGTACCAAAAAAAAAAAATTTGCTCTCTTGCTGTCTGCATCTTGGTGGCTCCCTGTCAGTTTGCGTGCACTGAAAGAAAAGAGGAGCTGGTTACTATATCTGTTGTGTGTATCTGTAGTATGTTAGAGGTTACCAAATAATATCAAGCTTTTTTATTATATTAGACTTCACACTCATTGTTTTTATTTTTGTCTTCACTACAACCTTATGAACTAAGCCAAAATCATGTTTTTAGCTTCCTTTTACACTTAGAGTAAGAGTTTTTAAGGTGTGACCTCTCTCATGTTCCCATCAATCTTCCAAATTGGTGAAACCAGAGCTGTATTCCAGGTCCACAGCCTCCTTGTCAGCAAGTGCTCATATTTGGGGATGTGTTGACTTGATTTAACATCTTATTTTCTAAATCTTTTGTCATCTTTATATGGTCTTGTCTTTGAATGGTTAACTGGGTGAGTGTGTTGAAAGTCAACATGTAAAACAAATTTGCCATCATGAGGTTTTCATGAAGCCATAAATTTTTCTCCTGGAGATCTTCCAACAGTAAAAGAATCCAAGGGTTCCTGGGTACAGAGGTTCACCTGATGGATTAATGTCTCAGCAACAGTGACTCACACTGGGGGGCTTTTAGGCAAATCAGATGATCTCTTAAAAACTATCCCTGAGTTAAGTGGAGGAAGGCTGAATTAAGACAGAGCTCTTGGAGGGCATGTGAATATATCCAACTTTGCTCCTTCCGGTTCTGCCTTTTTGCTTGATGCCCCTAGCACACCAAGACAGGTTTTTTATCCTCCCTTTTCTCCGTGTGGTTTCTTCTGCATAGGGAGTTCCTATTGATCATTCTAACTTATGGTATTTTAGAATCACGATCCCTACTGTTTTCAATACTCCTTTTTACCCCCATGTAGGAAAAAAATAAAAGTACTAAGATAACAAGGTCAGGGACACTGGAGAGCTGGCATTTCAGTGAAGAAACTTAAGAAAGATCTAAATTTTAAGAAACACATTTATTATTATGAACATCCTCCACAGCTGTAGTTGAAATTGTTCCCTAACAGGTGGATCCCTTAAATTTTTAAAAGAGTAATCAGGTGTTTTTTTAGATGCATTTTAGCACTAATTGAGCAATAAGTGTGGCATTCCTAAATTGGTGAAGTCATGATCCTTTATCTCATCCCTTGACTCTTGTGTGCCACAGCACCTACATGGACCCAGAGAGTCATGAAAGACACCAAGTTTATAGGGAAGATCATATAAAAAGATCCAAAAGATGGTTTCTTCTCAGCCTCCACTCCCATTCCACAGTAATGATGTAATGACACCTGGTTAATCCCAGAGACCTAAGTGCATGCCTGGCTGGCCTTGTACACTTTAAGTCATGGGCCAGCCTCTTAGGCCAGGGACCCCACTGTCATCTTTATGGAGATCCTTTAGGGTGTCTTAAATGCAGCTGAGGGCTCTGAGGTCCACCTGCCCCACCCTGCAGTGTCCATAGACACTTTATATAGACCTGTTTTATATATTAAAGTGATGTATGAAATTATTTTGCTCTTCTTACCAAAAAAAACAAAAATTCTTTTACCACCTTCCTAAAGTCCTTAGAGTTTGAAAACCACTATTCTAGGCCACCATCTTATGAAAGTAAAAGTAGTCAGATGGTTCATATACCTCCCACATTCTCCTATTCAGAGTTTTTTTTTTTTTTTTTTTTCTCATTTATGAAAGAGGTGAAGAAACCAGCACTAAGACATTTCGCTATGGTTACTTTTAAGGTCCGCTATTTAGGGCAAAGAAAATAGTACTGACTCAGTGCACATGTCCAAGGCTTTCACGTAACATGAGCACTTTCAATCAATTTATCTTTGGCCTTTTGTTTTTCCTTGGGAAAATCTTCTAGTCCTACTCTATCTTTAACTATTCATCTTGTATTGGCTATCCAAATATGCCCAATAATGCTCTTTCTGAAAATATGCCAGTTGTACTAATTACAGCTAAGCTGGAATATTAAATTGTGATATCTGTTTCCTAGAGAATGCAGAACTATCCCCCAAAGCATATCCTTGGTATCTGTACAGATTCTATTTTAAAGATTCCAGTAAAGGTTGTTTCATATATTAGGGATGATTTTACTGATCTTGTCAGTCTCCTAGAATTAATTCTTGTGGGAGATTTACTCAAACCTATAAGGAAATTTTACACCATACCTAGTCATGTTTTCTAGGCATTTTAACATTTGATTTGTCATTTACATGCTCTTGTAAAAGTTTTGATTTGTCTATGTGGGAAGCTCATATTGCCTATGAAGCTTGGTGGCCAGCTCAGCAAGCATACAATTGCAGTCTGTTGTTTTTCTGTTGGACTACTTTTAGGATATTAATCTAAACTGGTCTTCTGCAAACAGCTTTTGGGTTAGTTTGCATCCACTTTTGTTCTTGCCTGCTATGTCTTGTGTATAATCTATGCCTTATAACTTGAGTTTACGTTAGCTCTGAAAGGACAGAAGCTATAGAAGTTTCAACCTCCATGGGAAGAGAGCATTTTTTACCCATTACACCTTCCCAATATTGGATTCCTCAGAATGGGAAGGAGTTCCCCACTTCCAGAGGCTCTGGCTAAACTTAATTCTAATCAAAATAAAGATGGCATTCTATAAAACCCAATTTCACTTGGCAAATCATTCTTCATGAAGTATGAGGAATCTTTGTATTTGTGTGCATTATATTTTATTCCTATTTCAAGTGAAGTTTTATTGACAGACATTTTTGTGTACAGAGAGGGAGTTGTTTCTCAGTAGGCACAGAGCCCTTCCATCCCTCTTCAGGCATCTTCTGACCACCAGGTTAAGTTAAGTTGGGAAGTTGTCAAAAGAATACCTGGCTCTTGAAAAGAAAGTAAATGAGTCCAACATGTATGGCTCTGAGCAGGATGCCCAGCATAAGGGTGGGTGGGGCAAGCTAAAGGGAACCAATATAGGGGGGAAAGCTTTGTCAAAACATGCAAAGAACTTTAAAAATGTAGATGCCTTTGGACCCAGTCAGAAAACTTGTGGATATTTATACAGTGGTGATCATTAAGGATACGTACAAAGACTGGCTAGTAGGTGCTCATCAGTGTTGTCTAATAATCAAAAAGGATGGGAAGCAGTATAGGTTCAAAGTTAGAAAAAGGATTTAAATAAATCCTCAAGTACTCATTATATACAGGACTATAGAAGGATGGCCCCTGGAATGGAAACACATGCATGAGAGTGTCTAAGAGCTAGTTCATTTTGAAGAAAGAAATATATCACTGCATATTATGGATGTATGTGTGCATACATACCCATTCTGTAACTTTAGTAGGGAAAGTCTCGTGATTCTATTTTTTTTTCCTTTTTGCATTTTTATTCTCTCATGTTTGTTTTGTGTTGGGGTTGGGGGCACAAAATGATATTCTTTTTTAGAAAGAAAAAATTATAGAGAAACACTTACTTGATCCAGTTTACCACCTCCTTATGCCACCTTCTCAAGCCACCAAGGGGAAGCCCAGGCACCCTGCTGGTAACAACCAATACCAGAAACTCAAGCTCCTACTTATCTCCTCAGGGAAGGAGAGTCCCCCAGTAAGTGACACTCCAGATGATGGTGACGAGCCAATGCCTGTCCCTGAAGACCTTTCCACTACCTCTGGAGGACAGCAGAATTCCAAGAGTGAAAGAGGCGTGGGTAAGTAGGGTCGTCCCAGTGTCCGGCAGGCTGTCACCTGCTCTGTTTCTGTGAAACCTCCGTCTCTCTATGTCCTTCCAAGACAGTGATTAAGAGACATGAATCTTTTCTCCACTGTTTTCCCTCAGCCATCATGTTAAGGAAATATGGTGCAGAGATTGGCAGGGTGGGTACTTTGGTATGAAGGAAGATGAACCCTTACAGGACAGCATGGCCTTAAAACCCACATGCCAGCAAAGTAGCAGAGGTGAGGGTCACTCATGCTGCCATGGAATGTGTCTCCATCACTCACGCTCCTCTGTTCTTGATGCACTTTCAGGAATATCAAATTTTATGGGTTGTAGATAGTGAAAATTACACATTTTATATGTTATGACAATAGGGCTACTTTTTTCTGTAGCGCTTTGGATTAGAAGTAGCCTCATCTGGCCATTTTATTTTATCCTTCTAATCTCTAGTTCTTATGTGGCATATTTAACTAGAAATAGAAAGTGACAAATGGGAATTTTTTAATGTTAAAGGAAAAATCTAGATTGTTCTGTTAGCAAACATTTACATACATTTTCCATAAAGGGATGGGTATGGAACCATCTGAAATCACTCCACTGGTTAATTTATACATCCTACTGCTCGTGTTTAGAACACTTTGTCCCCCTTTCTTATTACAAGAAGACAAAGGCCCAGAGAAATTCAGTGAATTCACCAACGCCAAATGGTGGAGTCAGAATTAAACTCAATGTCTGACTCAAATATTAGTTTTCACTCTACTACACTATGTTCTCATGAGCTAATGAGTCATTAGTTCCTTGGAATAGTACTTTTTTTTTTAAAGATAAAGCTATGATATAAAAG
Organism: Xerus rutilus; assembly: GCA_028644305.1. Taxonomy (NCBI): domain Eukaryota; kingdom Metazoa; phylum Chordata; class Mammalia; order Rodentia; family Sciuridae; genus Xerus; species Xerus rutilus. The sequence continues at coordinate 95,346,916 of CM053407.1, forward strand.
CACCTATTTATACGAAAGCATATCTTAAAGGTACAGTGGTACAGAAGTCAGGGAGACCAGATGGATGTGTCTGAGCTACATAAGCCCTCACTGAGTGTCTTTCTATAGGACATCCTGATGCAGCAACTGAGAGACTTCACATATGTTTTCATGTGTCCTAGGAACAAAGTTTACTTTGGATATAATGATTGTCTTTTAATTTAGATATACATTCTGGCACAAATAAGTATAGTAGCTAAAATCATCTGGTGTAGATGAACACAGAGAATGAGTATGTTTATAAATTCTTTTTGCCCCATTAGTAAATGGCTACTCTATGTGGGAAGGTAGATAGGAAAAGAAATTTAACACCTGCCCATCATTCCTCTGTTCTGTGCAAGACAGCATTTCAGAGTTTCCCAAAGTTGAGACTCAGATGATCACACTATATTTTAATGTATGTGCTTACTTTTAAGATTGTCTTTCATTTGCTGTAAGTAATGCTGGTGTTCCATAGGCTTTCAAACCACATTTGCCTAAGTTGAAAGGTTAATTTAAATAAAAACATTAAAAGAATGATGGTACATTCACATGGTAAAAATTTGCATAAGTGACACATGAATAACTAATGTGGGAGAGCCCCAGGGTTCCTTCATTGGTTTAGTCTCTGAAGCACCTAGTACAATGGTAGTGTTCTCTACACTTAATATGGACACAAACCAACATTTTCATAACCTGCCTGAGAAGCTCATATAGCAAAACAAGGGGCTCAGGGACCAGGAACCAAAATTATCCATTGACCACATAATGTGATCAATGTGAGCCCAGGCATCTGAGTTAGGAGCTGGCTCTAGGTCCTTATGGAGAAAGCGGTGGACTCACCCTAAATCCCTGTAGCTATTATGGAGCCTCCATGATGCCCTCAGAGCCTCATGGCGTGGGCATCCTTTGGGGAACTGAAAGACTGATTCCTGGAGAGTAGAGAAGAGCATACAGTTCACTTGGTATAAATAAATAAGTCATTGTTATAAATGCCTGCAAAATAGCCTGGTGATGTTTTCCCTTAGGAACTTTCCACTGTGGGGAATTGCCTATGGGTGAGGATCTCCCAGCCTCAGTTGGTACTGCTGCTGGCTGCCAGGGTGGTGCTTCCTTCATTCAGAGTGCTCAGTCCCAGGTGTACCTAGTGCAGGCATTTGCCTGGAGTTGGGGTGGGCTTGTCATTTCCTGGGGACTCATCATTTCCTGGAGGCTCATTTCACTGCCCTTCATCATGCATGACTTGACTTTTAGGCCGCTTTTCCTTTCAGGATGTTTAGAAAGCAGGAATTTCAGAGGTGTGAGATAGGAAAACCCTGGAAAAACTCTTTGCTGGATTAGACAGTAGCAGCTGACATCCCTCTGTGGACAGGCAGGAAGAGCTATTTGATGTGGGCCCAGGAATATGTGGAGAATAGAGGTTCTTGTGGGCCACCGGAGGCCAAGGAGTGATTCTTCAGAGCCAGGAAGCAAAGGCTACAAAAGCCCAGATGTCACATCAAGCACCAGACAGAATAGGTGTGGGAAGAAGTAGGAGTGAAAGGACCCAGAAGACCCACCCATAGAAACAGACATCAAGAGAAGCCACTCTATAAGGCGACCACATTTAAAGACCATCCTGTGTGATTCTTGAAGGAAATGAGCTAGCGTTAGTATGTGATGATAAGTTGTTTGTTAAGGTAATTTATAGTGTGTAGCATTAAATAAAAACTGTATGTTGGTAACATCAGGAAACAATATGAAAACTTGGAGAAAATTCATAGATTAAAGGAAATACATTTGATGCTATTTTTCATTAAATTGATCCATGGAAGTGGGTCATTAGAACAAAGGTATATAAAAACAGACCCAGGAAACTAGAAGAAACCTCTCACTGAGACAAAAGTGTAAAGCAGGTAGTAGGAGAGGGTACATAAAAGAAGTAGTGGCTTGGCAGAGGATGTATCTTAGAGGGGACAAGTCCCAAACCCTTGTCCCTGACCTTGTTCCTCAGGGCCATATTTTTCCTCTCTGAGCCTCATTTTTATTTTTCTTTTCTTTTCTCTTTTTTGGGGGGAGGATAACCAGGGCTTGAACCCAGGGGCTCTCAACCACTGAGCCACATCCTCAGCCCTTTTTATATATATATTTTTTATTTTGAGACAGGGTTTCACTAAGTTGGTGAGGCTGACTTTGAACTTGAAATCCTTGTTCCTCAGTCCCCTGAGCTGCTGGGATTACAGGCGTGCACCACCACTCCCAGCTCAGTTTCCTCATTTTAAGGAGCAGTAGCAACTAAACATGTGTCCCTGAATGATTTTATAGGTTACATGAAAAATTCGTAGACAGGCTTTGCTGAAGGCAGTATAGCAAAGACGTAAAGTTAAAAGAACAGAGCAAGGCCAGAAGGGATGCAGCTTGTGCAGATCAAAAGTCTTACAGATCTATAAGAAGGGTGGAGGAACCTACTGTAGCTTCAGTTGAGAAAAGGGAAAGAGAACTGATAACTTTGCAGCACCAAGGACACAAAAGAAATTTATTAGTTTAGAAAATTGATCCATAAAATATGCAAACTGTCTGCAACCAGAAGAAGAGAGGAATGAGTTAGAAGGAAGGAGTACAGGAGAGATAAAAGGTGCTGGCCGTGAGATTCAGGCTAAAGTCAAGGAGGATCAATGCAATGCTAAAAAATGGTAAACCACTTGGTCATAATGGATGGCAAGCGTGTTTTTTCTAAAAAGAGGCAAGGAATGCTTTTGAAAAACTATGGTCTTTATTGCCAGAGGTTTTATTTGGTTTTAGAAGAATCCAATCTCAACAAGAACAGACTGGAATGATAAAGGAATTGGTGGAAAATGGTAGAAATCAACCTCCTGCTGAGGAGGTAGGAGGTTATAATCGTTGGTGGGTTGATCCCAGGACCAGAAAAATAACAGCTTCTCACCTCATTGCTTCATCCAGTGTTGCAGGAATAAATATGAAAAACTCTAGGTCCATGTATAAATATGGAAAACCAGGTGATTCCCATAAGTCAGAACAAGACGAGAGCCCTTGGCCACCATTTTCTTCCGGTTCTGAACAAGGGGAAATAACAGATTTAAAGTGCAACTTGAAGAATTTTGAGTTAGACTCAAAGAAGAACTTTCTGGCAAGGAGAGATTTAGTCACCAGAACATCTACTTAATGAGACTGTAGCTTTTTCTTCTGAAGTGGTCTCTTTAAAAATGAGAAATCTCTCAGCTCTCTGAAGTGGTTGTATCTGAAACAGTTTGAAGCCGAGGAAGTGCTCGGTGACCTCTTAAGGCAACCCCACATTGGCTCAATCCACCAGAGCACCAATATTAGAGAAGTGAAAAACGGATTGAGATTTACTCTGAGAACTCTTGACCAGGAGCTCTTAAGAAACTTTTCCTTAGGAATTATGTCAGGATTAATATCTAGAGAGCAGGTAGGTGTTTTGTATTTAAAAAAACTAAAGACGTGATTTTCTTCATTTGCTCACTCATATTTCCATATTTCAATATTCCATATTCTTTACATCCTGAATTCCTGCCTTTTTCTTCCTTCTCCATATTCCCATCTCCAGAATTCTCTTGACAAGTACCCATGATGCCCTTCTGACTGGGAGAGCTGGGAACTGCGCCACAGGACTGGCCATGGGGGAGGCAGCCCCACCCTGCCTACCGGAGTGCAGACCAGGGGAAGGAGGTTTGGTAGGCTTCATTAGAGGGAAAACGAAAGGCCAAAGGACAGAAAGCAGAGATCTGAGGCTAAGAACAAGATGGCCACCCCTGAGGAGGATACCATGCAGATCTAGGGTTTCGATTGGAACCCAGGGAAAAATTTAGGGCAGAAGCACAGTAATGATCTCAGGCTGAATTAGAACCATGATGTAAGTGTGATGGACATGGAGCTCAGTAAGCCAAAGAATTGAGACAATATGGCTTCAGTGCAGCTTGGCACATGAACAGTCTGGACAGTCTTGTGCAGGACTTGCTCCAAGGCAGAAGGAAATGTAGTCTGAATGGGAAGAGAGAATGTATTTCTACCTATTTCCATCACATTCTAGAATGTGCTTCTTTGGTTTTGTGCACCTGAGTGGCCTTCCACAGTTGTGAGGAGTTGACCCTTGTTTTCTCAGTGGTTCATTGCAGGACAGGTTCATTACACTGTAGCTCACATCTCACAGTTTGATGTTCAGAGGCACAAGACTCTGAGAGAGAAGCTGCATCATCACAACTTTGGTCTATCATGTTGAATACTCTGACCAGGGTTTGATTCATCCTAGCAAAACTGAAAAACAAACAAACAAACAAAGTGGTGAAAAAATCCAGATCCACCCCCCCCCCAAAAAAATCCAGGAAAATATGAGTGTATGTGAAATCATAAATCTTCCTTTTAAAAAAAAAAAAAAATCTTCTGTTGAAGTTAAAAACCCTCAACCCAGCCATGAATTTCAGGTCTGAAGTGGGAATTGGAGGATTTATGTATTTTTAATTAGTTGTTCTGGTGCCAGATCTGTCCTTCATCTTAAAATTTTAGTCAGGAAACCAGAGCAGTGCTGGAGTGACACTCCTCTCCAGGCCGGCAGAAGGAAGAGGGTCTGGAAACAGTTTTTCACCATGGGAAGAGAGTAGCAGCGGGCTCTGGTTTCGCTGGAGATTGGGCAGCGGGGTTTTGAGTACGGATGTGAGCCAGCTTATCTAATCGGCAGCTAGAGGAAGTTGTTTTTATCTGTGAAATGCATCTCTTCTGAACCGATAAACCCAATTTTAGCTAGGGAGAAATATTATCTAGCAGAATCTGAGCAGTAGCTGCAGTGGAGCTCAAGCATGTTCCAGTGTGAAACAAATCGCAAGCAGGGGACTGTTTGCCCACCCCAGGTGGCTGTTTGGTTGCTGTTGTTTTCCTTTCTTTGAGGGAAACTAAAAGCATGTCATTTGGATACCCGTTCACCTTCCATGCGTTAGTTCCTTGCCCCTCTTCAGAGTTGAATGATTGTAGGGTGGTTTTGATGGGGCAAATTTAAAAATCTGTATTATTCAGCTTGCAATTTACTATCTCTATCTTGGGCATGCCTCGTGAAGACATCAGTATCGTTGCTATGGACATTTCTACCCAGTTGGGAAGTCTTCCTCATTCATAAATTGCCCAAAACATTAAATAGCAGCGATAGAAAAATTATCCTCCTCCCCTCTAGGTCTTTCCATATCTGCTGTTCTGTGACAGGTATGTTCCTTCCTACTTCAAAATAAACCTTAGATTACAAACTTTCTGCATTACCTTTTGGTTTTTTATACCCCTAATTTGTCAGTGCAAAAAGTTTGGGAGTCATGGGGAGCCTCACAGAATTCACTAACAGTTTTGGTACACTAAAACAGATTTTATGCTGTGTCAGTTACCATCTTGTGCTAGGTTTTGGTGTAGACAGGTGAGACCAGGCAGCAGAGGTTTAAGAAGGTTCTTTGGCAAAACCTGAAACTGACATGTGTATGTACGTCTCCGTGTGCATTTATATTAATGTGTGCATGGGGTACATGTGTTCATGTGTGTATATGTGTGATATAAGTGGGTATCCATGTTAGTATATGGTATGTGTCTGTGATGTGTAATATATACTTGTGTATGGGGTGTGTGTATGTGAGGTATTACAGTCTGTGTGTGGTGTACATGTGTTATGTCTGTATGTGATGTGTATGTGTGGGTAGTGTTTGGGGTGTGTGTGCATGTGGTATATGTGTGTATGTGGTATGTAGTATGGATGTGGTGTGGTATTTGTGTGGCATGTATGTGAATGTGTGGTACGTGTATTGTGTGGTGTGTATATGAAGGTGTGTGGCATATATATGTATATGTGGTATGTGTGTGGTATGTGTGGTGTCTTTGTATATGTGGGGAGTGTGGGATATATATGTGTGCGGTGTATATGTATATGTGGTGTGTATAGTGTTTAGGTATATGTATATGTGGGAGTGTGGCATATATATGTGTGTGGCGTGTATGTATATGTGGGTGTGGTATGTATATATGTGTGTGTGTGGTATGCGGTCGGGAGTGTTAGGTGTGTACTGTACTTGTTAAGAGACCACAGCTCTTCTCTGGAAGGAGCTCACTCTCTGCCTGGGAGCTTTGCAGATAGTCAGGGCCCCTGGCTGTGTGTGTCCTAGCTCATTAGTCCTGGCAGTGACTTTGTGTCCTTTTTGCACCTGTGGGCTGGGGAGTCACCTCAACTCTGGCTTGTGATATATGTAAGGTATGCCCTGGGGTGTAGCACAACATAGATGGTTGTTCTAGATGCCAATGTTGACCTTGTTCCTGTTCTCATCATGGTGCGCTCCCTGTGTTTTGGGATTGGATGGATGTATCGTCCCCAAGAGACTCTATTAGCAGTGACTCAGCGCAGAAGTACTGGTACACTGAGCCCAATGTGAAACCCAAGATCCTTAGTCATAGTACACAGGGTAGCAGAGCTCGGACTCAGAGGTTCCCTGAAAAGACTCAAAATGCTTCACATCTGGACCTGCACCCGGAGCCACTGGGATATGAAGAGTCCAACCAGGCCCTGCCTGGTGCTGGCAGGGAAGGAGGGAGGGCGAGTGTGCTGATGGAGGGTCATGCAGAGAACACAGGCTCACACTTTGAGCTAGTCCTTTTCTGCACATAAAAGTCCAACTGTGTCCCCACTTCCTTGTATTAGAGTTTAGTGACCACAAAACCCTGAAAGTTCTCCTGTATTTGACCCAAAGCAGAGTTCCTGCTGAGTGAGGTGCTGCTGCTGCCCCCTTCCACCTCCTTCCCTGCTGAATTCACTTTAGGATTTATAGAAATACTATTTATATCAGCTTTGTGCTTTGTTTGAATTTTAGTTTTCTCTGACCCTCAAGAAATGAGTGAAATCCAATTGATGAGCATTCTGTTGTCATGTATGTATAACTGATTAGAACGAATAAAAATAAATAAATTTTAAGAAAAGAAATGAGTGAAATCCAACTAATCACAGCAGTGTTTTCTGAGCCCTTTGCTGTGCCAGGCAGATGCACCTGCCCTCTAGACCTGCAGTTAAAGCTGGAGACTGGCTGGGTAACAATAATGCAAAACCAAACTCACAAGAATTTAAGAGTGTTTTCTTCAGGAAGGTGGGCAGGAATGTGAGGTGAAGGATTGGAGAAGACTTAAGTTTGAACAGGGGCATGAAGGTGAATTATGTTTTGACTTTAGGAAGAGTGGGAAAGGTAGAAGGAACCAAAGTGGACAGAGGAGTAGAGATGCAAAAAGGTTCTGTAGCTTGTGTGGGGATGTGAAGAATGGTGTTTGGAAGGGGATCCTCCAAATGTTTTGATGTGGGAAATAACTCCAGCAGATTCATGTGTTGGAAAGATCCCTCTTTTGATAGGCAAGATTGTGAAACTAATGAGGCCTTCAGTTCCAAGGAGCAATTATTTTACCCTGCACCAGGGGACAGTGGTGGAAGAGAAAGAGGGGACAGGTAGAGCTATCATCTCTCAGAAGTGGCCATGGTGTTTGTCCCCCCACTGAATGTGGTTCCACAGACAGAGCTACTGTAGCCTCCACCATGTCAAGTGGGGCAACAGTGGTTCTGTTGAGCAAAATAGGGAGTAATCATGGAGTGGGGATGAAGGTGAGTGAGATCCACTGATGGTTTCTAACCAAGGAACTGTGTGAAATGCAGGGAGGTAATGGTGAAGCTAGCTATTGAGGAAGGACAGTGGGAGGAACTATCAGGGAAAGACCTTGGGGAAAGTTCATCTTTAACTGAAGAGAAAGCAAAGAAGGAGACAGAGAGCAAGTTATTTGATTCAGGGTAATTTTCTAGAAGGAAATATGGCCTGAAATCCACAGGAAAGAGCTTTCAATGAAGGTGACAAGAATCAAGTGTAAGCAGGAGGTGCCCTCCAAAGAGGCCTTTGGAGGAGGTCAGTGGTGCATTTTCCAAAAGTAGCTCAGCAGGGTGCAGACCGAAGCCAAACTGCCAAGGAGAGTGGACAGGTGAGTGGGTGAAGGATGGAAGGGCAACATCTGTGGGTGATGGAGAGAAGAGGAACAGAGGGAGGAAGAGAAGGAAAAGTGTAGGGGATTGCAGGATAGAGAAGATTGTAGGACTTGGGGGAGTTAAGTTGATGTTTTTAGATGGAAAACATTTAAACATATTTGAAGCTCAGAAGTAAAGAAATAATAGAGAAGAAAAGATTGGTGTCTTAAGAGCCCAAGTGGAGTCCCAGATCAGGCAGGGATTTGTCACCCAAGAGCCAGGAATGATGGCATCTGGGTCCACCATGTTTTTCCAGGCTCCACTGGCATCCTCCTCTCTTGATTCAGGTCTTGATTCAGGAGCCCCACACAGGAGACATCATCCTTCTAGGCCACATGATCTGAAAGCAGTATTACCACTTCTAGGCTTTCCCCATCTTATTTTTGTATTTAGCAGCATATATCCTCACCTTGAGATGAAAGTCTTGGCTCTGATTTGCTCTCTGTGGTGTCCTCAGCACCTAGCATCCTCTAAAGTAGGGAGGTGTCCTACAAATGTGCAGTGAGGGAATGATTAGATGGAATGACATTTTGTTGCTTCCTCAAAGAAAGAAGGGCAAAAGGAGTGCAGAAGGGGGGAGAGAGAACTCCAAGTGGAGAGGGAGGAAGCTTAGGGGCGAGATCAGTTGTCCATCATCTTGATTATTTCAGGTCACTGTTTCTCAATGAGCACAGCTAGTATTGGGAACAGAGGGGGTTCTCTTTTGTGTGAGACTGTTCCTCCCATTACAGGGTATTTAGCAACCCACACCACCAATGATGCCATCTTACTCAGGCCATTTGGGACCAGATAGTTCTAGATATCTCCCAGGTGAGAACCTGATTTATATGCCACCGTTCAGCCTGCACATATTCATCTTCACTTCCCTTGGCACCTCCCATGCATGAAAGTTGCAAATGCAGAGGGGGAACTTATGGCTGATTTTTTTTTTTTACTAATGTCAATGTCCCTAAAAAGGAATACCTATAGAAAAATTGGACCAGAAGAGGTTAAAAAAATCCCATCCTTACATCTCTAACCTGAAGGCATCATCTATGCCTTCAGTTTTCATTTTGTGTCTCCAAAGGACCACAACTATGGAAAGTGGTTTACTTTTTATTAACAAAACCAATAGTAATCTTATCTTTCTGAGAACTTAAATTCTGGATCACCATGTACTTCAATGGTGTACTTGGAGAAATAAATAAGATTCCAAGATTAAAAGTGCTATCAGAGAATAAATGCCATTTTCTGTTTCCGGCTTTTGGTCCCAGTTTTATTTTTTTCTTTGTTCTGTCTGTGTTGAAAGACTTGTTAGCTCTGTGTATAAAACAACCAACCGACATTTCGTTAACTTTCCTTCTACATGGGGTTTCAGAAAGGAATGGAAAAAAAAAAAAAAGAAACAAGAAAAGGTTTTGAGCTGTGGTTGCCAGTTACCACCTGTCCTCCTATCTGGTTAGGACATTTTCTGATTTGGGAAGTGTAAATATAACCCAGAAAGAAAAAGAAAGAAAAAAAAAAGCTTCCCCTCCTTTTATGCAAAAGTAGAAAGGTTTAAACAGAGACACAGAGCAGAGCCCTAACCATTGCCCTGTAGAGTTTCTGCAGAAGCAGTTGAATGAAATGCTGAATGCTCTGGGGCAGGAAGCCACCTTCTCTTTGCCTTCTCTGGCCAATAGTACATGGTTGAGTCTGTGCTACTGTACCCCAGCAGATAAGCCCAGTTTTCTTCAGGGTCTTAATAGGAACTGCATATCACAAATTACCACAGATCTCCAAATTTTAAGCCCTTTACCTGTTAGGATATGTGGGATAACAGAAATGTACTGAGAACTGAAAAAGTGTGCTCCAGTTTGTAGGGAGCCATCATAACTGCTAAGCTATTGTTAAACTGTTGAAGTCAACTGTGGTTGGAAGCATTTACACCACATGCTCCAGCAGATGCTATAAACTGGGGCTCTTTTGTTTTGTTTTGGTTTGGTTTTGGTTTTGAGAGTTGTTATATCTTCACTGGCTTAATACAATTTGAATGTCTTCACAACTACAATGAAATTTGAAAGAAGGACTTATTTGGTGGACAGCTGTGTATCTGTGTGTTCTGTGGAGGGAGTATTATGAAAGAATCAGGGCTTTGGGGAGAGCTGTTGGGGTAGTAAGGGGAAAATAAAATTTGTCCAACAAGAATTGGTTGTCACTGACTCTTTGTTGTTGGTATCACAAATTGGAGATATTGAAGCAACTGGATCTTTATATTAGTATGTAGAATAATTCTGTAGCTTTTAATTTGGTTGCTGGGGGAGTGATTAGAAAAGTATTTTGTGTCTTATTCATAGCTATCATTATTACTATAGCTGTTGTATTGGTTTCAAGAACTATAAAATGCAAATCAAGGCCTTATCTAAATTGCATTAGCGTGTTACTAAATTGCAATGATTTTCCTGAAAATTCTCAGCCTCAAAATATTCTTCAAATCATGGGATTAATTTGGTCCTTTCCAGAGACTTTTTTGGTGAGTCCCATCGATAAAATGTAACCCTGAAGTGTGTGCATAGATCTAAGAGGGGACCGCTTCAGTTGTTCTTTTACCTGTGGTGGCACCCTGAGGACACTTTCTTAGTAAGGGCTTAGCAATATGCAAATGTGTAGGGGGATAATAAAAAAACTAAACCTACTGCGAAAGGCCTGGAGACGCTCTTGGCACATTTTGGTTTTGATGCACCTGATGCTTGCTGGAACTCACTCCAGCAAGAACAACTTACTGAAGAACTGTTTATGCCCTACTTTCAGAAGTGAGTTCAGGGCAGGCATCTTTGATGGCAGGTCTAGAGTGTGTCTCTGCAAGGCCAGATGCCAGGAGAGTACTTCCCCTACGGGGGATGTGGCTGCAGGCTGTCGATTTTCACTGAAGTCACTGGGCAATGATTCCGGTGAAGCCCTGAACATCCGGTGTCTTTCCCCAGCAGGCAGGGTGTGATGGATGGAAGGCCTCCAGACCGGCTGCAATGGCTGGGCTCAGTGGCAATTGTGGGCATTCTCTTTTTTTCAGAATGAAAGACAGTTACCTTAGAAGCGAAATCCTGCTGAAATGAGAAAAGGACTTTTATTATAGCCCTGCAGGCAGCCATATGATTATTTTTATTATTATTCTTGGAACCTGGCAGAATGTTGACTGCTTTTGCAATATTTCTATGCTCTCCAGTTGAACTTGGTCGCAATAAAAATAAGAATCTGCCAGTGACCCCAGAGCACTTGTCTAGGCGTCTGTTTCCACCATAATGTTGAATAATGACAATTAAATATTACCTGGTGTAGCTACCACTTATTTAATCTTAACATTATGGTTGAAGCAGTCTTTAGTGAAATTAGTATTTGATAGAGAAGGCGAGGGTTAGTGAAGAGGCTTTAATCCTGAGAAGATGATGGAGTTATTTTTGTCATTCTCAAGGCTACATTTACTCGTGATTTTAAAGGAATATTACTTCTCATATATGGTCTCCACGTTGGTTTTTATATTTGACTTTGTAGTTGTGGGTGTGTGAATTTATGTTAAGGTTTGTGTTTGTTATTTTTTCCATTTCTATAACTACTTTGTAAATTTACTTTATTTTTTAAATTGATGGAGTGTCTCCGTAGGACCTGTCCTTAAAATCAGCTTGTTCTGTGCATTTTCTCCACATACTCATGACCACAGGAGCTAAAGGTTAAGTAGGGGGTCTTTCTAATCAGATCCTAAGCAGACAGCCCCAGCCTGCCTTATGAAATGCAGCTACAAGAACAGTCCTTGTATGGGAGACTGGGGCTTCCTAGGCGAGTGATAACCAGCATTTCTGGAATATATTTGTACAATAGGTGAATCACATATTCTAGGGCAGCACTGTCTAGTGGAAATTTAATGAGGCCTGCATAAGTACTTTCTCAATTTTCTAACGAAAAGAAAAAAAGAAAAATGACACAGGTGAAATTAATTTTAATATATTTTACTAAACTTACTATACCCAAATATTGATGTTTTAAACATATGCTCAAGGTAAACAGTTGTTAAAAAGAGATTTTACTTTTTTGTTGTACAAAGTCTTTGAAAACCGGTGTGTATTTTATGGTTGCAGTACATCTCAGTTTGGATTGAACACATTTAGTATGCCCACATCTAATAAGCCAAATGATGTTACCTTTTGGATGGGACAGAACTCAAGAGCTCCTGAGAAAAGTATCATTACATTATAGAAAACTTTTTAAGGTTAATCTTTGTGAAATTGTACCTAGAGACTAGTCATTTATCAACTCTGTAAAAAGGAGTTTTAAATCAATTTACTTTTTAAAATGTTTTCTCAATTTCTTTTTAGTTCATCTGTTTTTTGCCTACATTTGGTTTATAGAAAGTCTAGGTCCAATTCAGTTTTAACTTGAATTATAAATTTTGTTGGCATTTGCTTAAGTATAAAATAATAAGAATATAGCAAAATGGAAACATGTAAAACCAATCAATTTCCCAAAATATAGAAGCTGAATTAAATACAAAAACAAATGACTTTTAGGTTTCTTTTTTAATCCTTTAATTTTTAGTTGCACAATCTATGGTCACTTTTCTATGTTGAGGTATTTGTTTTCTTCCATTAAATTTCCTTGAAACAAGGTAATTGCTTCATATATGCATAAAGCACATTCCATGAGCATGCTGGAGAGGCTCCCAAGTAAACTAAGTTTCGGAGACAGGTACCATCACATTGGTGAAATTGTTTTGCAAAGATGGTTGCACCTGGAGCCTCTCACTTCCTAAAAGATATTGCTGCAAGCTATTGAAGCAATGGAGCAGAGTGAAGGAAAGGCTGGTTTTCAGGGGAGAAAGAGAAGAAGCCAGCCACTGTCTTTAGCCTCAGAAGCCAGCCTGCTATTTCACCTCAGCACCCATGTCCTGATACCACATGCATGGGTGACCTTGGCGTTTGGCCCCTCTAGCTGGGTGTAGTCCAGACCCCAGCCTTCCTGTGTAAGGGACACCTCCCGCTGCCACCATGGCTCTTTTTGCAGATCAGGAGACAGTGTGTGCTCACTGCTCCTGCTCTTGTGGCTGCTGTGTTTCCTGAGCACACCATGATCCAGAAAACACTCAGACTCATTGTGGCTTTGATTGTGCTGTTATTGTCTTTTGATCTTTCTCTCTCTCTCCCCTCCCCTCCCTCCTTCATTCCCTCCCTCTTTCTTTCTCTTTCTCCTTCCCTCTTTCCTTTTTCTTTCTCCCTTTCTCCTTCCTCCTCCCTCCCTACCTTCCTCTCTACTTATTTCCCTTTGTCCCTCTCTCTCCTTCCTTCCTTCCTCCTCTCCCTCCCTCTCTTTCTCTCTACTTCCTTCCCTTTCTTCTTTCTTCCTTCTCTCCTTCTCTCCTTCCTTCCTTCCCTCCCTCTATCCTTGCTTTCTTCTTTCTTCCCTCCTCCCTCTCTCCCTTCCTTTCCTTCCTTCTTTTTTCTTCCATTTATTTAGCCCCTGCCTGCTTCCTTCCAAAAATTTGATCGTGTTTGCATTTTTATTGAGTTTCTATTATGTGGATGCAAGGATTAGTGACTGAACTGCTTTGCCCAGGAGTAAACTTGTTTTCCTCACATTATAGAGAACAGGCTGCCCAGGACAGTCAGGTGTAGTTCCCTATGGAATAAGTATCCTAAGCTAGTGGCACAGTGGGCAGCAACTGGAAGAATCAAAACCACAGAAGTCTCCCTTTCACTAGCTCTTACATTTTACTGCTTGTTAAATGAGTTAGTCAGGGATTACCTTACTAACCCTGTCAGGGTTTATTGACAATGAAAAAAACTTTTGTGGCTTAAAAGTTACTGAGCTTAGCTATGGTAATCATACACATCTTAGCTGAGAGTACCAAGAAGTGATATTGTGTAGCAGGCATGGACACAAGCCCAGTGGACTTGACCTTGGGGTATCCACATTTTTTTCCATCGCTCACATTTATTTTGCATCTCCCGCCTATGATTATCCTCAGAGACCCAGGCACGTGTTTGTGAATATTCCAATCTGGGTATTCTTTTTCTTTTAGAAATAGTAGAAAGTCCTTTTAGAATCTAGACCTTTAAATAAATGTTGAATTAAACTGGGGAATACAGTATTTTTTATTCAAAGATAAACTTTAGTCAGGAAGTAGTAAGAATTATGTTCTGGACTGACATAAGTTCATCCTAAAAGCAAAACAAAATTTTAAGGCTTCACAAGATGAGCACAATTTCTTGTAGCAGATTTGGAAGAAATTCTGGCATTCAGTCAGTCTCAGCTCTCCACCTCACTAGAGCTGTGATATGTGGGGCAAGCCTACCTAAGAGCCCCTCTTTCTTCACTTGAAAACCCATTGAAAGAAATCATATTTTCCCTAAATGTATATATTGTGTAAAGTGGTATTTAAAAAATGTGTTGGTTTACATGATTGGGTTGGAAAGGATGAACTTTTTGACTATGCTTGCTGCATGCATTTTCCCGTTTGTGTGTGTCCAGGCCACATCTTCTGCTGGCCTCTGCCTTCATTTCTCTGTCCTTCCCAAAGAATCTCTTATGACTTTGGTCAGCAGCATTCTTAAGATCCTTTTCTTTAAACATCACCAACCCTTTCAGGCACTTGTCCACATCTAACCTTTGCATTTTTGGCACATTTAAAAACAGATTTTACAACTTTCAGACTGTTTACCTGAGTCCATCTGAGAACATCTACAACCATGCTACTACAATGCTAACAGCACAAAGAGCATAGACAAAGAGATCTGTGAAGCTCACAATCTGTCATTTGGACATAAGCTACTGCAGGTTGTGCCCTGCTTACTTTGTACCTTATGTGCAAGGTAGATAGTAAGATTTTTTCCAGGCGGGTGAGCACCTTGCATTGTTTCTCAGCCACATAACACAACTCAGGGTAAAAAGTAGAAATGGCATGAACATGTTGACATGTAGAGACATCAAGTTCAATGTATTGTGGAAATCCTTTTCACAGGACCCATGAAATTGGCTGTTGAAATAGAAACTTGTCTTTGGAAGGAAATGAAAGTCAGGATTCAACATTATAACCATCAAGATGAAAATATTTAAATCAAAAGGGAAGGGAGCAGTGCTGAAACAATTGGGGGAAAAAATAAAATGTGTCATCTAAAATTTTAAATTAAATATAGATGGGAAAAAATAAGAGGAATGAATATTTTAAGTTTTGCTATGTAATGAGAAATTACTTTGCAGTTTGGAGTCTGTGAAGGTCACACCCTCTGGCCTTTTCCCAGCCCTTATGGATACAAATAAATCCAAATTTATAGCATTCTGGGATCTCAGAAATGATTTTATGTTGTCCTACACTGTTTATCATTTTATTAAAATGTTCTTAGTTATATATTTTGTTTTATTCTATTTAGTTCTGAAAACTGAAAAGAAATTTGAACTATTGACATATTACTCAGATCCATATGTTACTCTAACAGTCACTAAATCCATTGAAAGCCATTGGACTAAATGATGTGGGAAGTCAAAGATATATTAGAATTTATTCCTTCAAAGGGTTAAGTAAACTGTGAAGACCCAAACAGAAGCCTTGTATAACAATTCACTCTAGATTTGGAGGTAAAGAGGGGCAGTTTTTGAATGGTGTCAGAATTCCAGAATCCAAGGGAACAAGCAGAAGGTTGAGTGAGCTTCTTTGCCATGTCACCTAGTAAGACAGATGCTTGTTAAGTACTTTTGCTCTCCTAGGCATTCTGTTAGGCACAGGGGTCAACAAGAAAGATAGATACATGGGGTCAAAGAGTTTACCTTCTGTTAGGAGAGAGGAAGGATGCAATTGGGCAAATAGGGAGATAAATGTTAAAAAGACAAGCTAGAAATAAAATATGGAGTAAGCTGTCTTCTTATCCCACCAATCATTCTGCTTGGTTTTGAACATCTGCTTCAATTGAGATATTTAATGAAATATTTAGCCTGATGCATTGAAGTTCATGACTACTTTTCTTGAATGCACTGATTGTAGTGTGGCCATTTTGATAGAAAGTCAGGCACCATGTAATGTCATTTCAGTCAACAAGAGATGGTACACTTAACAGTGGTCCCAAAAGATTATATTGCCTGGTGATGTCATAGCCATCTTAGTCTGTTAAGTCTACTCTGTGATGTGTGCACAAGACCAAATCATCTAATGATGCATTTCTCAGAAACTATCCCCATTTTTAAGTGACATATGTATGACCATAATAGTTTCTGTCTTCACATGGATGAAACAGACAGAAATACTGAAGGGCCTCTAACACTGACACCTTCCTCCCACCCCCAGTGCCCACAGAGCTGGCGACATGTACAGTTTGAGCAGTAATATAGTGTTGCTATGCAGAAAGACCCTAGTCCCATGAAACATATTAGATAAAATGCCACTGAGAGATCATTAGGCATTTGCATAAATCCTTCTTCTGCATTCTTAACAGGTGACCGTCCACCTGTTGGCATTTATCAAGGGGCAGCCTGCTGGGATGGGAATAGGAAAGACAGTAGAATGAACCTGTACTCATATATGAATACACGAATATGTAATGCCACATCATGCACAAGAATGGGATCAAAATTGGAATGGGCTACACCCTGTGTATGTATAATATGTCAAAATACACCCTACTGTCATGTATATCTAAAAACAACCAATAAAAAGTAGATACATAAAAAAGAGGCAGCCTGCTATGGATTGAGGAAAGCTCTGAAGATTAGAACTAAATCTGCCCATCTGCAGCCACCCTGCATCCCTCTGCAACGAAATTATTTTCTCTTCTCCCAAATATTAAAGCACTTCTAATGGTTGCAAACAGCTGTAGTAGGTCCTGTAAATATTTCCTTTTACTGGCTAATGTTTACTAGTTTCCTCAGGATCCAATGAAGTACCCACCACAATACCATGTGCCTTGCTTCTTCTCACTGTTCTTGCTCTACCCTGGCATTCTTTAGTGTGTCCAAATCTCTCTGAGAATATGGCACAATAGGACCTTAGTGATCTTGGCAAGGAATGCAGAATGAAAGGAAAAGCACAGCCCCTGCCTGGGAAGGAGCTCTGTGTCCACATCTTCCTTCACCCTCAGGGTGTGCTGGAAGACAGCACATTGACTCAAGCTGTGTAGTTCCACAGGACTCACTACTGCTGGTTTGTAAACATGTGGGATCTTAAGCACATTTTCTTTGCTTTCCAAATTTATAGAATGTTCTAGTTTTGAAGGGCAGACTGCCTTTGCTCCTCCTGATGTGGCACATGTATGCCCACAAGATTGTGTGAGAAGTTTTCAGCCACATCCGTGTTACCTGTCAACCAAGAGCTCATGAGTCAATTTCTCAGGAAGACCTCTGGGAAACCACCATCACCTCATGTTAAAGCTTTTCATATTTGGATGGAAGAATGGGATCTTCCAATTATTGTCTCATTTGATTCAGTATGTCTCATTTCAGTCCATAAAAATCTCCTGGAAATGTTAGATACAGAAATAGCAATAGATATGACAGAATTCCTGCCCTCGATAGACTTGTTTCTATAACTTCATAAGTGGCCTGGCTGAAAACAGCTTACTTTTAACAGTCTAATAATCTGCTAAAATTGATAATGATGATGATGGCTCTGTTAAAATTGATGGTGATGACGATGATGGTGGTGGTGGTCATAAAATTAGCATTCCTGACCTTCTAAGAACTCCGCTCTCATCCCCAGGTTTCCCAGCAGCACAAATACCTCCAGGAGGAAGCAGTTCCTGATTGTTTTTGTTTTTTAGTGAATCAAGCTTAAGGTCAAAGCCATGCTTTTTAAATCATTGAAAATTAAGTTTTTACAAGTGCTTTAAAGGAGCAAAAAGAATCACACCATGCACCTAAGTAAAAGGAGAAAAACTTGCCACTGTCTCTATGGAAATATTCCTTCAATTCCATCTTATTCCAGTGAAACAAGTCTTATAGTTAGCTCTATCATATTTTTAATTGATTTAAATTTTTACTTTAGTGAATGAAAATAATATCTTTAAGAAAATTCACCCTTTTCTAAAAGCCAGGATTTCTGGGATGCAGTCACTTGAATCACTCAAGAGCAGCAGATGGTATGCCATAGATGTGGAAAGATTTCTTAGAAAGTTCAAGTGAAAGGGGAACCAGGTAGCAGGTGAGCTTCAGAGTAGTAGTGTGTGGATATCTTTCTTTTTGATGTTTGTGCTGTCCTCCTGTGTCATGGGCCTGCTGATGGAGTCCCTTTCCTGTTCCCCTGACTCTTTTGGCCAGGAAGGCTCACATTCCAAGGTCCATAAAGAAACAGATGCCTGGCAGAGAGGAGGGACATTTTACTTTAATCATAGTATAATGTATGGACTTTTCTTTATTTAGAAATAATAATACTCCTCCCACTCCCCACTCTCCCCATATCTGCTAAGATAGGCCAGAGACATTTCTAGGAGAATTCCCTTATTTGATTTCCTATCAGTAAGCCATACCTTCACTTTTGTTAAATAGTGATAGAGATTCATTATTTAAGTTTGTCAGAGTAATGAATTTTTGAAGTCTTAAATGGCTGCCTCTGGAAATAGCATGTCTAACATTTTTCAGAATCCCTGTGAGTTCAAACCAAAGGAGAAGGAAAAGATTTGCTGGTTAGTGATTTTTTGAGATGCTCTACAAATGGGCCATTTGCAAAATTCTCACCTCAAAAAGAAAAATAAGTGGGATGTGTACATCAAGAGACAGTTATTTCTGGCACATTCCTTGAGGTAAAACACTTCTTTGAGGTGTTGCTTCCTTATTGTTACAGTGTCAAGATTAGAACGAGAACATAGTGCTTTTGAGACCATGGACATCATTCACAGCAGTACAGAGGCACTGCCCCCTAGAGAAATAAGATGGGCCTCCATTTTGTTTCAAGAATGAATGAACTGGGACCACTGGACCTGAAGTGGTAACAGTTAGTCACACTCCTAAAGACAGATGTGGAGAAAAATCAACCAGATAGGAATTGAGATAGGAGGAAACAATTTCAAAAAGTGATTTGTTATGTTGTGTGGTAACAGTACCCACTCATTTAATAAAAGGTACCAGAAGCATGCATAGAAGATGCTGAGAGATGCTCCTCTTGAATAATATACAACTGGAGGAAAAGAAGTGTGCTGGCCATGGCATATGGCTTGTATAATTTAGTCCTCCCCATGGGTGGACACATGCTGTACACAAGCACATTCTCAGCACATGCCCAAGGCCCTGGCTTGGCCTAGAAATGGAATTCACTTCTTAGCATTGCCAGAGTTCCTGCTTGGCCACTACCTGGTCAATTTATAAAATTAAAGGGGTTTAATTAACTGATGTTCAAATCACACTATTTGTACCAACCCAAGTTTTCTGATTCTAAATTTTTGGCCCTTTAGGACTCCTTATTTGTTCCAATTTTTAAAAATTTAATCCCATATCTGTATGACCTGTGTTACCATCAAAAAGAACAAACATTGGCTGAATTACACAAAGAGACGTATTAGTATTGTATTCTAAATATCATTAGTAAACCTATAGGAAAATTTGGCCATGGTTTCTATGATCCAGTCTAGTTTCATTCATAAAATATTTGTTGAGCATACAATGCAGAATAAAGAGGATGAATAAGATATGGCCTGAGGTTTTTGAAGGGGGCAGAATATGCAAAATGCAGTGGAGGTATAAAAACCCACAAAAATAAGCAAGGAGAGAAATCAGTTTTGATGAGACCATATGTAGGCTTTTAAAAAGATAATGAGTTATATTCTATATCTTCAAGAATAACTAGAATTTTAAAAGAGATTGATGGAAGACGGTGACAGCTGAGAATAAGGATTCCAGGTAAGGTGTGCCTTAGTGGCTTGCTAACCAGGGGTGGTTTGTATGGGCAGAGGTGCAGACTCTAGGACAAGGGCTGGCACCCAAAGTGATCTCCCATAAACTCGCTCTGTAGGCATGAGTAAGCTGGGCCAGAGGTGGAGGTGATCGAGAGTCATTGGTGAATGGCTTTTCTACCCTAAAATGTTTCCTAGTTCACATCATTTCTTCCATTATTACCTATCATGAAAGCTTATGGCATGTCTCACCCTAATTAAAATGCTGTTGCACTGAGAGCATTAATTCTTTTTTTTCAATTTTTTTGAGTTGTAGATGGACACAATATCTTTATTTATTTATTTATCTTTATGTTGTGCTGAGGATCGAACCCAGTGCCTCACACATGCAAGACGAGCGCTCTTCCTCTGAGCCACAACCCCAGCCCCGAGAGCATTAATTCTTAACATTTTAGAACATGTTACAGGGGCTGGAAGAATAGCTCAGTGTACAGCACATGCCTCAAGGCCCTGGGTTCATTCCCCAGTACTACAAAAAATACACGTCAGAAACAGAAACAAAAAAAAAATAAGTATGTTACAGGATTTATGAGAAATAAGTTTTGGACATACAGTTATCCTCCATGCATAGTTCAAGTCGAAGCTCTGAAAACAAGACAGCTCATCTCTTATTTTATAAATTTATTTAGAAATCTTTAAGGGTTGAACATACCAAAGTTAGCTAGGAGAAATCAGGTGAGAAACATGAAATGATCCCCAAGTTTAGAAAGGGGCTTCAGCAGAACCAGGAAAATGGGGGCAGTGAGGATGGCAGGAGCGGGGCTAGAATGGGCTCTGGACATGGGTGAATCCCACGTCTGCCCTTGGCTACCACATGGCTTTGAGTAGCTTCCTCTTCTCTAAGCAGCTACATGCTGATGGCATTCATTATGGAGGACTGTCATCTGAAATTCTGGGATACACACCCAGGTGGAGCTCTCAGAGGTTTGATGCATTGCCTCTTTGACAGGTGGGCCAGCTATTAAGCCTGGTCCCTAGTTCCATTTCTCAAGAATAAGTATGTACCTTCTCTCCTTACCTCCCACCTGTTCCCACCCACTTTCTGCTCTCATGGTGCAGATGCCAGGTTTGGTTTGCAAGGCCCATGTGGGAATGTAGTGCCCTGAATAAGTAGCACCTCTGAACCACTAGCAACTCCTGTCCCTCATCCCCAATTCTGAAAGAGGGTTTGCTTTTGGGAGCTTGCAGCTGCCTGGGGAATCCTCAGAGAGGATGCAGAGGCAGGCGGGGGAGGGTAAATTGGGTGCTGATAACTCATTATGCCAGAGACGCTAACCTTGCACACAGATAACTCTGCCTCGCTCCTGACCGTTAGAAATGTGTCATTGAAGTGTGAAAATATTTATGCTGTTAGATTTCCCATCATTTCTGTTCTTTCCTTCCCTCTCATTTGCATTGGTTACTCATAAATGTAGATCTTTGGTATGATTTATACAACTGCCCCAGGTGTCAATCTGTGAACAAGGATCACTGTGCAGGCTGGGTTCTTGGTGCCTCTCATTCTTGCATGCTGGGTGTCAGCAACTGAGCCACAGGTGGTAACACAGGCACACATGCTAGTTAGCACCAAGGAGCAAGCTAAATTGTACTCTATTTGACACATTTACCAGTTTCAAACCTGCTTTTAAAACATGAGCTGTGCTTTCTAGCATAAGGGATTTATGCTTTAACACAATAATTCCAGTTTCATTCATTTCATGCATTCCATCTCTGAATAAAATTGTGGAAACCAACTAATTATGAATTTTGTAAGTTTTGGCTTGAGGTCACTGAAACATTTTCACATCACAATACATTAGATACTGGCCCGTTTTATGTAGTATTTATGATAGGAAGAGTGGGATGCAGACATGATCATTACACATTTATAATACCAGAGGAGTAGGCTTTATCTTAATTGGGTTTTTAAATTTAAAAAGTCATTTATCTTGATGAGAAGTCATATGTCTTAATAACCTTGATAAACTAAGTTTTGCATGATTACACCTTAAGGTTGAAACATTTCATTTCATCATTTCCCAGAAGGGGCACTGAATTCACCCATTTCCTGTTTTTAATCTCAGAATGTTCTGTATTTCCTCCATGTCTACTTTCCCGGCAGCAGAACCCTGGAAGCAATTGACACCAAACCCTTCTGCCCCTACCTGAGATTTATATACTTTGCAGATTGTTGCAATCTCATCTACAATATGTTTGCACCAAAATGGATCTATGAGGCAAAACCCGCTGTCCCAATTGTGTGAAATCACTCAGCCAGCGGCTGGCAAGTGCTTCATTGCAACAGAAGCCTCTGGAGCCATTGTCATATTTGGGGCTATGCCAGGTCTGACATGCAAGTCCTCCTGCTCACAGGGCCACCTCAGCCAGCATCTCTTTAATCTAGCACTTTGGAGGCAGGGAGCATTTTTTAAGCCTAAAGTTTCTAAACTACCTAAGCCTGCCCTGCTTTATCTGCTTTGTTTCCAGTGTACTTTAACCCTTTTGAATAGGAAATCTTTCTTATCCAAGATTTTTTATTTTTTAATATTATTTATTTATTTGTTTAGTGTGTGTGTGTGTGTGTGTGTGTGTGTGTGTGTGTGAGTGTGAGTGTGTGATGGTGCTAGAGATTGAATGCAGGGCCCTGTGCATGCTCAGCAAGGAGTCTACCAGTGAGCTACACCCCAGTCCTTTAAAAACTGTCTTAAAAATACTTTAGCCTTTTCTTCTTAACTCAGGTTTGCTATTATGAATACTAACTTCAGTGTTACAGGGAGATTATTTGTGGGCACCTACTCTTTTTTTTGGCAGGGGATGGTAGTCCTGGGATTCAACCTAGGGCCTCCCACATGCTAGGCAAGTGCTCTGCCACTGAGCTACACACTCCCAGCCCTCATTATTCATTTATTCATTCCTTTCTCTTGCCTCCCATGTAGTAGGACTGTTGACTTTAGATTTTCCACAGCAGTTCAGTTCTAAAATGTTTCTGAAGCCAGAAAATGTCCTTGTGTTTGTTAACCCAAAGGTACTGAGCTTCAGAAAGAAAAAGTCATTTTGCCTGTGGAGATGACTATACCCTGAACATTTCTGGCTTTGAGTTCTCATATCTGTTTGGGTGGCACTTTTAGTCTCTTTCTCCGCTTTCTGAGTTGCAGCTTCTTACCTGGTGAAAATTCAAATGAGAATCCTTTAATTGCCTTTTCATAAAATAAGGGAATATAAACTAGGAATGAGGGTCTCGGGGACTCACCCATGAGTAAGTGTGTGAATTGTAGTTCAGGGTTTTTTTACTTCTCCTTTGGGCTTTGGCTCAGAGGTCAGTTTTACTTTCTTTCTCGTTGTGGACCTGTTGTCACTGGTGGATACAGATGGAGGTTTTTAACTTCTGAGTAAGAATAATGTCAGTGGGAGGGGATGACATCAGCTGGTGACAGTGTTGATCTTTTCAAGTATATATACTTTAAATTTAGCAATTTAAAAGGAGGCCAGAGGATTGACTTCCTCAAAGTCTTCGGTCTTTATTCAGATATTTCCAGTTTAAGCTTTTGTTGTACTTCAGTCACTTAAACCTGAAGCCTCTGAGTTGAAATAGCATGTGAATGTTTCCTTAGCTAAAGTACAAATATGTTTTTATTATTTTTAAAAATTTTTATTTTGCTTGGTCCTCCACCGTAATATATGTTGGCATAGTCAGTAACTTAGATTTGAATATTTTGTCACTATAGAGAGTAAAACTCTCTGTGAATTACATGTAATATATATGTTCCTTTCTTGCATATTTTTTAATGTTTTATATTTTGTTGCCTGCAAATGAAATATTGTTCATAAGCAAGGTTATGGCTTCCCATATAGCTATGGCTTAGCTTTTGTGGTAGAATCTCTTCAAGGAAAGGGCTGGAAGCTCTTGGGGCTGCAAGGTGGTCAGTAGAGATGCAGTGCCCAAAGCCCAGGCATAGGACACATTGAGAACATGCACTCCTGCATTAAAAATATTTGCATTTCCACGTTTTCAAGTTTAAACTTTTGGGTTTAAGTTTTCAAGGTTTTCAGAACATTGTGCATTTAAAGAAGATTGAGAAAGAAATAGAGAGACCTGTCCCTCTCTTGCCTCAGTTCTGTCAGCCAGTTCTCTTGCCATAATGACCTATTTTACCCTTCACAGGCCACCATACCTCCCGAAACAGGCCTGGCATGTGGAACGTGCAGATGTCTGCTGGCCCCTACTTTCTTTTTTTTCTGCAGTGGACCAGTTGGCTCTAAGGGAATGCAGAAAAAGGAGTGGCCCTTTTCCTTCTTGTCTCATCTCCAGCATGACATCAGGGGTGCTCTGATGTAAGCATATGGAATAGCTGACCATCTAGGCCAGTACCATGTGACATAGGTGACCCTAGCTATGTGATCTATGTGACACTACCATCTAGGTGACGAGTTTTACAAGTAAGGACACCCACCACGACAGGTGAGGCCACCTAGGTGACAGGTGACCCAGGTAAGGACATCCAAGTGACATAAATGATGCATATGAGGATATCTTGGTGACATAGGAGAGAACATTCAGGCAATACAGGTGACACAGGTGAGGACATCCAGCTGACAGAGGGAAGAGCATTTATGCCATAAGAGTTACTCCCAGGTGAGCTCAGGAGGTCTCTTGGACCCCAGAGACTGTGAGGAACATGCCAGTGGCCAAGGGCCTAGTGGGTGCTGCTTTTTGCTCTAGGGTAAATTTTTAACTATTTTGTTTTTATTCAAGGGAACCCCTTTTCCATGAATCTGTAAATTTACTCTGAGTCCCTTTTATTTATTAAAATGTATCAACAACCATCTTACATATTTCTCCCCAACAGTATTACATTTCCCAGAGCCTCAGGCCTGTTTCTGCGGGGCCAGAAGCTCCCCACTGCCAGTACCTCTGTCAACAGAAAGGAGACCCTCACATGCTAGGACCCAGTGGGCAGAAACCCATTCTGCAGATTAGGCAGAATCCACCTGGCATCTGCCTGAAAGGCACTGACTTATGGGTTCTGTAGTGTTCATCAGTAACATAGGATTTTAAAAACCTACATTTGGAAAAAAAACACTCACGTTTGCCTTTGTGTGTTTGTAGTATGTCTTTAGCAGTTGTCCCTGGCATGGAAGAAATCAGTGGTTCTCCCAGCCAGGCAGGGACCCATGCAGAGCTAGTTCATTTGAAATGTAATTCTGGGGTACAAGGGAAAAAGATAAAGAGAGAGCCAGTACAAAGGTGGTCCATTGCTCACTGCTGCCCTTGACCAGGATCTGTCCCATGAGGATCCTCTGAACAGTGCTGTGGCACCTTGGTGTCAGTAGCATGATAAAGGTGCACCTGTATGAACAGAGCCCTCCTGGCAGCCTCAGGACCTCAGGGCAGAAAGCAAGTGACATCTGAGTGAGAACACTAGGTCCCCTCTCTTGAGTGTAAGCTGAGAAATACCAGAAAAGCTGGGGACACAGCACCCTAGTAGCTGTCTTTGTACAATGTACTCTTCTTAGCTAGAGCAAAAAAGCAAAGTTTGGAGAGGGGAAACTTACTGGCCAAAACTGAGGGGGAAAAGAGAAAGCCAAAATTTTAGCAACTCAGATCTTTCCTTAACCCTCTCAAGCATTGTGACTAGTATTGGTTAAGAATTTGAAGAGTAATTTGGCAGTGCTCTTACTTGTAGGCCCTGTGGTCACAGAAGGTCTCCATAGGAAGGAGGACAGAGACTCCTTAGGAACTGGCACAGAGTCAGCATCCTCCTGGGCTTAATAGGTGCCTCTAGAGTACATTTAAATTTATCTCAGTGGGAAAATTGATATTTACGATTTCAGTAGCATGCACGGCCAGCTGCAGTATTTCACTTCAATGTCAAAAGTGACAGGTAAGAGCAATATGTGACTTGCACAAATGACATCCAGGGCATCTGCCCCAGGAGTGATCTCATCAGGAGTAATCTGGTGGGGTGGATGGGCCTGGGTCTCCCAGGAAGGTGCAGGCAATGGGCCTCAGGCCTCCCTGTGGGCAGCCCCATTCCATCAGATTCCATAGGCGAATCTTCACCAGCCTCCAGGGCAAGGACTAAGACATCCAGACTCTCCTTCTCACAGGGACGGAGACCTGTATGGTGACATCCTCAGTGACCTGGTGAAAGGTTGCATGTAGTAGGGGAGTGTCCTGTATAAGAACTGGTCAGGGCACTGGTGAGCACAGGAGCGTCCTCTCCTGCCAGGAGTGTGCCCCACCTCAGGCCCAGAAGAACACTGTGTACATTGGTGGCAAACTGAGGGGCCATGGTCAAAGCTTCTGTCCAAGTCAGTTCACAGTCCCTCTTGATTTTAAATTCATTGTGAAGTTTAATGTGATGGTTTGCAAAAACTATAATAAATGAAAGGAAACAATCCACAGAAAGTACCACTTGCATTTTATGTCTCCACAGCTTATCAGCAGTTTCCTATCAGAACAATAGTAGTCTTTGGGGTAGCCCCTGTTGCTCTTGGGAAGGAAGAGGGTGCCTCAACTTCAAAACCGGCACTGCTAAGGGAATCTTCTCTGTCCACATCCAGGGGCCTCCATAGCAGGACAGGCTACACACCTCCTTGGTGGGCCCCTGCCCACTCTTGCCATGTGCCTGTGAAAACACTAGATAAGGAATTTTTTCTAAGCAACCTCCAGGCTCCTCCGCTGGGGATGTCTTTGACTCAGAGCTCTGTGCTGGTTATCTCCACAAACAGAAAATGCCACAGACAAACGGGTTAATTTGCTATTTTGTTCTTATTTTTCCAGACTTTTCTCTCCTTTTCTGTTCCCTTCCTTTAAAAAATGATATTTGGAGGTCCCTAAATGTAGGTTTTGTCTACCTAAATATACTTAAGCTTTCTGTTCTATTAGGCCCTTTTTAAAGTCCCAGCCCCCAAATTAGATTTTTGATTATAACATTGAAAGTTTTTCTATGTTTTTACTGTGGCATTTTTAAATATAAGAGAAAAAAAAAACCCAGAATGGCCTCTATTAGAATTATCAGGAATTTTGGATTTTCAGGATGTAGTATCATTTAGGGGCAGATGTTTAGGGCACACTCAGGTCCGACCCCTCAACTAGCTGGATTAAAGCAAGTTTGCTACTATCACTATGAAGCTAAGAACTAAGAGCTCAGTCTTAAACGTTTGATTTAGGTACAAGAAAGACTGTGTGAGTATGTATCTCTGTGTATCTGCATTTGTCTGAGTGAGGGCACATTTTTTTGTGGTATGAAAAAATGCATATATCTTTGTATCTGCTCTTTAAATGAATGAGTGAGGTGTGTGCCTCTTTGCATCTGTGTATGATTGAGTACATGCGTTTCTGTATTTGTGTGTGTGTGAATTTGTGGCTGAGGATGCATGTGCCTCTGTATAAGTTAGTATGTATGCGTTAGTGTGTATCTGTTTCATCTATGTGTATGAGTGTATCCATGTGTAATTTAGTGTGTGTGTGTATATGTCTGTGTTTGTCTTTGAAATGTAAGTGAAGATATGTGTATCTGTGTGTGTTTGTGTCAGTATGTCCATGTGTGTTTCTGTGTTTGCATATATCTGTATGTTTGTCTGTGTGTGTCTCTGATTGTGAGTGAAGATGTGTGTCTTTGTGTTTGTGTATGTTTGTATGTGTCTCTCCCTGTGTGTGAGTGCCTGTGTCTGTGTGTACACACACTCTGCTGAGCCACTGAATGTAATTCCTTGCTCTTACTTCCCTTTCTGTCACTTCTCCATAATTCTTCACATTTCAGTTGGGCTGGTGTCTTGGGTGACTTCCTCTTTTCCTGCATTCCTATATTTCATTATTTGCCCTTGTTCCTCTTCTTGGGCTCTTACAATACAGCCAGGAGGATGTGGAAACCCAGTTACAATATGACACACAGCACAGTGTCACAATCGCTGTCCGTGGGCCTATCTCCTGGGGACGATGCATCTGGATGAGGCGGGAGAGGTGGGGAGGTAGGATAGAATGGAGAAGTGAGGCTCTGGAAGCTCAGGGTCTTCTGCTGGCTGGTGGCATTTCTCTGAAGCGGAGTGACCCGTGAGTGGGTGGGGCATGTGCTTTTGCCTTAAGGGATGGGGCCTTTTCTCTCAGTACCTCATGATCCTGCTTTTCCCTCAAACCACTTGCTGGCTCCTAACTTCCCTCTTTCTTCTTGTGGGGTGTCTCCATCAGTCATGGTCTCCCCTCCCCTCAGACTTCTCCATCCCTAAAACCAGTCCCTAAGCTAGTTACCACGTGACCACTGGGCAGGCACCTCAGATGGTCCCCCTTGCCTGAGGATGTCATGTGTCAGCTCCAGAGGCTCTAGGATCAGGCCCAGCCTGCCATCCTTCCTGCATCCCAGATCATTGTCCCCACAACTTTCTGAGCTGGCAGAGGACCACCTCCACCCCCACCCCATGCCTGCTGCTAGCCTGCCTTGGCCTGCATTATGGCTTCCTGGAATGCCCTCTTTCTGCTCTGCATTTTGAAGTGTCCTCCTTCTGGGAAGCCAAACTCTATGTGACTTCTAACACCCCTCCCACCATCTGTGGGCGCACATTGACCTCTGGAGAATCCAGGCCCATAATGTTCTGGTACATTCTCCTTCTTGTGTTCCTTGACTGAAAACTCCTGGTGGAGGGACTGTGTTTTCCTTTTATGATTTCTCTAGTGACTCCCTTAGGCCTTTGTATGCACACGTGTGGAATACCTGAGGTGGACATGGCTCCTCCAGCAGTATCTTAAATGGCTTGTTCAGAGGGCTTCAGTTCATAATATATGAGCTGCTAATAGGGCAAGGTTTATAAGAGTTGGTTCAGGACTAAGGAGAAGGAATAAATGAGAGAAGAAAAAGTGGGCTGTGGAGCCCCGTGAACTTGGGCTCTCATCCTTTCTTGTCATTTCTTACCTGGTGACCTTGGGCAGCTCAACCACCTCTGTGAGTCTTACTTCTCCCATTGGTAAACTGAGAGGAATATTTCCCTACAGGTATCCTTCAAGGACTAAAAAAAAGAGAATGTGCAGGACACATTCAACAAAGGACTTTCACACAGAAAGCTCACAGGGTCTTAAGTGGACAGCTGGGTGACCCAGTGGCCTTGACTTAGACATTACTTGCCTAATGCTTCCCATTTTAAAATGGAAAGAATCTATGACCTAAATTGGTCATTTCCATACATTTCCCAATAAAGTTTTATTGAATCATGAAACTAGAAAGACAGGAAAGAAAGAGATGAACTACCTATTTCAACGAAATGCTACTGGTGTGAAGGACAGGGCTTTTTGAGACACTGTAATCCTAAGAAACAGCTGGTACCTACTTGGAAAAATAATGTGGCATTTGAAGGTTCTTCCCAAGAGATGTGCTATTTTGACAGAAGTGCCAGGAAGCCAGAGGTTTCTGAGTAATTAGCTGAGCTCAGAAGAAGGTGGTGGTTGGTCAAGAGAAGGGGTGGCAGAGGCAGATGTCTTTGTGTCCTTATAGTTGTATGGAGTCATGAAACTGGCTTTTTATGGGGTTTCACATGTGAGGAAGCTGAGGCTTGGTGATATCATGTGACTCACTCAGGTCCAAGAGCCACAAGGAGGCAGAGGAAGGGCCAGGAACAAATCCATTTCAATAGCACTGCCAGTGGCTGGAGTAGTCCACTCAATCCAGTGCTAATAAGTGACACCTGGAGGCTTTATTGTCATGGTCAAATGCAAGAACATATGCTCAGCCTTTGTAAAACAATGCTAAAGGTTAGAGATAATGGGGAGAGGGGGGCAGAGATGTGAAGGAAGAGAGAAGGAAAAGGAAAAAGAAATGAAGAAAAAGCGGAAAAATAGAAAAGCTTTAAATAGTTCCTTATGAGAAGAACTATGAAATGCAAAGTCTTCAGGGTTTATTTTACCAGTTAGCAATAAGTTAACACTGGAGGCTGAAGGGCTTAAAGTCTCCACATCCCTTGTCTTAGATCTTCTCGCTCTGACTTGATAATACAGAATTCTGCCCCAAGTCACAGTCCCTTGGCCAGAAATCTCCATAGGAATGTGTTCTGGTTAAGGAGCATGAACTTTACTGTGTCTTCTTAGTAAGACAGAGGCCCAGTTTGACTCCCGAGCATTTTCTGTAACCTGCTGCCTCCAGAGCTAGGATTCATGAGAATGTGTCCCACAATGATGTGGAGTTGACCTGGGGCTCAGAACATCAGGGGTCATATAACTTGTCTGCATTGCTGTCCTCCTTAATTGAAAAGTCCCTGTAATGGATCCTCTACCACTGATGCTCCTTTACTGAACTGTCTTGGTAAATATATGTGCAGGAAGAGCAGTCTTGGTGTGCCACACACCAGCTCACATCCACAACCTGCATAAACATATGTGGCCACTCCTATACTCATGCTAGTGTGTGTGCTAATTTATCAGGCCAGATGCATCCACACCAACCCTCATGTGACAGTTCCATTCACTACTTCCAAATTTGCTCCCTTCCACAGATAAGCAGCTCAGTCACATTTATGCCAAACTGTCTTGTACTTTCTAGTCCACACTACTGACAGGCTCACTACCTAAGCCGAAGCCTGAGAAACAGGCTTCATGAGAGGAGCACAGGAAGAAGTGGCTAAGGCCAGAATGAGGTTTCATCGCCACCTGCAGTGTGTTAAGGCCATTGGAGGCCTGCTGACTACCCAGGATTTCTGAGCCTGTCTGATTCACAAATACCCACTTTCCTTAAAGATGATCTTTAAATCACCCACCTGAAAACCCACAGTATGCAGGACCACACCTGTGGGCATGGGCCATGCAGCCACTGAGACATCCTTCCTCTCCCTCCTCCTCCTCTGCTGAGTCACCCTTTGCTTGGGATTCTAACAGGGACCCGTTGGGCTTCTGGAAGGGAGGGACAGCAGAGGATCCACCCTCTGTGTGTCCTGGGGGAGATTACTTTATCTTTGGCCTCCCTGAAGCAGAGCCTGGGCTTCTGGAATCTTTAGGCTGACACAGAGCCAGTGATGGGTATGGGAGGGAATGGCCGTGAGTGTTGGCAGAGGCTTCAGAGGAGCCAGGCTGCTTGATGTCCTCATCACTTGACTGCTTCAAGGGCCAAAGGCAACAGAATTGAGTTTATTCCTCAGCCTTCTCTTTGCATGTGAGCCCTCATTTCAGATTAGGAGTGATATATCCTATAACTCATTGATGTGTTGACCATATTTCAGGAAGTCAGGTCAAGTTTAACAGTCAACTTGTTTCCTTCTGCCTTCAGTCCTTGGTTTTGCCAAACTAAGAACCACATCTAACC